>VONZ01000245.1:0-572500 GCA_012976165.1 Labeo catla
AAGAACTACCAAAGACACCTTTGTTATAAGTCGTAAGCTAAAATTTCATTTTATACAGTTTCAGCTGTGATCTGACATTGATTTGTTTGATGAATCCCAGAGAAATGATTTTCGCTCCCCGGATCTTTGCCTGTTGGGTGTGTCATCTGTAATGCATCAACTGACAAGCAATTTTAAATATTTATAAAACTGAAACCATCCAGAAGTTCATAAATGTCAAAAAATGTGTTGTTTTTTTAATTTCTTACAAAGTGCAGAGCATCCCTCTAGATTGGAGTCAAAAGATTTATAACACACTTGCCAGCAAAGAATTGAATAACCATGTGCATAAAAGTTCTCAGAAATGCTCTTAATAGTCTAAAATTAAAAGCTTTTTAAAAAGAAACTAACAGCAACTTTCAGTAAAGTTTAAGATGGATTCTTAATTGCTGACTGAGAAAGTCCTTAGTGTTGTCGAACATGAACTACAGTGATGTATAGCCAAAATACCTCAAAGGATTTTAGTTGTTTATCTATGAATCACATTTATCCAAATTCCATTGTTATGCAAGTCTGAAACACTTTATCCATGTTGGAGAGTCTGTTGTTTCATCACATCACAGTCATCACTCCTAACTAGGTTAGGAGACCTCTCCAGCACTCTTAAATCATTTAGGAGCTGAGACCTAGTCCTAACACTTACGTGTTTTTATTAATCAAACTTAAGTGTGGGCGTAAGAGCAAAATGACACCGTTCTTAGAATGTTGATACACTTAAAGGATTAGTTTACTTCCAGAAAAAAAATGTCTGGATAATTTACTCACCCCGATGTTATCCAAGTTGTTAATGTTTTTCTTTCTTCAGTTGAAAAGAAATGTAAGGTTTTTAAAGAAAACATTCCAGGGTTTTTCTCCATATAGTGGACTTCAGTGGGAGTCATCGGGTTAAAAGTTCTGGTCTGCTTAGCGTTCACACTGGCATTTTTGACAGTGAATCTAAAGATATCGAACCTAAAGGCATAGTGATACTTTCATAGCCTGATTTGTTGTGTTGAATGACGTATATTTCTTGACGACTGACCGAACACTCCAAGCGAAAGGAATAGGTGCATTCGACTTAAAGCCGACTTAAGTCGAATACACCTAATGATGTCTGCTGGACTAAGAGCACACGTTGTGTGTATATGAATTTATTTATTTTTTATTTTTTATTTTTTTTCCACCACCTGCAAACTCACAAAGAGCTCATAAAAGGCACACCTTCTTGTTACTCCACATTTTCCCTCTGCTCATTTTGTTTTGGATACACGGTGTGTTCCCTTCGTGAAATCATGTCACACAGCGTCACATCTTGTCATTACGTCCTGTTTTTGGTTAGTTTAGAAGTATTTGGTCCGTGTCGCGTTCATATTTAATTCAAACCGCACCAGAGTTCGTTTGGAAGCAGACAGAGGCCCATCCTTTTAGCGGTCTCGGTTCTCTTGTTTGGTGCTCACCAGGGTTCGGATGGCAGCATTCACATTTACTCAAATGAACCGCACTAACAAAGCAATAATGCTACAGTTTGTTTTAATCGAACCAAACATAAGTGTGAACTCACCCTAACATTCATGCCACAGAAAGCCTTAGGAACATTAAACTGCTGTGAAAATACTGTTATATAGCCTTTTTTCTTTCTCAGTTGTTTACCTTTACCTAAGCCATAAGCAACTGCGTTTACAAGGATACTTGCAGATACATGCATTTTGACAGTTTCGTGCGTATGTGTCATTTTGGGCACAAATAGACACGGAAGTGAACAGAATTTAGTGTTCACGTGCATCTGCTTGGCTCTTATCGTGTGTACACCGGATGTGAGCGGCACGGCGTGACAAAACACAATTAGAACCCATTAGAATCATTATAATCCCCAATAGTAAACTCATGCCGTGTTCTATTTATGACGTACTGTCACGAAGTTCAAATGATACAGACTTTAGATGTTTCGGCACAGGGTAGACACACGGTTTCTTGTGTGTAAGCAAAGAAAATGTTAAGTATAAATATAATAAAGTGACTTTCACGGATGCGCACGTACGCAATAACGATGCTAAAACGATATATCGTTCAGCCCTAGTAAAGGTCACATGCGGTTAGTTTTTCGCCTGTGTTCTCCGGTTGAAAAAGGTAGGTTAGGGTGACTTCCAACTTCAAAAACGTCTGACATTGTTTTACCTTTTTTTTGTAAAGGCATTTGACTTTCTTTTCACATTCGCTTTGTAAACACTGGGTTGGTACTTCATGCGTGACCTTTCCAGCATGACTACATAATGCGTGAAGTATGGCTGCACGATAAATCAAAATGAAATCATGATTATTCAAAAGCTGTGATTGTCATATGTATCTTTAAGTGAAGCATGGTTCTGTAAATCTCCATCCAAAGGCCAGAGGGAGCTCTCGCGCAGAAACTCCAAATATGCCCGAAGAAGAAACCATGTAATCACTATCACTGCAGCTTAATAATTAGATTTAACTGCTTTCATTGTTTCAATGTGACTAATAAACACACGACTAACAACAATGTATGATTTATCATACATGCAGTTCTTTTTATATTTTTTCTTATAATACAGTTTATAATAATGCAGTGCCTTTATCACTGCTTAGAATACTGTGAATGCTATGCGTGCCTCATTCTGTTTTTAAAAAAAAAAAAAGCAACATCATCTCACAGAAGGATTTATTTCAAACTCTCGACTGACGTTATGAAGTGAGTTTGGAGTAAAAACATGTTATTAAATGTGGTATTTTCACATTTCAGAGCTGTAGTTCACTGAGAAGCTATCAGCTAACGGCTGTCATTATTGCGCATGATTTCTTTCAATTTCATAATCGTGCAATTAAATCTATTAATAGCTTTTGAGTGAACTATGGCTCTGTGTACTAAATGCTGCTCCATCTGAAAGCACCTGCTGGATATTTACTATTGATTACACAACAGTCTTCACTGAAAAAATGCCTTGGATTAATCGTACAGTCCTAGCGTGAAGTCGAGCTAGTGCGAGATGAGCATATTGGATTTTTTTTTACGAAAATTACGTTTTGCTACATTTATTCTTTGGCTGGGATTGTGTAGAGTCCTTTGAAGCTGCATTGAATCTGCAATTTGGACCTTCAACCCATTGGCTCCCATTGAATATGGTTTTTGTACCAGAAATGCACCATGTCTTGGAGCTTCTGCAGTTGTTTTTCTTGGATGAGCTAGATTTGGATCTGTACTAGATCTGTATAGCACAACAATGTTACCTGCCAGTTTCAGTTTCTGTTTATAGGCTGATAAAATAATATTCGAACCAAAGGTCTGTCTCTCGTTTTGTTGATCATTTGGGATCTTCATGTGGCTCTTCATTCACTGAAAGGTTTATGTGTCTGAAGCACCTGCTGTATTCAGAATGATATCATGGCGGCCCAGACGTGCGCTGGCTCAAGTCGTCTTACTGGCTTCAGGATGGTTTCCAGGAAGGACTGGCCATTTCAGCCTAAACTTGAGCTCTCAAATCTGTTTGGAAAGTGGAACCGTTCTGATTGAAAGCGGGTCGGCCGCTGGGGTTAATTTATAGCCGTGGCGTTTATGTGGCTGTCTCGCCATAAATCTTCTAGTTCCACAAGAGCCTAATGACTTTACCAGAGTCCTTGCTTTTCATGTATATCTCTAAATAAATACATGTGGAATTAGGTCTTTACAAACTTTATTACAAGATTAAGTCATCGTCTGTTAATTATTTTTGTTCAGTTTGCACCTCACTGTTGAATTTTCCTTTAGGACCTTCAGGGCTTCTCTTGAAAGATTTCCCAAAATAACAAGAAATGGGCCGCACTTTTCATCTAACTACTTAGAAAATAGAGAAGGACGCCATCCTTCCTGTTTACCTGAGTTGTCCTGTCACTGTTGAAGGCTTTTACATGGTTCATTGCTCACCAGTCAACATGCTCCATAGGGGGTAGGACTTCTTTCCTCCTGTATGTCTATTCAACTCTGATCAGCGACTTTAAGACCTCACAACAAATTATCCCTCCCAAGCCAAGACCTTCTCTTTCCTGACTCTGTTCTTTTGCTCAGGGGTACGTCTTGGACTAAAGACATATCACACCACCCTATTGCCAACACTAGGCTTGTGCACATGTACAACCTGGTGTGTCTGGGATTTCTGTCTTGCTGAATTAAAGCTGCTGTTCACTGTTAGGGACCCTTGCCATATCCAAACACCTTGAGGTGCTTGAGTCATAGCAAAGCTGGTGCACCTTCAAATCTGGTTATTCATGCTTTCAGTGTCATTGGATATTGGACGGTAACCTCAGAGGACGTCTGCCGTCTACCTTTTGTTTTAGTTATGGGGGTTTATTGTCAACATTGTTCACCAGAACGAATTTTGAAAATTGAGAATTTCATGGTAGGTTATACTACCATTGACAGAGGGATGCTTTGACTATTTTGTAAACTGCATTTCGGTCAAAAGTGCATGTCTTACAATTGAGTTAAAGTGTTTGTGATGTGATAGTTTTATTCAGATGCATGAGGACTGCAGGGTAGCTTCTTTAAAGAACACAGAATCTTGGGACTGTTTCAACAAGTTAGAAATCCTCAGCATTTTCAGTGATGCCATGACTGGATGTATTCAGATGTGTTTTGAGGTCAGCACTCAAGTGGTTTCAGTGACCAAGGTCAAACTGAAGAATTGGCTCCGTTTCTGTTTGGATAGGAATTTAATTGTCTTCAAAATTTAGGAACTTGAAATGGAATCAACAGAAATGGAGCTTTATTACAGTAGAGAAATTCAACAGTCAATTTTATATTTGTATTATTATCATTTTATAAATGTATTAAGTATAAAACGTATTTTATTTGATGCATTTTAATTTTATGAAATTAGCTTGATTACAGTTAGAGAAATTCAACAGATAATTTAATTCTGGGAAATGTACAGCCTGGTATTTTTATTTTTTTATTTTATTTTATTTTATTTTATTATTTTATTTTATTTTAGATTTTTTTTTATTTTTTTTTTTAATGAATTAACAGAAATGAAATTGGCTTGATTACACTTAGAGAAATTCAACAGATAATTTAATTCTGGGAAATGTCCAGCCTGGTATTTTATTTCAGTTTAGTTTAGTCTAGTTTAGTTTAGTTTTTTTATTTATTCATTTATTTATTTTTTATGAATAAATTACATTTGCTTGATTACAGTTAGAGAAATTCAGCAGGTAGTTTCGTTCTGGGAAATGTCCAGGGTGATGTATAAATGTATTAAGTATAAAAATGTTATAAAATAAAATTTAATTTGATTTAATTCTGGGAAATGTCCAGCCTGGTGTATAAATGTATTACGTAAAAATTTTATTTTCAAAGCATTTTATTTGTCTGTTTGTCTATAAGGCCTAAAGACCTTAAATCAAGACCTTTTTAAAATTGAACCTTTCAGACAGAGGTTTCATTCAAAATTTGTCGTGACACACCTTCATTTTCCAGTTATAAATGACACTTATTGCAGTTACTATTTATGAGTTTAATTTTACAATCAAATTCATTCAAGTTGTGATTCTGAATGCTATTTTTTTTCCCTCTCTCTTTTAAACCTCAATTCAAAGTTGGTATACGTTCAGAAATTATGGACTTTCAGTAGTCACCCATTTGCAAACCTACTATTGAAGACGTTTTGCATCAGAACCGAAAATGTAGCTACAGATAATCTTTATTTTATTTTATTTTTTATTTTTTTTTCTTTCAACAGTTTAACATGAAACTAGTGACACACCGGTTCCCCATGAAGTCATGGTGATGTGCTACAGCTGTATTTTATTTCGCTGTCATCGACAAGTTTAAATGATATAATGCAAAAAAATAATCTTCTTTCAATCTGTGCATGTCATCATACTTGGGCCACCTGCTTCAGAACGAAATTGCATTTGAACTTTGAAGATATAGATGTTGACGCCATGAGATCATGTCTGACACTTTATTCAGAGAACCTTAATGCTTCTGTACTGGATTTGTAGCCCTCTTTTTGAGGTTTCTAACCCACAAACCTCACAGATTAATGTAATCTACATATAAATGCTTTGCGGCAGCCAGATTGTGTTACGGTAGCAGCTCCGCTAATGGTGTCTGTCTCTTTTTCAATGTCGTTCGTAATAGATATTGTGCAGATACACATTAGCGATCTGAATATTTACACAGGCTCACGGAGAAGCTTTGGCAGCATTACGTGCCAGTTGGTTCAAGATGAAATGGTAGGATATCCTTTTCAACAGATGATAGTCTTCACTTACATCATCTGTTTGGTAGACCAACTTACGGCAAACTGCTGCCTGATTGTTTCATTCTGGTAGGCCAAGAAAAACAGGCCCATTCAAAATAGTTACTTGTACTTTTTTATACTACTAATACTCGGGTACTAGTATCACTTTTGTCATTTTATTTTATTTGATTTGGAAATACATCTACAAATTAAATGATAACTGGCTCTTGCTCCAAGTAAACCATGTAGTCAAGCTCAACTATAAGTTGCATGGTACTTATAGCTTTTTTTAAAAGATTTTAATCATACGTAAACACCACATATTTGTTGCAAAAGGAGTTTAACACAACATTCACTAGGTTTTGTAATCACTGTGCTTTTGTGCCCCAAGAGAAATGGAGTGTTGACGTTCATTGTCAAACAAAGTGATCTAATATTCCCTCTCTTGCTCAATTCAATGACATCTTAGACTCTAAGTCTCCTGCTGTCCGCTCTTGCCTTCCACCACTTGAGCATTTGTAATATGAAGTACGTAGGCCTCAGTGAATAAGCAACATTATGGTTTATATCTTGCTGGTGGTTTTGTTGTAATTAAGCGGGAAAAAGCAAAGACTGATGTTCAGGGAATTTCACAATAGCGTTTTAACGTCGGTCATGCCTTCATCTTTTACAGAAAGAGCCTCAAGTCTTTTTTTATTCCCAGAAATGAGGACATTTTGCTCTTTCTTTGTGTAATTAAAGTAATAAAGGTAAAGACTCGGACCACTGAACACCTCATTTAGGCAGCTCTTAAATTTCCCTCCATCTCTCATGTCTCTCTCTCTCTCTCTCTCTCTCTCTTTTGGAAGGACCTATGCTGCTACTGCTCACATCTACTGTTCTGTGTCTCGTCTTTGGACGGGTGTCTCTACAGGCAGCCTGCTGCGGCTTTAGCTCATTTATTATTCCAGCTGTGCTTTTATTAGTGATGTCAAGCTGCTCTGAGTCGCTCACAAAGTCATCCTTCTTTTTATAGTCTTATACATTAGTATCCAGAAGACTGGCTAGTCTTTTTTTTTCTTCGTTTTCGTTTTAATTTTAATAAAGGGTATGAAAGTTTTGTTGACCTAAGTCCAAGAATTAGTTTCATTCATTTAGTGGTTTTAAATTGAAAATGATACTCTAGTTTGGTTAAGTTCATCAGATGAGAAATACTTTCAAATTTTGTTCTTTTTTCCCTTTAGTAGTTACTGGACCCTCGAAAATATTAATTCTGTCAGTTTAGATTGAAAAACTGAACCAATTTAATCTACTAATTTATATTTTTAGACAGCATATCAGACTTCAGGTGCATGAAGTCATGAAAAATGTAAAGCAATGACGACTTCCCTTGAAGGCTCAGGGTAGACCCTGCACAAGTCAAAATATGACTTGTATACATTATCATGTTTCTGAGAGAGACCGACCCACTTTGAAGTCGGGTTTGGAGTGCAGGTACACACAGGGTTCCACAATAATCAGTGTCTTTCATCTGGGCTGGAATCCTCCTAAAGGATTAAAATCACCAATACATCTTATAGCACAGCAAATAAAAATTTTGAAAACAAAATCACTTGCCAAGGAGGGTTATAGGGACTGGTGCAGCATGAAAGATTAAGGATAATTTGAGCCAGTCATGATCAGTGTTGGGGGTAACACATTACAAGTAACGTGAGTTATATAATCAGATTACTTTCTAATAAACTCTTAAAAATAAAGGTGTTGTAAAAGGTTCTTCACAGCGATGCCATAGAAGAACTATTTTTTTGTTTCCACAAAGATTTTTGGTTCCATTCAGTCAAAGGTTCTTTAAAGAAGAACTCTTTCTCCATCTCGTTCTTACCGTTTTATAATCTGAAGAACCTTCTTTTGCCACAAAGAACCATTTGTGATGCAGAAAGGTTCTTTAGATGTTACAGGTTCTTTATGGAACCATTTAGACAAAAATGGGTCTTCTATGGCATCGTGAAGCACGTTTATTTTTTAGTGTGTAAAGGTCCTTGCACACAGAGTCTGTAATTTTTTGTATTCGTCGTCCAAAAAATTTGTTACACACAGAAACCTTGCATACCAGGGTTGCCAGGTTTTCACAACAAAACCTGCTCAATTGCTACTCAAAGCCAGCCCAAACGTAGCCCAATAGCGTTTCTGGTCCCCCAGTAAAAACGTTCTGAGGGGTAGAATACACAGGGTAAAATTAGCATTCCAGTGGCTAAATATTGGGGACATGAAAAACAACCTGCGGCAACAGCATTAAAGTAGCCCAATTCCGCAGAAAAACTACGGACTTGGCAACATTGTTGCATACTGAATGTGGTGCATATTAATTCATCCGTTGTGGAAAAAAAATTGCTAAACAATATAAAATGGATTCTACAAGCAATAAGGATATTAATTTTATTAATTTTGTTTTCTCTCCCTTCTGAAAAAGAGAAAATATTGGGTTCATCCAATCCTGATACTGCGTTGAGAGGAAGGATAGTTCCATCTCTTTATCAAAGAGCTGTGGGATTATCCCGAGCAATTCCAAGTTTACCTCAGGATGTCAGTGGCTCAGTTTGATGCTTTGATAGCAATATCTTTATATTCTGTCTTTTTGTCAACACCTCAAAATGCTTGCTATGGATGCGAAAATGTATACTAAAATACGATGTATACGATGTATACTAAAATTTTGCACTCTGTGTGCAAGGACCTTAACTAGTGAAGTAATGCATTACTGTTACTAAGAAAATATTGAAGTTACTTTTTCAAATAAATATCATCAGTTACTTTGTTTTCCCATTTATTGACTGATTGACTTACAGCTCTCCCGTCTCCATGTTGTTACTCCAAGTCGGGAGTAAGCGCAGAGGTGTTGTGTGCGCTGTGTAAACATGATGTTCCTGTACTTCTAGACTAAATGTGAACATGCATTAATTCATTTCATTTGCAAAAAAAAGAGATTATTCCTAAAAATTTACTTTTCCTGCAGCCTGAGGCTTATTCATTTCACTTTTGGTATTAAAAGACTTTTACACTTTTCAAAATGAGAACTTTTTATGTTAAAATCAAACAAGCAAGCCCTGCCCAGATTTTACTTTTCAAAGTAACTTTCCCCAATACTGGTCATGATGAATGAGAGGTCAGTATGAAAAATATTCATCCTATTTTCTAAATGACTGTTATTGGGCCTCATTCATGAAACTTGTGTAAATACCCAGAGTATTTTGCATATAAAGGGGACCTTCCTGAAAACTTTTCTCTGGATTCACAAATGGTTTGTAAACATCAAATTGGATAGCTGAACATGTGCATGTTAATAAATCAAGTGTAAATAGGGTACGCGTACATGCTCATTCACTTATAGCATAATCCCCGCCTATGAATTACAACCCCGTAAATTACGTGTCCAGGATGCAGTGGAATAATCTAGACTTCCGTCTCACGATTTTGCTCCAGTACATTGTATAAATGCAAAAAAAAGCTTAATTAGCCATATGCCTAACAATAAATGTCCAATTAACGTGTCCACCAAAGCATTTTTAGACAGCGGAAAAAATTCTAGGCACTCTTACAAAAATAGTTGTGAGAACGTTTTGGTGGCACAGTGTTTTTTCCAGCTGAGACTTTTTAAGTTGCTATGATCCACGACAGTAATGTATTACTAGTATCTCATTTTGAAGAATACTGCTGAATATAAAAATGAAGCAACAGTATCTACTTCTCCATTGTTGTTCGGTCACTATACAAGAAGGATGGTGGGTCAGTGTAGTATTTGTCCCGCCCCTCCTTCATCGATTGGACAACTTGGCAAAAAGTGACGGTGACGAGCACTGCGTTTTACCAAAAGTT
Source organism: Labeo catla (assembly GCA_012976165.1). NCBI lineage: Eukaryota > Metazoa > Chordata > Actinopteri > Cypriniformes > Cyprinidae > Labeo > Labeo catla. The sequence continues at coordinate 10,110 of VONZ01000245.1, forward strand.
GTACGGTTACAATAAATGGGGGCAAACGAACTTGTGAAATATTATGGTAGTGCTTCATAATTCCGTGTCAATGTTTTATACACCATTTCCACAAGGTGAGGAGCAGGTGTGCTTTTTTATTTATTTATTTTTCTGTACCTGCGAAAATTTTGAAAATGCAAACATTTTCATGAATTTAAAAGATTACGTCAGAACGGTTTTACTAACGAGTTACACAGTTTGTTCTGCTTGTGTGTTAATGAATGAGGCCCATTGATTTCATTTTACTGTGAACAAATCACATATTAATAATTGCACTACGGGCGTCCCGTGTTCGAATCCCGACTCGAGGACCTTTCCCAAACCTGCCCCCTATCTCTCTCCCACTTCGCTTCCTGTCCATTCTGATCTGTCCTGTCATCATAAAGGCTAAAAATGCCAAAAAAAAATCTTAAAACAAAAAAATAAATTATTTATTTATTTTTTTTAAACTTACATTTGAATCCAAAAGTCCCTGCCCTACGTTTTTCTTTTTTTTTTTTTTAGCAATCAGTTTCAGATATACAGTATGTCACAATACAGAAGAAAATACCTGTGGCTACTTTAGTTTCATTGTGACATTAAAGCTAAGTAGTCCAATACAGTTATTTTCTGCAAAGAAACTAACCATACACTGTCTCAGTCTCGGGCCGGTCTGGTGATTAAAATGGTTTCCCTCCCATTTCCGAGACCTGATACTGTTACCATAGAAACACGGGGTTTTTAGAGCGGCAGAAGTGTGCGGAGAGGAACAGAGGTACCATTCTGGAAGGACTGGGAGGAGTCAGCAGCTTGAAGTTGTTTCTTGGTGGTTGCTCTTCCCCAGGGAAGCAAGCAGCTTTGTGATAATCATCTTGTCAACTTGGCATTGCAGTGAGCAGCGAGACCTCTCAGGCTGGGAATTTGTTTTGTGCAACCCCGAAAGTACACACACACACACACACACATATATTCTATATATAGAACTATACATAAAACCATGTTTTTATCTTCTCATCAGTTAAGAATGTTGTATTTCCTTCTCGTTTTGCATGTGTGTGTTCTCCCTGTAGAACTGTGTGTCATCCGCTGTGTACTAGATCCTCCTGTGCTGAGAGTAGTTTCTACTTCCTCTACTTTGTAAGGCTTCGTCCTAGTATCACACACCAAATCAGGTTTGTTAGACTGATATCCATCTTCAAACCAAATTGAGACTGCTGACTTATCGTTGGAAGCCCATTGCCTTTTCAACACACTAGCATCTGGGGGCCTTTTTCTCTCCCTGACTGTTTCTGTTTTTGTAGAGTTGCTTGTTTTGCAGTTATTTCTGTAATTGTTTTCAATTTTGTGGATCCCAATTTAGTTATGGTCTGAGTGAGTTTGGGTTTTGTATTTGATTCTGTCCGACCTCGGGCGGCGCTGCTCGTTCTTAGCCCCCTCGGGGCTCTTGTGTTATCAGGTTCAGATCTCAGATATGCACCCTGGGTTATGCTCCTCTGAAAGATAGATAGCACACGCTTCGAGAGAACTCAGGAAGTTGTGCTGGGAAAAGAGACAAAATAATCCACACATTATCAGCTTGAGTTTCCAAAAGATGGACTGCCAAAATGCTTATGTCACTAGCAATTTCTGCCCTTCCATCTGATACATTCAACCCGTTTGGAGACAGTCGACGTGTCTCTGTTAGTCATTATGTTCATCAGTGCTTCAGAGACACAGCCAGGTTTAATTTATTGAAGGATAATCCAAAACTGAGACATGAGATCTTTCTGGCTCTGCACCAAACCTTGAACGCTTTGATCTGTAGTGTCTAGAAGATATCTTCCAATATGGCATCCTAGACCTTTGACTAAACCCTTTATATTGTTGTTATGTCTGAGAACCATTGTTCCTTTGTGATTAGAAAAATCTGTTTTCTGACAATACTTTTCAAAGCTGAATTGCATTCTGCCATTTATTTTAAATGCTATCTTGTCTGTGATGATACATGTCACAGATCAAATGTCTTATGAGGCAGCATAACATTTCTGCCTACTGTTCTGAACAACCTTTGCATTGTAAGCTCGCCAGAAATGCCTAAAATGCAGTCTGGGTAGGCAGCTCGACTGGTGAGACATACTCTCGCAGTGGAGGCTTTCTGGAGCCCTTGTGTCTGTAGACAGAGTTGGGGTGAGGCCTGTTACAGTAAGGGTGAATTTAAATATAGACATTTCCACACAGATAAATATAGACCCCCACCGTACAGTAGGCTAACACACAGTGAGAAAATGGACCGCAGGAGACTGGTGTTTCTCTTACAGAAACATTATTCCTCAGCAGGTCCCACAACCATTTTCCTCCTAAATATAAATCAGCTGCCATTTTGCCAGTCATGTAAGACAAATTCATCAGTGTTAGCAGCACATTTAAATGTCAGACGTCTTAGTTCATTGAGTTTGTGCTTCACTGTCTATGAATATGATTTAAAATATGCCATTAAGTCACAATACTTTGCTGCTTTTTTTTTTTTTAATTTCCAGAGAGTGCTGTTTATGTTTGTATTTTGGGTGATACTTTGTTTTTGAGGATCGATATTTATCATCACTTTACTGATGTGAAATGATTTTGATTTCAAATAGTCATGTCACATAGTATAAAAACTGAATTTGAACAATATTTTGAGGAGGCAGTGCCAGTATTACAAAATGCCAGTGTCAATATTACAAAATATGACATTAAAAAGTGTATAAATCACTCATTTTTCAAAAGTAACATAAACCAATAGCAACACAATGCGGGTCCGTGTCTCTCTCACCTCCCCTGAGCCCGCTGAGGTTAAACAGACTCCCTAAAGCGTGCGGTGGGTTTGGTGGAGAGTAATTGAGATTAAATGGGGAAAAGTCATGTGAGAGGAGGCAATGCCTCCATTCCAATATGATTGGATATGACTGGTTATGTTCGGCTTTGATTGGTTCATACAATAAATCCCGCCTCTTGTGTTTGTGCGCATTCGCTCTGAATGAACAATATAATGGCATGATTGGGAAGAATGATTTTAAAAAGGAAATACAACTCACACACATAGATATAACCACTTTGTTACGTCAAAATAAGACTTGAAATGGCATGAAATCATGATCTGTGGGAGTTTTTAGTGAGTAATCAGCTTAGTGAAATTCAAAGTAAATGAACTTTGACTTATGATCTGAAAAATTGGAAAAAAAGAATTATAAAAGAAGAAAAAAAATTTATATATATATATATATATATATATATATATATATATATATATATATATATATATATATATATATATACTAGTAACATATACATATATATATAAATTTAAACGAATAGTTGGACATAAGTTAACAAATAAAACATTGTTTAAATTGTTACTGGAATAAATGCTTAAAACCACTAACCTGATAAGGTTCATACTTTGCTTTAATAAATAAAATATTGATTACATTGTTAATGTAAAAATACATTATATTAAGAATTATTCCCCTTTTCTGATAGTGTAAGTAATGTTTGTTTAACCAAGAAAATGTGACTGGGACATGAATGATTTTTTTTTTAAATTAACATATTTTAACAAATAGAAATTTGATCATTTATATTCAGTTACACAGTGGCTGTCCTAACATGTTTCATAACAGATTAATTTAAACATACATTAAATAATTACAACTAACAGGTAAAGTTAATATAATGAGTATTTAGTGTAACGTTTTGCGAAATGCTCTTCTCTAGACTTGATTTCTCTAGAGAACTAACAAGCTGTGAACACTGAAGACTTTGGAAGGACCCCATTTACACTGCACAAGTCTGCGGGGCGTTACGGCTCTGACACAGCCACAAGCTGATCACGGCCACTCTAGTCAATGCTTGTGTTTATACCAGCATGTTTCTGAATCTTAAAGGAAGCATCTCTCCAAGGCGTTTATACAGCGATCTGTCATGCCACGTCAACAGACCGACAGACTGTCAATACGCCATTCATTATTAGAATTTCCTGGGGGAAATAAAAATGCTGTACTTGTTCAGTACACGTGTACCGAACCGGAAAGACCTGTACTGAAACGTTTCAGTAAGAATACGTGTACCGTTACACCCCTAATATATAATATAATAGCACGTAGCAGTAGCATGTTGCTGTTCAACAGACTCTTTCTTCAATACTTGAATATATATTTCATACGTGCTGATGTTGTAGTAAAATGTAGTAAACTGTGTCCTACATATATTAAATGGCTGTAAAAACAGGGAGGATTAGAGTGAGCTGTGTTTCACAGCATATCTGATCTTTGAAGTTAAAACGGGAGATGGAAAGGCTTTGAAGTGTATGTCGGGTTTAAGAGCAGGAGTTTGATGAGTCAGGCTTGAAGTCCTCATAAATCACATGTAAACACTCCTGTGCTTTTTCCCCTTTCCTTTCTTCCCCTTTGTAGGTCAGGGTACCGACGTGCTGTTACCCTTTCCTGTGATAAATGCTTTGAAGACATAGTGCTTGAAATCATGAGACTCATATGTACATGTGTGTATGTACACACCGCAGTCATACTCAGGAACTGACCTTTTGTTCATTGACTCCAAATACTCCATTACTCATACTCTTTCTTGCTGTCCAAGAAGACCAGGATCAACCCTTCCTCTCCCTTTCTAATCGTCTTCTCTCTCCCCCAGTTGGTTACAAAAACAGAGCTCACATGTCTGACAGTGGGTGAGTATCTGACAGCAGTTCAGTATCTCTTATTGAGTTACTGTACTCTGGGTAGACTCACCATTGTCTTTCTCTTATTATTGGCGCTGTGATCCTATGATCTGATCTCTGTTGCTGCCACTGATTCCTCTGCACATCTCAGAGCGTCCGTTTGCAATCCAATCTTTTGTCCTTGGATACCAAATAGCAAATTCACTTGTTTTAAAGGGATATTTCACCCAAAAAAAATCAAATTCTGTCATTTACAGCAATACCTTGCTACCTTTCTGGGCCTTGAATGTGTCTGTTGCATTGCTGTCTGTGCAGGGTCAAAAAGCTCTCGGATTTCATCACAAATATCTTAATTTGTGTTGCGAAGATGAATGAAGATCTTACGGGTTTGGAACTTTTGGGTGAACTATCCCTTTAAAGATTTGTTGCATCCATATAAGGAATATTTTTGGCATTTCAGGTGCTGCCAGTGCCTGTATTAAATGTGCCGTGAGTCACTTTGGATTAAAGTATTCGCTAAATGACTGCTTGCTTATTTAACTTGGTTTATTTTAATCTTATAAAGATTTAAAAGCATATATGTGAGGTAGATATGGCTTGGGTTCCTCTTTTATTGTAATACATCTATTTTTACATTTTAGGTGACATTTTCTGTGATTTATTCTATAGAATTTTTAAAAACACAATTTTAATAACACTGTTAAATATAATCCTAAGAAAATCTGTAAATAAATATAATTTTATATTCTGTAATATGATGTTACAATGCCCTAAATTTGTTTGTTTGTTCTAGTGTTTATATTTATTTATTTATTTATTTTTTTTTGTATTTTTATTTATTTATTTTATTTTTGCCAATTTTGGGGGTATTATAATTAACTACACTACCGGTTCAAAAGTTTTTGAACACTTTTTTTTTTTTTTTTTTTAAGAAGTCTCTTCCGCTCACCAAGCCTGCATTTATTTGATCCAAAGTACAGCAAAAACAGTAAAATTCTGAAATATTTTCATAAAATAACTACTTTCTATTTTAATATATTTTAAAATGTAATTTATTCCTGTGACCAAAGCTAAATTTTCAGTATCATTACTCTAGTCTTTAGTGTCACATGATCCTTCATTTTCTTCAGAAATCAGAAGAAAATTATAGAAATTAATATTTTATTTAGCAAGGATGCTTTAAATTGACATTTATAATGTTGCAAAAGATTTCTATTTCAGACAAATGCTGTTCAATAATAATAATAATAATAATAATAATAATAATAATAATAAATGTTTTTTAAGCAGCAAATTAGACTATTAGAATGATTTCTGAAGGATCATGTGACTGGAGTAATGATGCTAAAAATTCAGCTTTGAAATCACAGGAATAAATTACATTTTAAAATATATTCAAATAGAAAACAGTTATTTTAAATAGTAAAAATATTTTAAAATTGTACTGTTTTGCTGTATTTTGGATCAAATAAATGCAGGCTTGCAGGTGAGCAGAAGAGACCCATTTAAAAAACATAAATCTTATTGTTCAAGACTTTTGAGTGATAGTGTATGTAATATAATGCTATGGTAATTATATAACGATTAGTAGCTTAATATTCATGCATCCCTATTACTAGTTAGTCAATAAACAGCATGGACTGTTTTGGTTTATTTTGGTGTTAATATGTAGTTTTAGTTTTACTCCTGTAGCTGAAACAGTAGAGCATGGCGCTAGCAATGACAAGGTCATGGGTTTGATTCCTAGGAAAAACAAGAACTCATTTTAAAATATATCTACAGTTGGGTTTGTAGTTGAGCTACTGTTTAATTCCCGTAGGTCAAACGGTAGCATGGCGCTTGCAAAGAACTGATTAAAAAAATGTGATGTGTCAGATGAAATGGAAGTTACTTTAAAAGTGTCTGCCAAATGCATAAATGTAAATATATAAAGGTTTGCTCAATAGTATAAACATTCTTGCATTTACCACTTTCCTCAGGCGCAGATGTATATCTCATGATTTCTTGAATGCCTCGTGCTGTTTTAAACAGACACCTCATATATTTAAATTCAGTATTGACGTGTCGGTCTTGCTCCAGTTAAGGCAGGATGCTTTTCCAGTAACGTGTGTCGGAAAGTATTTCCATCGGAATCCCCTAACCCTCGCTTACCTGCCGCTCTGCTGATGTGATATAAGCCAGTGAACGCTCGCGTGTGTTTGTCAGGGATGTGTGCTGTAGATACCTTTTTAAATTTTTATGGTATTTGTATGATTGCCGTCACTGTGGTCGAGGAAGTGACAGGAATTCTCGTATTGGTTCATGATTTAGTTGCACATGTGATTTCATATTCATTACAGTGGGGGGTGAAAAAAACAAACTGTCACCATGAGTGATATTTTCATCTCTCTCTCTCTCTTCCTCAGTGTTTGCTGTCTCAGCCAAAGTTCTGGGCAGTGGAAGTGACATCACTGTGCCTGAGGACTAAGTTGGAGAGAGGAAGCTCACGGAGAGTTGAACGTGCCATGATGCAAACACAGGTAAAGTACAGTTCAGAAACCACATGTACACCCATATAATGTGTTCTTTGCCAGAAATATTTTCATAAAACGACAGTGAAAGAAATTAGTACGTTTAGAATGTACTTGTAGTCGTTGTTTCAGTCTGAGTTATTAAGCAGTGTAGATTTCTTCTCTTGAATATGAGCTGTAAGGTAGTGATCTCTTCATTCAGGATGTTGATTCATACATTTACTGGCTTCAGTATAATGATTCCCAAATTTTAAAGCATCCAGAGAAATGAGATCCCAGATTTCCTCCTGTTGTTTTTGTTGCATTTGTGTGTGTGTGTGCGCAAGAGAAATGGACAGATAAGCTCGAGGGAGGAGGATGCTTTAGCTTCCCTTTGGCTGCTTCCTGTTTCCTCTGTCATTTGTCATGACAGTTTGTGTCGGTGTTTTACTGAGGAAAAGCCAGAACAGTAAAACCAGAGAAGTGCTGATATGTTCGGTGTGTATTCTTGTGCCTTTGTGTATGGGGAGGATTTGAGAATGGGATTTGTTGCCCTGTGCTCTGGAGGAAACAGGACAGTCTGGGTCTTCCTGTCCTTTGGATGAAATTTAATTTTATGGCTTTCAATGACTTGCTAAGAAGCAAAAAGACTTGCTTCATTTGTCTTTTTTTTTAATTTACTGTAATGTGTAGGACTGTGACACATTCTATCCTCTGTGTGAATCCATCTCATCACACCACATACTCATTATATGGCTGTTCAGAATCATCTGCTCTGCTCTGAAAGGGGTTTACTGCTAAGATGGTTTAAGTTTATAGAGTCATCAGTCATATTTGAATGGCAGGGCTTCTTAAATGGCCATAAATTTAAATCTAGTCCAGTGAAAAACGCACCTGTCTGTTTAAATCTAGTGGAGTGAGACACAATAATAATAATAATAATAATAATAATAATAATAATAATAATAATAATAGTTATTATTATTATTGCAACTTATATTTAAATCCAGTCTTTTGAGAATGCTAAATAATAATAATGATAATAATAATTATTATTGTTGTGCGTTTACTTATTTATCCATCCAATTATCCATTTTATTATTGTTTTTTTTTTAGTCTTGTCTAGTGAGAAGCACCCAAATATAATTAATACTATTCTATTATTATATTACTATTATAATACTATTGTTTATCCATTTATTATCATTATTAAACACCAAAATATAATAATAATAATAATAATAATAATAATATTGAGAAATGCTAAATTATTGTTGTGCATTTATTTATCCATCCATTTATCCATTTTATTCTTATTGTTTTAATTGTCTATTGAGAAACACCAAAATATCTATCTGTCTGTCCGTCGGTCCATTTATTATCATTAAACACCAAAATATATTTATATATTTATATATTTATCCATTATTTTAATTACTATTTTATTATTATTATTATTATTATTATTATTATTGTCTAGTGAGACATTTTTATGAAATTATTATTATTGTTGTTGTTGTTGTTGTTGTTGTTGTTGTTATTGTTATTATTATTATTATTATTATTATTATTATTATTATTATTATTATTATTATTATTATTATTATTATTATTATTAATAAATCTAGTGGGAAACACCAAATTATTATAATACATTATATATGTATTTGTCCATTTATTATCATTATTAAACACCAAAATAATGTTGTTGTTGTTGTTGTTGTTGTTGTTGTTAACAACTCTAGTGGGAAGCACCAATTAAAATACATTATATATGCATTTATCCATTTATTATCATTATTAAACACCAAAAGATGATGATTATTATTCTTATTATTAACCATTAATTAATCATTAATTATCCTTTAATTACTTTAATTAATTAGTTGTTGTTGTTGTAGTAATAGTAGTAATAATAATAATAATAATAATAATAACAATAATAATAATAATAATATAATAATAATAATAATAATAATAATTTATTATTATTATTATTATTATTATTATTACAACAACAACTAGTACTACTACTACTAGTGACTCTAGTGAACAACAAAATCAATTCAATCCATGTTTATTATTATTATTATTATTATTATCTATGTGTTTATTTTGTTTAGTAGTAGTAGTAGTAGTAGTATTGGGATTAAAAGTGAGTAAAAATTGTATGTAGTCTATTGAGAAACACTAAACTATTTATTTTACTTTTACTATTATTGTTATTAGCACTGTCTGCTGCTGACAAACCACAGATATAGAAGTGTTGCAGTAGTTAAACTTTGTCCTTTTGTTGTGGTTAATGATGATATCCCTCTTTCTGTGCTCAAGTGACACCCTTAGACACGACCATGAGCGCTGAAGGTTATCATCAGTTAAGAGCATATAGAGCTGAAGGGTTGGATCAGACACTCTCTGTTTGAACATATGACTGATGGAAGGTCATTAACGAGCAAAGTTTGGTGTGACACATTGCTCTCTACCCTTTTTTTTTTTGATTGCTTTCTTCCTTCCTTTAAGTTTTAAGTGTTTGGAGCTGCTCTCTGACATCCCAAAACTCAATGTGACAGATCGTTGGGGGAGTCTGACTCTAGGAGACCACCCTGAGGGGCAAGTTTGAGTCCGACAGGAGATCAACAGCAAGTCACACAAACACCTGTCCATCACAGAGTTAGAAAAACATAAAGCGCCCAGCAAATCCCACTACTGACGCCGGTGAGTTCAGTCACCCTGAGAGCGATCCCAGCTGAGCAGGGCCCCGGAGCGATGGCGAGAGAGTGACAACACACACTCAGATGAGTGAAGAAGGATGAAACTCTTTAACAAAGTTAAAAGGATGAGGGAGAGAGGGGAAAATGATGTATGAAGAAAGTGCGGTAGCACTTTGTTGAAGTACAAATCCACATATACAGTTTACATACCCCTCTTTTTTCAAAAGCTTGCATACCCTTTAGCCATTGAATGTTCAACATTTTGTTTTGTTTTTTTTTTTTTAATAAAAGTGATTATAAAATTTTAAAATAAGATCATAAAAATTGTTTCAGTACTGCCTTGAAGAAGCTATAACAGATGTTTGCATATATTCTACAAGACAAAATAACTTGATTTGTACAAATGGCCCTCTATGAAAGTTTACATATCCTTTGTTTTAAATATTGTGTGTTGCCGTAAGCATCAGTGACTGTTTGTCCAATTTTGAGGTGATAATGGCACTCGAAAGTTTGACTAAGAAATTCCTTAAGGGGATAGTTCACCCAAAAATGAAAACTACCCCATCATTTACTCACCCTCAAGCCAACCTAGGTGTATATGAGTTTCTTTTTACAGATGAATACAATCGGAGTTATATTACAAAATGTCCTGGCTCTCCCAAGCTTTTATAATGGCAGTGAATGGCTGTTGAGATTTTCAAGTCCAATAAAGTGCATCCATCCATCATGAAAAGTATTCCACATGGCTCCGGGTGGTTAGTAAAGGCCTTCAGAAGTGAATCGAAGCATTTGTGTAAGAAAATATCCATGTTTACAACTTCATAAACCATAATCTCTAGCTTCCGCTAACTGTATTACGTGCGTTCAAAAAAGAGTGGCGTTCCAGTGGATGATGTAGGATGTAGGCCGATGAGAATATGCTAATTCTCGCTTACATCAAAGCAAAACCAGTCTTCCTTTGGCTTATATCGAAGTCCTCCAAAATTTTCTTTAAAAATCCTTGATTTGTACTCCTAATTTGTGAGCGGTATTTTGTTTTGCTCTCTACGCTATGCTTCTACTTTAGTCACTTCTTACTGGAGCTTAAGCCTGCGTCGTCTAATAGAACGCCACTCTCTCGTGAATACACGTACGACAGTTAGCGTAAACTAGAGATTACCGTTTATATAAAGTTTTAAATATGGATATTTTTCTTACACAAATGCGGAGCACTTTTTATGATGGATGGATGCACTTTTTTGGCCTTCAAAATCTCAACACCCATTCACTGTCATTGAAAAAAAAAATTTTTTTTTTTTACTAGTCAATTCGAAAATGTAACTACAACATTATTCAAGTAATTTTTCTTTAAGAACCCTCTAGTTAAAGAAAATTATATTCCAAGTGTACCACACATGTTGTCAACATGATGTAAATGTTAAACAGATAACTTATTAAATATCTTTGCAGAAAAGATGCATGAACTACAACTACATCTTGTACAAGCTTGTCTTATACATATGCTCAGAAATAATACAAGGAAAATGCTTTAAAAAAAAACCTCAAAAGTCAAGGTAATTAAAATTCAAAATGACTGACGGTATAACACCGGTAGACTATTATTAACTATAAATCTTGTTAAACTCTCTGTACAATGATGAACAGCAGCTTTCAGTCTGTCATCTTGATACAAACATGAAATATCAGACATACAGTAGTAGTCCCTCACAGTTTTTTATTCGATTATGCTTCCATTGTTTTTTTTTACGTAAACATGGATGCTTTTGACTGTTGCACTGTTTGTTCTCTTGCAGCATCTTGTGCATGAAACAGCATTATAAAAACGTGGCGCTGAATTTAGAAGAAGTTCACTCCCATCTTCTTGCATGTTTTTCCTATTCCACTGCCTACATAGCATCTTTATCAACACAAAAGCGCATTTTGTGTGAATGGCACCTAGCGTTATGAGCACGTCACACGTGAGCGGTTAAACACATGCGTTGACATGCGGTTGGATCATTCTTTTCTCTTAACTCTTATCACTGGAATATTTTCAAACTAATTCTAACAAATATCACAATACCTCGATTTCTAAAAAATAAAATCGTGGCAATTCGAATTAATCGATAAAACCGTAAAAATCGCCCAGCCCTACTTGAGTAGGGTATTTTTCATGTTTTGGTGAGCTATCCCTTTAATGGATAAAGGCATTCTTCAGGCTGTTCGGATTCCTTTTAATGAAATGAGTCATTTACTTGTCTGCACACACAGGCCTTCTTTTAATTGCAGAATTTCTAGTTCTTGATTGGGTGAATTCCATTAACAAACTGAATATTTGTACGGAATCATTCATAAATACTCATCAACTTCACATCTGATGTAATCTATTTAGAAAGATTTTTGTTTTGTCTTCAATATTATTCCCTTTCCATCCTGAACAGTGTGAATATCACACACACAGACTCTTATCTCCTCCTCGTCTCGTTTCACAACGGTACTTGACAAACTTCATTTCCTCTGCCTCCTCTGGCCTTTCTTCTGTGATCAAGAGCGCAAAGTATGTATTCAGAAATGGCAGAGAGGCACTTCGCCTATGTGCTTGGCATTTTTCTCACAGTTTAGAGCTGCCGGTATCTAGGCCATGGAGTGGGCCAGGACTTCAGAAAACTTTTTATTCCCTTTGTATATTCAGAATGGCAGAGTCTGGTGCATTGTTGGATTAGTGGCGCTCTTTGTGACTGCACAATTTGCCTGTGCGGGGCTTACACCACACGCTATCGACTGCTGACTTATTTTTCATTTAAGACTCCGATTAGGCCCTGGATGAAGTAGATTTCTCTGAACGTAAAATTCAATTTCACTGCTTAATCAATAATATCCCTGAAAAAGAAGTTGGCAGCTTGGGTCTTTGGTATGGATTTAGGCTTCTCATGGCAACGTTGAAAAAAATTGACTCCGCCGCATGAGACGTGAGGTATTTTTGGAGTAGAAAAACAGTTTTGTGTTGAAGTAATTCATTGGGGAGATGTTTTTAATATTTTTTTTTTTTCTTTTTTTCTACAACAGATGCACACTGCAATGAATGTATGACAGGAGGCTCTGACTAGACACAAATCATTTTCATCATCTTAATTTTGGCTGAAAGTCTGTTTTTAGTTTGTCTATTATCAGAAATTGTCCAGTGTACTGGGACATTGTAGTGCACCTCCCATCCAATAAATCACAATAAGCTTTGTGCTTTGTTTCTTTTGACATGAAATACAGTTTCAGATTTCAAATTCTGCCCATTTTATTACAATATTCAAAAAATAAATGCCGTTTTGGCATTGTTTAATGTGGAGTGACAGATTGCTGTAGTGCCTCAGTTCAAGAGAAGCAAAAGCACGAAACGCACGTGAGCTGATCATCTCCTTCGCTTTAATACCAGTTTCAGCATGAAATAAACATGAATGAACATCCAAAGGTATGTTAAAAGAAAGGGTTCCACTTACTGAAATCTGTTTTTGTCTCATGTTAATCGCTCAGTGTTTCAACTGCGGAAAGATGTCAGTATAAGTTAGTAAACCATACCAGATAATGTCACATTTACCTCAGGAAAAACATATTTGGTGACCATAAACTCATTAGTCAGCTAGAGAAATGAGCTCTAGAGAGGAGCATTTTGCTAAATATTTGTACCATTTAAAATATTCATTATAATTTTTACTGTTCTTCAGTATTTAGTTTGAATAAATCTGTCATGTTTTTCTAACAGTCACCATTTAAATGTTTATATTTCCAAAAACTAATTTATTTATTTTTTTTATAAACTAGTGGGTGGAGGGCACTGAAGTTTATTCGTGAGGACAGCAAATAAAGTAAACTGACATATTATACCCAAAAATTCTTCATACAGTGGGCTACCAGTAAAACTGATGGAAATTTGGAACCAAATATTTGATTTGACACTTTGATCTGACCATGTTTTGTTACATACCTTTCTATCAAGGTTATCTGACATTATCAAGATGAATTTGTTCTGACACAGTTTAACTCTTGAGTTCTTGATGTATTTTATTACCATTTTCTAAACTATATAATGTGAGAAATTTTGAAGGTGTCCGAATAAATTTTGGTATGACTGTATATTATAGTTTTACTAATGCAAAGTGAAAAGCAGTTATTGTTCTTATTCTTTAATGCTAGATTACATACTGTGAATAGATTTTGACTTTCCATAGGGGTTATTCTTTTCCTCCTCTTAAAATATGCTGAGTCATGAAGTATGCTAAGTGATGCCATTTCCTCCTGTCACTGCATTTGGCCCTTGGAGTTCCTCCATGGAAAGGTTTATGTGTAATCCAAACTAAACTGCCAAATTGTCAACTGCGGGGGAGTTTTTGCTTTGCCCCATTTTGTAAAAGGATTGAGCAGAGAGAGCTGAAGTGTACCTTTGTTGGTCATTGCTTAGTCATTTTTTAATTTTCTGTCATGTAAAATCAATGATAAACCTGTTTTTTTTTATATGTATGTAGATAGATAGGTAGGTAGATAGATAAGATGGATATAAATGGATATCTATATCTACATCCGCAGAGGAATTTTTCAGTTATTACTTTGCATTTCAGTTTTTAGGTCATTACTTATTTAGTTTTACCTTTCATTTTTGAGGGAAGTATTTGAATTGTCAAAGATTTAAACTAAAAAATAGATTGTGATGCATTTTCTAATAGACGTCTCAGTGATGTGCATGTGTTTACTGGGCGGTCGTGGTGTCCTTCCACATTAGGATTCATCTCTCAACTGCTCCCTCAACCCATCCTGATCGGTAGATTAGCATTTATATATTTGAGGCATTTTCCAGCCATGGAAATGGTAAATACGTAATTAGTTATCTGCTACCGCAGATCCTCCTTGCCATACTCCATAGAAACTGATCGTATCTACTCGGTCGGAAGTTTTTTTCCAGATGAGTTTCTTCCTAAGTGAACCCCCAACTGGAGCTGGAAAATTACATCTTTATTGCATTTTGTCGTCAGCTTGCGAAATGCATTTTCTGGAATATGTAACATTACGTTTGCTTGATTCTGAAATGTTGTGGAGCTCAAATGTTGCAGACATCAGTTCCACATGAAGTTATTTACAGCATCTTGTGTGGATGATATTCAAGCTGGTACAGTATGGCACAATTTTCCTGTCTTCTTTTCATATTAGTGCTGGATGCAGTCCATATTGATGCAGCTGGGGCTGTCAGTCAAAATTTTTTAGGATAATGACCAAAGACAGCCTTCTGTGTGCGATTATTTTCTGTCTGTTATTTTGCAGGCAAGGATGCTTCTAATTTGCATTTGCGGCCATGCTTGCATGTGATACACAGCTGCGTTGTGTTATTGTTTTGCCTTATTGCTTTTGAAATATTGAAATATGATCGAACAAAATGAGTGTTGATCTCACTAGAGTCTGAAACTGCAAGCCCGCACATGCTTTGACTAAGTTTACGCAGCAGTCAAACCCTGTAGCATTTCTCTGTGGAGAGCATAGAGGAGTCTCTTTTAAAAAAATTGAATATGCTATCATATTGGCATGTGCTGGCACATGTATTTGTTATTACCATCATTCTTGGAATTTGTGATTTTTATGCTTCTCGATCACTTTTTTTTTTTTCTCCATCATCTTGTTGCTGATTGAAAATATATTTAGGTCTGTGGTGAGCAGTAGCTTAATGTGATTGGTTGAGTCACTAGAATAGTTTTTAAATTGTTTGAACCACAATTCACTTTAATTGCTTGGGAGTGTTTTTAACATGTTTTTTTTTTTTGTTCACACATCACACCTAACCTTAACCACATTTAAAATGCTCTTTATATCAAAATCTTTGTTGTCCAGGGAAGTCTGTAATACTTCCAGAGAGACCTCATAAAGGGGTCATCGGATACAAACTTCACTTTTACATGTTGTTTGAACGTTAATGTGTGTTGGCAGTGTATGTACAAATCTACCCTATAATGATAAAAATCCATGCAGTGGTTTTTAATTAATATGTAAAAATAATATCCCCTTTTTCAAATTGAGCCATTCTCAGATGCGGCCCCCATGATAGTTGATTGACATGAGTGTCTTACCTCAGACCCGCCCTAAATTAGCTGTATCAGTCCAACCTCCATTGTTTCGATGACGGAGCTGGGATGTAAGTTAGACAAGAATATCTCAGATTGAACGATTGAAGTGTTGTGTTGCTGGATGTAATAATGAACATAGTGGTCGTCATTTACTCCCGACATCTGAGCCGCTGAAGATGCAGTGGATTACGTTTGTTTGTGAAGGGAATGTGCCTCCCGATCTACATAAATGTGTCTGTGTTCGCACAAATCATTCGTGATCCAGCTTCACTTACAGCAGAAGTGAGTATAAGGGTGTTTTTGATGAATCTCTGCAATCACCTTTCCTAATAATGTTCTAGTTAGCAGGTTTCGCGGCTAAATGTGGCTAAAGTAAACAATCTCTCCAAAAGCACATCACTCCACAGAGAGTAGAGAGGGGCGGGGCGAGCAGAGCTAATTTGCATTTAAAGGAACAATCCCTCAGAATGGGATGATATTTGCGGAGCTCATTTTGACAAGGTAAAAAGGGTGTTATTTTACACAACCATTGAGAATTTTTAACCAAAGTATATTAGACGTTTCATTAAGACCCTAAAGAATCAACCCTAAAGTATCAACTTGTGGAAAACGGGCATCCGATGACCCCTTTAAAGGCAGCTGCTCAGCTATGAGCTACCTTGTTTTTTTTGTATCAAAACTTTCAACATAATCACTATGGCAAAAGAAAAAAATGTTGTTGGTGAAAGCAGCAGCGTTTGAAAAAATAAGACTAATAAGTGTTCTAAACGTCACTTCGTTCTGTTTCAGACCTTGGTGGACTACTTTAGTGAGAAGAACTGTCCCGTCACCGAGAGACTTAAGATGTTCTACACCTGCCGGGCACCTCCTCTCTGGGATTTACAGGTGAGCTAAAGTTCCTGTTTGTTTATGAGTCTTCTGTTTATTTCAAAATGGTCATGTTTTAAAAACACTCATGTTCTTAAAGGGACAGTCCACCAAATGAAAACTGTGTCATTAATTACTCACCCTTATGTTGTTCCAAACTTATTAGACATTTGTTCATCTTCTGAACACAAATTAAGATATTTTTTGTGCAAAGAACAAAAAACGATTTGTGCGTGTGGTGCTGCTGACGCAGGAGCGAATAAACGATTAAACAGAACTGCAGTTGATCATGATCTGTGTGTGCTTAAAAATGCATCTGAGAACCCATTTTACCCTTGATTGAGTTTTTTTTTTTTATTTTATGTTTTCCCATCTTCATTCCCATGTAGGAAATAATGCGCATATTATAAAGCCAGATTACCTGAGTTAATTTGAAATGGAAATGATTGACTCATTTGTTGGTGGCTAAATTGATTTGCTCGCATATTTTCTCTCATTACCGGACGCACAAGTGCATTGAGCTAATCACCTCGAATGAGCGTGGGCAGCCATTATTTATTTATCTACTTCTCAAAAACCCATTTCAGTAAACACAACAGCTGGGTTATACAGCCAGTGTCGCGTCAATAAGAGCTTTGGCAGATAGAATATGAAATTCATTTCCCGTACACGGTGAGGGCATCCAGGGATATGAGACGATGAGTTCATTTTTGACAGCGTTTGTCAGGTAATAGAGCAACCTGCAACACTCCGTTCCTGCCTGATTGGGCAATAATGCAGCTAATGAAAAGCAAACAAATGTTTTCTGAAGAGAGAGGTTGTTAAACAAGTCAATAAATCAGAAAAACAAAAAAGATGTATGGAGGAGACTGGCGAATTGTAACAGGCCAGTATGGATGAAGGGTTTTGAAAGAAAAGGAATGGAATGACTGAATAGAAAAAGAAAGAGTGAGTGGGTGGAGGGAGGGAGGGATGGATAGATGAAAAGAAGGGAGGGCTGATGTGATCAGTCCTGTGGATGACATTGCTCACGCTCTGTGTAATATCAGTGAACAGCAATAAAGCTGGAATTGAAGTCGATTCTATTGCTGGCAGGGGAATAGAATGCTGCAAAACTGCAAGCGAGAGAGAGAGACGAGAGCAGCATGCATTCAGAGGAAACTGTGTGTGCGTGTCAGGGTAAAGAGACGGCAGAGCGTTGGAGGGCGTAAAGGTTTTTTGTTTGTTTTTTTGGGAACAGATTTCAGAAATTGTTGGATTTGCTTTCAGACGGAATCATTTTGGCATGTGTATGAATCAGGAAAGCATTCACTGTGGCAGTTTTGCTGGAGATGAAATCAATGAGGAAATGAAAAGATGGAAAAGTTCCACAAATTGGCTCCCAACACCTTTCAAAGTCTTTCTCTCTCACTTTTACTTTTATTCTCTCTCTGTTTGTCAGTTTTGCAAATTTTGTGTTTTATTGGCACAAGACATTTTACTATGTAAATTAAAACAGCAGCATGAATAAAATAAAATAAAATAAATAAAATAAAATAAAATTTAACTATTATTATTATTATTATTATTATTATTATTATTATTATATGTTAAAAACAGCTGAGTAGATTTTTTTCCAGGTTTGTTTGAGTAGAAAGTTCAGAAGAACAGCATTTATCTAAAATGGAATTTTTTTTTTGTTACTAATATTATAAAATAATGTACTAAATGTCTTTATCATCACTTTTAAACAATTTAAAGTATCCTTGCTAAATAAAAGTATTAATTTCTATACAAATTAAATAATTTATACCGACTCCAAGCTTTTGAATAATATAGTGTATAATGTTACAAAAGCTTTTTATTTTAAATAAATGCAGATCTTTGGATCTTTATATTCAAAGAATCCTGAAGAAAATGAACTCAGCTGTTTTAAATATTGATGATAATGATAATAAATGTTTCTTGAACAGCAAATCAGCATATTAGAATGATTTCTGAAGGATCATGTGACACTGAAGACTGGAGTAATGATGCTGAATTTTTGCTCTGATCACAGGAATAAATTACGTTTTAAAATATATTCAAATAGAAAAGTTATTTTAATATGGGAAATATTTCAAAATTGTACTGTTTTTGCTGTACTTTGGATGAAATAAATGCAGGTTTGTTGAGCAAAAGAGAATTCATCAAAAAACATTAAAAATCTTTTGACTGGTTGTGTATATAGTGCCTTGCAAAAGTATTCAGACCTCTGACAATTCTCTCATATTACCAATTTGTTAGGAAATATTTTTAGCATGCGTACTCTGTGCACTCCTGTTCAATACTGTTAGGGCATGTCGAAAAAGTGCACTATATAGAGAAAATTCCTGAAATGTGTTTCTCAAAAAAACAATTTCTTTACGACTGAAGAAAGAAGGACATGAACATCTCAGATGACAAGGGTGTGAGTAAATAATCTGTACATTTTTGTTCTGGAAATGAACTTATCCTTTAACAAATTAAAAATAACTAAAATGTTAAAAAGTAACGTTGAACAAAAAGAAATCTAAGATGAATAAAGAAAACTAAGACTCAATGTTTATACTGAGCAGAGCTCTCTCTTGCTTCTGTGTGTGTGTTTCTCTCTCTCCGTATTAGTTAGTAGCATCACGTTTTGTCTCCTTGCTGATAGGTCACATGATCACCGGCAGCCTCACTGGTGTGTATATCTAGATTTATAGGTACCCATAATGCCTGTGGGACGTGATTTGCCACTGAAGGCGGGTGAGGAGGTGCGGGGAGGTTGTCACAAGACCGAAAGGTGAAGGAGAAATTGAGCAGGAATTGAGTATTTCCTGGCGTTGAACCGCTTGCAGCTATGTGTTTGTGATGTCTCGCTGATATCCGAGGTCGAGGGTGGCGTCGGTTCAGTGTGTGTTTATTCTCCACGAATGCAGCAGTTTTATACATCAGCATCATAAACTTCAGTAGATGATTTTCAATGGAGGCAGTGCACATTTCAGTATATTATTTTTTATTTTTTTTTATCAGAAAAACATGGACTTGCAGTGGACAAAGCTTACGACTCTTCATCCTTTTTGGCACTTCATCCATCTGTTCTTAAATGATCTGTGAATGACAGAAAGAGTTGAAAGAGTGTAAACACACATTTAACCAGTAGCATTCATCAGAGACAGATGAGGGTCATTAATAGCGCAGATGTATATATAGCGACTGCCTGTGAAGCATGACATTGTGGAGATAGATGGCCGTCCGTGGAATGCATCTTTTCAGAACGAGGGTGAGAGAGAAAGAAAAAAGACAGAGAAAATGAGAGAGAAAGGCAGTATATCATTGGTAGGGTGTAGAGAAGTGTGGTTGACCTCCAGAAGATTTTTTTTAAATTATTATTTTATTTTATGTTATTTTATTTTATTTTATTTGTACATTTTATTTTATTTATAAGGTGTTTTGTTTAAAACACTGTCAGTTTATGTCAGGGCTCCAGACAAAAAAATCAATTCCGGAGCCATTGGCACCAAATATATTTTTTTTAGGTGCCACAGAATAAACGTGTTTTGTTTTTTTGTTTTTTTCTTTTGAAACCCTTTAACATTTCAGTCATACAGTCATGTTTATGTCTCATCTTTTCCTGTCTTTATCAGCATTTTAATCCATTGTGTAGATGTCCTGGGAACTGAATGTCTTTTTCCAACTTGAGAATTGTTTATTACACAGAATCTGTGCTAATATCATGGTCCATAACTATATCAGCATCACTTAGGAGTGTAGTTTAGGCTCCTCCTCAGTGCATCCTAAATGTTGTCATATGTCTTTCATCCAGTCTGCTTTAATTCGTTAGTAACATGGAATTTTATAGGTGTTGAATTTTAGCTTTAGATCCTTGCATTGTTTCTTAACAGCAGGTTAGGAAAAAATCTGAGAAAATTCTGAGTTAAATGTATTGTTAGGTCGCATTTTGTTAGGTTTTTTGTTAGGTTTGTTTACAGGTTTTCCGAAGTTTGAAACACTGAATGAGCAATTACGTATGACATTTCAATAAGTTGTACTGGAGGCTGTATAGCCCACCTTTTGATGTCCATTCATGTTCATTTTGTACTATAGTAGTAAAGATATGATAGTTTCACATGCCGCTTTAACTGAGGCTCTCAACTAAAGCTATCATTCATGCCACGTTGAGTGCCAAAACTGTAGTTATTCTTTGAATTTCGTTATGTTTGTTAAATTGATACATTGTTTATTAAAAAGTAAGACAGCATTATTGCGATTACTACACATTGACAGAACAGCATATAGACTAAAAATCTTCATAAGAAGAAGCCATAGCATCGATTATAAACTAGAGTTAACGATATTGTTAGTGTCCACACAGCTGACAGCTTTACACAGCTGATGTAGTTCAAGTTTAGACATTGCTTTTCCGCGCTTTCACTTCGCACATCCTTAATGTCACTTCAAACTCCCGTCACTTTTTTTAAGTGACCTCCAGAAGAATATTTTATTTTATTTTATTTTGTTTTATTTAAGGTGTTTTCTTTAAAACAGTCAATTTATGTCATGACTTTTTTAAATGAAAACTGTCATGTGACTACCCTTAATGTCACTTCAAACTCGTGTCACTTCTTATGTGTAGGTAACCTCCCATAAGAATAATTTTTTTTATTTTATTTTATTTTAATTATTTATTTATTTTATTTATTTGTTTTTTTTTATTATCCTTATTGTCACTCCAAAATCTTCACAGCTTTTTTTTTTTTTTTTTTTTTTTTTTTTCTCAGTGGAACAAAATGTCAAAACTTCTCTTTTGATTATAAAAATGGTGTATAATATATACTTTCATAAGTAAATTCATTTAATGCATCATATAATGTATAATGTATCTTAAATAAGCATCCCAGATCATGATTTGAATCCTGTTCATGCTAGCAAAGTAATAATATATAAAAACAAATGAATAAAATAAAATAAAATGTCAAAAAATACTGGTGCTTTCAGATAGGTCACAAAGTGAGCCAGGAGGGGGTAACTGCTGCCATTGCGCCCTCAGAGAAATAAAAAAAATAAAATAAAAAGCAAAAGCTTAATAAGGCCACTGGTGATATCTGTAGTTTAACTGAAGTGCCAAAATAAACCACAGTGAACTGAAAATCACTGAACACACTCTGTTTATTTGTTTATTTAGGATATTTTTGGCTCTGTCCACATGCTAAATATATTTTTTTTGAGTCCTCCCACATGCTGTGTGTATTTAGAGGCAGGTGGGCCGTGTGTTGACAGATCTTGGCTCACTGTTTGTGTGTATGTTTGTGTTTAGAGGCAGTTGGCGAGTCTGTTGACCGATTTGGGCCTGACGAGTTCTGCGCTGCTAATCTACGAACGACTGGAACTCTGGGAGGATGTGGTCGTCTGCCTGGAGAGGATGGGACAGCATGGCAAGGTACACTATTCACATGTTGTGAAATAGTCCTTTCCCAAAATTCACGCCTGTGTCGGGATGGTCTGTATGTTCAAATATCATTTTGATAGTCTCACAGTGTTTACTCTTAAGGGCAGTCAGCCTACAAATGCCTTGCTTATTGTTGTCTCTACATATTAAGCTTGGATAAATTAATGTGACTTCTATTAAAGCTCTTGAAGATGGATTGATTGCTACTTTTTCCTCTTGCCAAATCTATCTCTTCTTTTTGTTCTCTCCTCCTGCTCTCTTCTTCTTTGCTTTCAATATGCGCTTCTGTCAGCATGCTCTAACAACATGTCTCTCTCGCTGGGCAGATTTCTGGGAGCCATTTCACAGCTTTATTAAGTTACCGTCCACTTTGTGTACCAATCAGATTATAGGGTACATCTGAGGTCAATAAAACCAGCCAATCACCCCCAATCTGAGATGTAATATTATAAAAATGTACTGACATCCACTCCACTGTAGTACTTGATATACTGACTCTCACTTTCTTCCTCTCCCTGTTTCCCTTTATATACCTTTCCCTGCACTCTTATTAAAGCTTAAAGCCATAAACTGCAGGTATGCGTAGAAAAAGAAAGTAAAAGACAGAATACTGAGACGGGCGAAAGGGAGTGATGCTTCATATGAAAAGAAAGAAATGAGAAAATCAGTGAAATATTTGAAGCAGAGAGAAAGTGAGCTGAGGAAAAAAAAAAAAGCGTTCATAAATCGGCAAGACTGGAGTGGGGTGAAGTGTTTTGCTTTGCTTTGAGTTTCCGTGTTCGTTTAATGAGGGAACATCTTCAGAGCACGAGGGACGTGTTCTGATGTTTATTTGATTTGAGTTAAATTTATTGTCCCACAAGAGCTAACATGAGTAGTTGCAGATTACTGCTGGAATTTACTGTTTAGAGGCTCTTTTCATGAATACAGGACAAAACAATGTTATTGTTAACTAATGAAGTTTGTACTTCTTAACTATTTTCTAATTTGTCTTTTTAGTTTTGATGTGAGAAAACAACAATCACTCAATTCAGAGTTGCAACTGTTTTTGGATACATCCCAAATTTAAATGTATCCAGATATTCCAGATATGAAATGAATAAAAGATAAAACAACACATAATATTTAGCTTGACCTCCTGAGTATGTTTTCATGACCTTTTGTTGAAAACAACCATCATGACCTTGATGTATTTTACCTACAGTGCCTATAGAAAATCATCATACCCCTTGATTGGGGAAATATAGCCCATTCTTCCTTGCAGAATTGCTCAAGTTCAGTCAAATTCTGTGGTGAGCAGCAATGGACTGCTCTCTTCAAATTCCTCCACAGATTTTAGTTTGTATTTAAGTCAGGGCTCTGACTTGGTCACTCAAGGACATTTACCTCCTTAACCTTAAGCCATTTTGTTTTGGCAGTATGTTTAGGGTCAGTGTCGTGTTGGAAGGTGAATGACCTGCCCATCTTCAGCTGTCTAGCAAAGGGGCGCACGTTTTCCTCAAGAATTTGTATGTACTTGGCAGCATCCATTTTCCCTTCAATCCTGACGAATTGCTTAGTCCCAGCTGAAGAGAAACGCCCCCAAAACATAATGCTGCTATCACCATGCTTTGGAGCAGGTATAGTGTGGTTTGTGTGGTGTGCTGTGTTTGCTTTTCGCCAAACATAGCACTTGGAGTTCAGTCCGAAAAGGTCAATTTTGGTCTCATCAGACCATAGCACCTTTTGCCAGAAGGTATCGGACTCTTCCAAATGTGTTTTTTGCGGAAACGAGACTGAGACTTTTGTGCCACCCTGCCATACAGGCCAGCATTGTGTAAAGCTTGGAAGATAGTTGTCACATGCACTTACTGACCAGACCCAGCCACAAAGCCTTGTAAATCATTCAAAGTTGCATTTGGCCTTCTGGTAGCTTCTCTTATCAATATCCTCCTGGCTCTGCCATCCACTTTGGATGGACGGCCTGATCTAGGCAGTGTGCTGGTGGTGCCATACACTCTCCACTTCTTAATGATGCTTTGAACAGTACTCCGAGGCATAGCTAAAGCCTTTGAAATGTTTTTGTAGCCTTCTCCTAACTTCTACCTTTCTACAGCTTTATCCCTGAGGTCTTTTGAAAGCATTTTCCCAAACATGGTGAATTCTTTGCCGTACAATGCACTACTAACAGTGGGTTCTTCAAGAAACAGCCCATTTTATTCTGAAGTAATAATCTCCAGTACTGTTGATGATAGGTGGGGCAATTAGCATGGTGTTTAATCTGGAAATTGATTGCATGCACCTGAGCAAGATTGTAATGGTATACGCTAGGGGGCTGATCACTTTACCAAACCAGGCATTTCACTGATTAATTTTAAATAATCCTTCAGAATTTTTTAAAAATGTTTTTACTTTAATGATGATGGTTATAATACATGCAACTCAAAAAAGTAAAACTTAAAGTGTTTTATAAAGTAAAAATTATATTAAAACTGAAGGTTTAATACTATACTTAAAGGGGTTAGGGGTGTCTTCCAGTTAAGCTCAGAATTTACTAGGACTGTTTTGACACATTTCAAGATTCATTTCTATTTGATTCTGATTCACAAGCTTGCAGGTCGATTCGATTTCTCACTCAATTTGATTTAATATTGATTATTTTGGATATATATGCTATCAGGTACAGTACATGCCAATTTAAAATTCATGGAAATAAAAAATCTCTCAACTAATGTGGTAAAATATACATGTGTGTCAGTTGGTACTCAATACTATAATTTTGAAAGTTAAAATTAAATGATTTGTATACAAACACTTCATTTACACTCAATTAAGATTATAAATGTGACGTTATGTGATATAGTTTACAAGCTGTTATCAGTTCACGTACGCTTCGCATTGCCGCTTCTCTTGAACTAAGGCACTACAACGATCTGTCAGTCGTATCAAAAATAAAAAAGCACAAAGCTTATTGCGATTTATTAGATGTGAGACACGTTACAATGCTCCGTTCATTAACTGAAGACAGGCTAGACTGGTTGATTCTTGGGATTTAAAAATCAGTATTGTTTAATACAAATGAGAATCGATTAAAATTGAGAAATCAATTTTTAAACCCAGCCCTACGATTTTGGCACTTTCTGGCACCACAATTTGTTATTAGCAGTGAACCTGATAACCTAGCCCCAGATTAGCATCCATTTGTGTTGTTGGCAGTCATGAGATCCATCAGAGGAAACTGCAACCATACTGTGTCTGACTGGACTACACAAACCTTTGTCGGCTCCAGTGGCACCTAGTTGTTTGTGGGCACTGTGAAATGTGCAGTTTGTAACTGCCACGAGGAACAAAGGAGCATTCAGGTCCTGTCAGACCGTGGGGTTTTCGTTCTCTTCTGTATTACCTCCTCTTATCAGTGTTGTTCTTCTAGAACAGAAATATGAGCCTCCTTTTTTTTTTTGTTTTTTTTTTTTTTGTTTTTTTTTGAGTAAATAGCTTATTCATCCTCTGTCTGGACCTTCAGGTTTTGAGCTTTCTTTTTTTATGTAGCTCTTGTGTCAAATGCGAAGAGAGATATTGTTCCCACTTCTCAAATTATGTGTACCCACGAAAATAAATAAATAAGCACCCAAATAGAAGTGCTGGCCAAGCACTGTGAATTTTATTGCCGCCCACCCCCTCTCTCCCACTACGGCTTCAGTTCTGAGTGTTTGCAAAAAGCCCTTTATCCATCCGTCCCCATGAGTACCAGCAGGGG
The DNA here is from genome assembly GCA_012976165.1 of Labeo catla. NCBI lineage: Eukaryota > Metazoa > Chordata > Actinopteri > Cypriniformes > Cyprinidae > Labeo > Labeo catla. The sequence continues at coordinate 36,114 of VONZ01000245.1, forward strand.
TGGAAGGGCAGGAGGCGATGAGAGATGCACTGTAATATAGCCCAGCGTCCAGTGTATTTCAGAGTGACTGGAAGGGTACGTGTTAACGGCAGCAGAATTTTGCCAGCTAGATTTAGAGAAAGAGTTCATGGGCTTTTACATTTAGAGAAGCTATTTGTGGCTGTAGCATAGTAGTGAGTCCTACCATTTCAAGTTCTAGGGTTCATAAGGGTTTGTGGCCACATGTACTGAAGATTTGTTGATCCTGATTATTGATTCCTGTGTTTTCATTTCTCTATATAAAATTAGTTTTTTTAAATTTCATTTGGTATATTTTGTGGCTTTTATGTACTTATGTTTGACCTTTTTATGTTTAATTCTAGAAATCACGAATCACTTGACAAATCTATATTACATAAGTAAATTACTGCAGATTTAGAAAAAAATGCTAACCTCATATGAAATGAGTAACCTCAAAAGTATCATATAGCTTTTTGCTGCATTCTTCTATTTTACTTTGTGTATCCTTTTTTATTTAGTTTTGTTTCTATTTTTTGTTTTAATTTTATTTTTAGTTTTTATTTTGCTGTGTGTAGTTTTCTTTTGTTGATTTGATTTTATTGATTTTTGAACTCTTGCCATTTCTATAAATGATTTTTTTTCTTTACGAATTGTTTTAGTATGTGGTTTTTAATAATATAAAAAGAACGTAAAAATATACTTATGTCATTTAGTTTCATCCCTACTACACACTATATGACCAAAAAAATGTAGAAATCCAAACACCACACCCAATTTCAAAATCATTGGTGCTTGACAAGAGTTTGTGATCAGCTTTCATTATTCTGTGAAGTCTTTACAGTGTATTTCAGTAATTTTGGGGTTCCCGGACAAAAATATTGAAATGATCCAATTAATCCCATTTGTGTGCAGTGGTGTTCAGGTCTAGCTTTGTGGTTGAGTAAATAATAGGGCTGCCTTTGACTAAAGATTTTTCTGGTCAACTAGTAGTCATTCATTTTAAGAATTAGTCGACTAATCATAGGTTTATTAATAAACCATTTAAATCAATATAATAAGCCTTTAATTGCCTACCTAGCCTATGAAGCACTCAAGGGCATGCATAAAACTTGCCACCGCACACTGGCAGAAGGTAATGATTATGAATGTGTTGGGGTAAAACGGTAAGGAAGATGCATTGAAATTTTAACAATTTATTGTTAAACTAGTAAAACTTTCTTTATTTTCGATTTAAGAGATGAAGTCGACGACACTGACTTGTCATCTCCGCAGTAGATGCACATGTATGCACGTTACTTTATTACAAAACCTGAGAATATTTCTTTTCCATTTAATTTGGTTCATTTAAAAGTAGACGTTTCACTCTCTATAGATATAGTTTTCATGTCCGTAAGGCAAGTATACACAGGGTTTCAGAGTTTTGCGCTCAAGTTTACAGAGACCGAAACGGCAGAAAGGGCATCCTGCTTGCTTCGTTATTTTACAAAAGCGCAATGTTTTGTTTTTATTGTGAGTGCACACAAATAAACGTAGAGTCTTTACAGATACAAAAGATGTATTCCTCTTATCTGTATGACCAAATATGAAAAGCAAGTGAACGCACCGGTGCTTCCATTTGTCATGCAGTAACATGATATATTCAGCTTCCACACTCCACACAGACACTTCAATAGTGCATCTTTTTGTAGGATAACATTAGATTGAGCGGCCATATAAAGTTGCTGCTACTAATATATTTCAGATGATAAGCCAAATTTGAGGTCGGTGAGTGATAGGTGAGCATTTGGATGTCCTGTCCAATGTACAGTATTACCAGTATTACAGTATCAGTACAGTATTATCTGTCCGTCACGGACTGCGTGACAGTGCTTGTGTTTTGTTTTGTGTTTCTGTGACTAAGCAACCTATAAAAATTTTGGTTGACCAAGCCTCGTCTAGTCGAACAATGGTTAGTTGACTTTTAGGGGGCAGCCCTAGTAAATAATTTCTTTGCCTTTCATTCTGTAACAAAGACTCTCCCAAAACAAAGTTTCAGCACATAATACTATAGAATATGTTTATATGAAGTGGCATATTAACTGAAATTAAGGGGCCTAGACAAACCCGGTAATTAGAAAGAGGTCTCCACATACTTAAGGCAGTCTGCATATTTTACAATATGAGGATTAAATCTGTCAAAGTTGTTTTAATCTGGTGATCCTTTTTTTTTTTCAGGCGGAGGAGATTTTGAGGCGTGAGCTGGAGAAAAAGGAGACGCCGTCGCTTTACTGTTTGTTAGGCGACGTGCTGAAGGATCCTCAGTATTATGACCGAGCATGGGAGCTTTCCAAACACCGCAGTGCACGTGCCCAAAGGTCTAAAGCTCTGCATCACCTGCGCCACAAAGAATTACAGCAGTGCGTGGAATGTTTCGAACGCTCGCTGCAAATCAACAGCATGCAGGTATGACATGCACTTGTGCGTAACTTTGTAGTCCTTACCCAAGTGTTAATGCTGGTAGACATAAACCACCTGAAATGATTCAGGTGTATGCTGGGTATTCAATAAACTTTTCAGTACTGTCCAGTGTTTCCTTTGACTTGAGAGCCGAATGAAGGCATAACTGTTACAACATTAATAAAAATAGCTTTTACAATTCTTTCAAGTTTTGAAAACATCCAGAATTGACGGGTTTGATTGACGGGTGATCTGACCAATTGTAATGCAGAATCTGGCAAACAAACCAGACCGAAGTTGGTGTTCTTGAACTTGAAAAATGGTGTGTATTGATGTCTTTCCATGTTTAAACAAGACACCTTCTGATGTCCATTCATGTTTATTTCATGCTATAATTATTAAAGCAAAAGAGATTATCAAGTCATGTGCCGCTTGAACTGAAGCGCTAAAGTGATCTGTCATGACGTGAAATCCCACAAAATGGTATTTATTGTTTGAATTTCTTTAAAAAGTGACAAAATTTAAACTGGGTGACTTTCATACCAAAAATAATCTGTGACAATGAAGCTTGGGGTAATGGTGCTGAAAATCTAGCTTTGATCACAGGTATAAATGACATTTTAAAACGTATTCAAATAGAAATCAGTTATTTTAAATAGTAAAAATATTTCAAAATTGTACTGTTTTTGCTGTACTTTAAGTCAAATAAATGCAGGCTTGCTGAGCAGAAAAGACTTCTTAAACAACATTAGAAATCTTACTGTTTAAAAAACTTTTATATATAGAATAAAAAAATAAAAGAAACACAGTGAAATGCAAAAATGCTTAGTCTCAACAAACACAGTGTTTATGAACTTATGTTTTCATGCTGACCACACATGCGCAAGCGCTAGAAGATCACAAGGATAGATGCGCTCTATGGAGAAGATTGGCAGAGTGCTGACAAAGAACATGAGAAACACTGAGGTAGAAAAAAGTCAGACAGCAGTGTGTGGATGAGGCATCAGGTTCATCCACCACAGAACCAAAAAATTGCACAGCTCTCTCTTTTTCCCCCCCCTTTACTCGTTCTTCATTCCTCCCTTCATCCATAATGCAGAAGCACAGGCAGCAATAAGACAGAGTAATTTTCCTGAGGGACTCATTGATGACCCTAGCGTGATCTTTAACACCGCCTCGCAGTGCTGCCGCAGGGCCTGGCGGAGCTAATACTGCCTTCAGGGCTAGAACTGGAAGTAAGGATGGCCGAAGGCCAGAGAGATGCAAAGATGAGCTCTCGGGAGAAGAAACCGATGATTTAAAACATATGATAGAGACAGACTCCTTGAGGTTCATGGGTTCAAAAGACATCATTAATTTTTAGGGCCAAATAACACCTTTAAAAGACGAGTGAAGCACTTGAAGTCTCTCATCAATTTTCTATTTGCCCTCGTCAGTAATATTCCATCGTTCTCACGCTCTCTTCTCCATGTTTTATCTCCACAGTTGGGGGTGTGGTTTTCTCTGGGCTGTGCGTATTTTGCACTCGAAGGCTACGAAGGGGCCGCCAAAGCTTTTCAGAGATGCGTCGGACTGGAACCAGATGTAAGTCACACGGTCCTTGTAAGGAGATCAGTGTCATATGACCATAAAGAAAGGGCTAGTGCTTAGTTATTCAGTACTTGTGCTGTCATATGTGATTTATGTCTATGGTAATCAATTGATTGTGTCTGGGAATGCCTCCCTGTTTTTGTTCTTTCAGGCTCGTACTTGCGTTTATGCATCTATAAAGCTGCGCAGACCAAGAACCACATTATATGTAGTACAGGAGCCTCTTATGCTCCTAATGGTGTACTTAAAATTCAAATGTAGTCAAGAGGCAGGCTTAATACTCCGTCCAGGAAACAAGTAAACAAGCTGTTAGGAAATATTTTGTAGATGTCTGGTTTCTTATTTATTTATAATAGTTTATTTAGATAAATGACTTTCACCCGTGGACCTGACTCTGATCGTTACTCTCCTCCTTTCAGAACGCAGAAGCATGGAACAACCTCTCCACGGCCTACATCAGACTCAGAATGAAGTGAGTACAAGAGTAAGCACCAAGAATAAAGGCTACACCAAAGCAGCTTTGTTTTCCTGGTGTTTTAATCCAATAAGAGCATTTATTTTTTGTTTGACAGTGGTATTTGGAGTAAAGACACTAATAAGCAGCCAGTTAAGCTTTCCTTCAGTATTTTGAATGAGCTGTGATTTCAAAGGCAGCAGGCAAGAAATAATGTGTGCGTTTTATGATTTTAAGAGCTCTACAAAAAGCCAGGCATCAGTAAAACACATCTACATGGCAGAAAAAGAAAACTTTTTTTAAAATGTATGTCAGTATGTTGTCAAAATACATGGCTATTTTTGAATTTCGGCAGTTTTTACAGTCTGTTGAAGTTTATCTCACACAGCCCATATTGTCTTTTCCTGGCCATGTATAATTAAGTAATCATGATTTATTTTATTCATTTATTTCTTTATTTTTTGCATACAATGTTGTTCATAATTTAGGGTCAGTAGGGGTTTTTTTTGGAAATAAATTTATTCAGCAAGGATGCATTAAATTGATCTAAAGTGACAGTCATGTTTTATGTTCTAAAAGATTTCTATTTGAAATAACTGCTGTTCTTTTAAATTTTCTACTTTCTTTTGAGCACTAAATCATCATATTAGAATGATTTTTAAGGGATCATGTGACACTGAAGTAGTGGCTGCTGTAAATTCAGCTTTGCCATTACAGGAACAAATCACAAGTTTACAATTTTTCAATATTTAATTTTATTAATTAATTTATTGTTTTATCAAATAAATGCAACCTTGGGGAGCTTCTTTTAAATACATTTTTATACTACATACATTGCCGTTCAAAAGTTTGGGATCCATAACATTTTTTTATGTTCTTTAAAGAAGTCTTTTCTGCTCATCAAGGCTGCATTTATTTGATTAAAAATACAGAAAAAAAACACAGTAATATTGTGAAATATTATTGCAAATTAAAATAGTGCTATTCTATTTTAATATACTTTAAAATAGAATTTATTCCAGTGACGCAAAGCTGAATTTTCAGCATCATTACTTCAGTCTTCAGTGTCGAATGATCCTTCAGAAATCATTCTAATATGCTGATTTATCATCATGTTTGGGAATGTTTTGGAACATGTGATACTTTTTTCAGGATTCTTTGAATAAAACGTTAAAAAGAACAGCATTTATTTAAAATAGAAATCTTACACTAATGTTCAAAGTTTGGGGTCAGTACATTTTTCTTTCTTTGAAAGAAATTAATACTTCCATCTATCAAGCATGTGTTAAATTGATAAAGTGCCGGTAAATCCTGAAAAAAGTATCACAGGTTCCAAAAAATGTTAAGCAGCACAACTTTGACAGTAAATCAGCATATTACAATAATTTCTCAAGGATCATGTGATACTGAAGACTGGAGTAATGATGCTGAAAATTCAGCTTTGTATCTCAGAAATAAATTCTATTTTAAAGTATATTAAAGTAGAAAACTGTTATTTTAAATTGCAATAATATTGTGTAATATTAACTTTTTGGAACTTTGAGCTTTGAACATGAAAAATCTTACTGATCCCAAACTTTTGACCGGCAGTGTGTATAGATATATTAGCACTGCTTTTATTGATCTTTTTTTCCCCATCCTGTGATACAGTGTGATGGACTACTAGGCATGTGTGAGAATTTCAAAATAATAGCTAGCACTGCTCTCACACACTTATCTTTCACTGAAATCGCCACCATGTTCAAACTGTAGATAAGCCCCTATTCAGGTTCCAGTTGACCTGATTTATGCTGCTTTTCTGTGTTTCCTTCATCCTGCATCCGCTGGGGACCCTCAGAGGCCTCCTTGCTTTTCAATTACTGCAGGAATGACTTTGGCAGCTGTAATTGCAAAGATAAATCTCCTCCGGCCTCTTGCTATGTCTACCCCAGGAGCCAGAACTTTGCCACCACTACCAACCGGCCAATATTAACCAGATTTGGAAGCTAAATGCCAGTTAGGACATTTGTTGCTTGACATGATTGGAGGTTTTTGCTGATTTCCTGCGAGGGCCGGAGATGTTTCCAGGAACTCCACTGTAACGGCATGTACCTGAGGGATTCTGGGAATGATTTCTCTCCACTCCTCTGCCCCTCAGCCAATTAGCCCTGTGCACTCATCCCTGAGATGAGTCTTTGGAATCTTCTATTAAAACCTGATTAACGCTCCTAGGGACCGTCCAGAACAGAGGAAGAATGTGTGCGTGTGTTTGGGAAAGATGCACACACCTGCATGTGTTCAAAGGAAACTAGGCTTTAGATGTTACCTTGTGTCGACCCCTGTGTCATAGGCTTTTGTTGACAGCACTTACAAAAATATCAGCTCTGTTCTGAAACCTAGTGATCTGTGTTTCTGTCTGCAGTGTGCTAACTGAAAGCTCGCTCTGTAAGTGATTTGATTTGGAATGCTCTGTTAGCGATCGCTGTGCCACACACGTGAAGTGCACTGAAGACTTAACTTGCAATGGTTTCCATGTAGTTTGACCTTAGCATTTTTCTAAGCTAATGATCCAGTACCCTTAAAAATAATTTGGTGTAGAAACAATTCTCGTATTGAAGTTGGTAGTAAAATTTGCAATTAATTACAATGAAACAGCAAGTAACATCATGAAATTAACATGAAAGTAGCAGGACTAAAGTTATATTTTCTTATACACTTTTGCTTTCTTTCACTCTTTATTAATTGATATATTCATTTATTAATTAATTTCATTGAGTTTTTCCACTCTTTTGCTTTCTTTCACCCATTTTTCTCACTTTCTTTGAGTATTTCACTCTTTATTTTTCTGTTTTGCTTAGTCGCTCTTTCACTGTCTTTCTTTGGATTTTTCATCCGTTTCTCTCCCCTTGGCTTTTTTTGACATTAGCTATTTAGCTTCATCACTAGGCGTGTTTCCATTACGCTTCAAGATGCGCAAATTTAAATAAATTTCTAATGGAAACGCGTCAATTTGGCAAAAACTCCCGTATATTGCAAAAAGTTTTTATGCTCACATAAGGTGGTTTTTCAGGCAATTCGAAAAAGGAATATTTCGCAAAACTGCAATGGAAACGGCTTTTTCGCATTTACAGGTCACATGGCACATGTAAAAAGTCATATGATCATTCTTCAGTGTACCATAAACTCCAAGAAACTCTTACATACGTAGCCGTTCTCAGGTACAAGGGGCTTTCCCTGATATAATTGCCAGATACAAACTTGCATTTATCTCTTGCAACTGTAAAATTATATATTAAAATTATTATATTATATATATTCTGACTTTGTAACTCACAGTTGCAAGTTTATGTCATGCAATTCTGGAGAGGAAATCTCGTAATTGCAAGAAAAAAGTCAAAAATTGTGAGAACACTTGCAATAATAATTATTTAAAATTATTTATTTTATTTTTAATTCAGTGGTGGAAATGGGCTTCCATTCTTTAGCTCTCTCTTTTTCTCGTTCTTTTCTCTTTTGATTATTTTTATTTTTATTTTTTATTTTTTTTGGCACATTCTCTTTTGCTCTCTTCAGTTATTTTTTCCCTTTTTCCCTTTTTCTTTTGCCATTTCATTTCATTCTGTTGCTATTTTACATTTTTTCTTTTTATTTTCACACTTCAGCACTTTCATTTTCTTTTACTTTTTCTATCTTCTCCTCTTTAATTTTTTTTCTTCCTTTTGCTCTTTCAGTTTTTTTCCACACTTTTTCAATTTTTTTTTTTTTTTTTTTTTAAGTTAATGATTGACGTTTCTCTTAAATCTCCAAGACATCCCCGACCTGAGCCACTTGTTTTATTTAGCTCATCCCAAAGCATTCTAGGTTTGTGTAGGATCAGTGTTGATTATAAACATATTTTATTCATGTTGCTAAATAATTTAGTCTTATTTAAATACTTCCATTTTATTAAAAATTCACAATTTAGCCAAAGTGCATGTGTGCTGTGAGCTCTCTCTTTATCTCTTTATTACTACCTGTACATTTTAGAACAGCCTTTGTGTCTAAAGTGCTTTCTTTGTCAACAGCTCACTAGGTTTTTGGAAGACAACTATTACACATTGCCACATTCTAACTGCAAGTTTGCCAAAACTAGTTTTTGGAAAGAAAACCATAAAACTGTTTTGTTTAGCCATACACCATTTAATACTACAGTACATCCACAAGCAACTTCTGTTAACAGTAGTTTTGCAAAACACACTGATCTTTCTGTTTTGTGTGTGTGGTAGGGAGAAGGCGTTCCGCACCCTTCAGGAAGCGCTCAAGTGTAATTATGAGCGATGGCAGATCTGGGAGAATTTCATCGCCGTGTGTATAGACCTGGGCGAGTTCAGTGAGGCTATCAGAGCTTACCATCGGCTCATGGACCTCAAGGACAAATACAAGGATGTGGAGGTGAGTCACCTCACAGTTTTTTGTTTATTTTTTCTCAGGTTAACCCCAAACTCTTTATTTTTGCATACTGTACCTTTCTAGAAAGGTTTCTTCAGATTAAATGTACTTAAGCGTGAACTTTTTGTTCTGGTTTGTGTAACCAGTGTAAAGCAGCTGGAGTCCCATTTGTGTCTCGTGTGCTGCTGTCATCACTCGTCCGACCACACAAACAGCTGCCTGACTGCATGCACAGATGAAACAGTCATGTAAGAGGCTGTGTGAGTGAGATTTGATGAGTGAATTTTTTTTTTTGTGAGAAAAGTGAGAGATGATTTCACCCTGATCTACCCGAATACATATGCATACGCACAACGATGGGCTTCTGTCTGCTCACATTCATCCAAACAGCTCTGGTTTAAACACGCACCCCGTATGTCTCTCTGCATCCATGACCCCATCACATCTCTCTTCCGTCAGCTGTGAATCTAATAGCAGTGCTGTCATAACACACCTCTTAAAGCTCTACGCCATTAGACACGTTTGCATTGCGGCAGGTTGATGCACCAGCTGCTACATCCTATTAAATGCGTCGTTTGTTTTATCATTTGGTAGTCAAATTGCCTGGTAGTTGTTTACGTCCTTCACTTTACAGCAGCTCCGGGGTCACCATGGTGGCAGTAAATTGTTTTTTTTTTCACAGAAATTATGGCTGTACCTTAAAAAAAATGCTTTGTGCATCTCTAATTTTTAAACACCCACCTCCTTTGTGAACGGTGCAAAATAGCTGAAAACTCTAGCTGTGTATGAGCAAGTGGCAAATTAGTTTTGTGCTCTAGTTTAGCTTGAGCAAAAAATGAAAAATTAGTGTAAACATGCTCTGGGAAACTGCATATTAATCATTTTCAAGGAAGTCTCTAATTCAAGGCAATTATGTTGAAAGGAGGCATCCTGTGAAAGCAGATTTTTGAACGGTAGTGTGTATTAAAAAAAATAATAAAAAACAATTTTTCACAATTTCTTGCAAAATTACATTGTCTGTATTATACATTATGTAGTTTTGCAAGAATTTCATACTGATCCTTCAGAAATCATTCTAATATGGTAATTTGGTGCTCAAGAAACATTTCTTATTATCAATGTTAAAAACATTGCTGCTTAATTTTCTTGTGGAAATACTGATATTTTGTTCATCTGTAATGCATAGAAAGTTCAAAAGAATAACATTTTTCTTGAAAAATATCTAAATTATTTCTTAATACATTTTTTGCAAAATTTTCATGTCTTTTCATGTTACTTTTTATTTTGTCTTATAATGCATTTTATTTCTTGCAGTTTCACGTCACTGCAAACAGTTCTATTTTATATTCTGCACTGTGACTGGACGTAATGACCGAATCATGATTACAAGCAATAGGACCAAAAAAAAAACTACAATAGAACAACTAAGAAATGCATACATTGTATAAAGTAATTCAATGTATAAAAGTACTGCATATTCGTCACTGCGTAAATTCCATATATATTTCATCTTATTAAAGTTACAAAAGTGATTTAGTCTAGTTATTTTTTTTATTTTATGTTTTTATTTTTTTTTTAAGAAGTCTGTTTTGCTCACTAAGCCTGCATTTATTTGATCCAAAATACAGCAAAAACAGTAAAATTTTGAATTTTTTTTTACTTTTTTAAATAACGGTTTTCTATTTGAATATATTTTAAAATGTAATTTATTCCTGTGATTTCAAAGCTGACATTTTAGCGTCATTACTCTAGTATTCAGCGTCACACGATCCTTCAGAAGTCATTGTAATATGCTGATTTGCTGTTCCAAAAACATTTTATTACTTATTACAACTTATGTTGAAAACGGCTCAGTAGATTTTTTTTTTTTTTTTTTCAGATTTCTTTTTTCAATAGAAAGTTCAGAAGAAAAGCATTTTTTTTTTGACATATAAATCTTTTGTAACATTATATGCCTTTATCATCACTTTCGACCAATTTAAAGCCTCCTTGCTAAATAAAAGTATTTCTGTAAAAAAAAAAATTTCCCTTAGCAAAAATATTTTGCAATATTACTGCTTTTGCTGTACTTTTGAATCAAACAAATGCAAGCTTGGTGAGTCAAAAAATGACATTAAAAATCGTACTGTTCAAAAACTTTTGAATGGTAGTGTACGTGTGTGTATTTAACCATTTAAGGCCTATAAAGTGGCAAAATGAACATCAAGTATGCGCACCTCTCTAACAGCGCTCAGAAGCAGTCTCTCAGACAGCGCACGCATATAGCGAAATAAGTTTCAGCATCTTAAAATCACTTGTTAAATCACAATGCTTAAAAACGCGTTTTCAAAACCACGTAGCACAGCAACGTCACATGAGCGTGTAACCGTGATGGAGATGTTAGTCCAAAATCTTTACTGGTTGACCATTTTCTACCAGTTAATTGTGTGTTGGTATGACCTTAGTTCTTGTTTCAGACTTTTTAACAATTACTTTTTTGTTTGTTTGTTTTTTTTTATGGGCACAGATATAATCCCATTTTAGGATGGCATCCCACAGCTGTTTACACGCACGCAACCATGTTTTGAAACACTATGATCGCCTCTAAATACGTTTTAAATTAGTAGGCTGTACGCTTATACATTATCCCTCCTTACACTGTCACTTCTAACTCTGCTTGCCGTTTTTCCCCTCCGTTTTCAATTTTTCGGATTATTCGTTTACGTCTGGTGAGCGGCTGGTAGCTCATCAATTAAAAGTTGTGATGTGAAAGCACAGAAGTTGAAAAGGTCATCGCTAGCATTCGCCTCCAGCCCCTGTGAGAGTTTCAGCCAGTAATTGGGATCTGGGCGCTTGGCTAGACTCAGAATCATCACTCAATTTCAACTGTTCATTTTACTCCCTTCATCATCTCTCTCTCCATACAGAAACCCTTCAGATGCGTGTTACTGGGGGAAATTAGATGAGAACATCTGTTAATAAGGGAAAGTGCTACGCATGTGTGCGAACGTCTTGGTATACAGTCATAAGACCAGTCTCTCTGTCATTGATCCCACCCATTAATTCACATTCCACAGAGACAGAGAAAAGAGAGACCATCCTCCCTCATCCCGAGCTAAAAAAAGAATTCAGATGGATCAAGTATCCTCTTATCTCTCTCTCTCTCAGTACCATTCTTCATTCCCTCGTTTCTCCCAGGAGAATATTACCTCTCTCCTTAATTTCACGCTGTAAGGGGATCGTCCAGGAATTACACCCAGACACCCATTCAATTTCCCCTTTAACGTATCACTTCCCCCATCATGAGTGGGCGGAGTTTTATCCAGTTAGCCCATTTAGTCATTTCACATGTTCCACATCACCAGCAAACTGTCACAGATACCATACTGACTGTTTTTTATTTTTATTTTAGGTTTGTGTTAGTGGGTACAAAATGGGGTTGTTTTAATTTAAAATAAAAAAATCATATATAACACTATCTAATATCTTTCTTGCCCTATAACACATATGTTAATAAGTAATGCATAAATTAATAAATAAAATCAAAATAGTTAAAATAGTTAAAAAATAGTTAAAAACATTAACATTGTGAAATGTTATTACAATTCAAAAGAACTATTTCCTGTTTTTACTGTACATATTTTTAAAATTGATGTATTCCTGTGACGGCAAAGCTGAATTTTCAGCACGAGATTTCATAAAACATCCTACTTTTAACCTAAAATGTTCTTTTGATGATTAGAAGTTCAAAAGAACAGCATTAAAATAAATTGCCTTTATAAAATGCATTATAAATCCCTTTACTGTCACTTTTCATCAGTTTAAATGTTGCGTTAATACTTGCTAAATAAAAGTATTAATTTTCTTAATAAAAACGTACTGACCCAAACTATTTAAATGTAGCGTGTATATATTGATAGTATAATCTTAAATCACTATTTGTGACCCCTGACCACAAAACCAGTGTCTATATATATATAGACTATAATAAGTAATATTAGCATAATACTAATTAGAAATTAAGTTTGATATATTTATGGTAGGAAATGTACAAAATGTCTTCATGGAACATGATCTTTACTTAATATCCTAATGATTTTTTGCATAAAATAAAAATAAATAATTTTGAAGAATACAATGTATTATTGGTGCAATATTGCTGCAAATATTCCCATGCTGTTTAAGACTACTGGTTTTGTAGTCCAAAATTATTTTTATTGTTTATCATGTGATGTTGAGATGATGACCAAATAGTTTAAGGGAGAAATGTGGTTATTAGGATCTCTAGGGTGAAAAATAAGATTTCAGAGGCAAAGCCTCTAGAGGAAAAGTTTGAGGAGAGTTTACAGATATTACACCTCTGACTTGGGTGACAAAGATCTCAGCACATCTGCTGAGCAGCCTGAAGGGGTCCGGAGGTGAATGAAGGAATCAGGAGAGATGGTGTTGTGAAGATGAAAAAGTGATAGCTGTAAGGAAAGAGAAAGGCGATGACAGATGAACTTTTACTTCAGGAATGTGTGCTGTATATTTTCATGCTTTCGTGAATGATGTGACCACACAGACACACTGTCATGAGAACATGTGGTGCACATAAAACACACACACTGGTCTGTGCGGAGGCTGTTTGCTCGGATAAAGTTGCTTTCTATCGGTCTTTGCAGTTAAAGTGTGAGCATTAGTCTTGGCTGAGTGTATTTATACGCACACACATCGCTGCATGTCTCTGGCTTTCTCTCTCTGAGTGTCCAAGAGCCGTCCTTGTCACTGTGACGCTCAAGCGCACACATGAGAGGAAATATATGGAGCATGTAAAGTAAATCGGGGTCAGTTTTCCCTCTTTCATCTTGTGAAAAAGAAAAAAAAACGCTGCCACTAAAGTGAACTGAGGTGCTCTGGAATGCTTAGAATGTGACATCATTAGTCATCTTTGGTGAAGCTGTCAATCATAACACATCATATCTGCAGTACTTTTATGGTCTTAGCAAACACTTCACAATAAAATACAAATTGCATTAATAGCAGTAACCAGTTTTGTAAATAATGACTAGGCATCAAAAACTTTGAGTAACTTGTTATTCCTGAAAATGAAGTACAAATATAAAAAAGGAATTAAAATTATGGATTAAAATACACTACTGTTCAAAGGTTGTTGTTTTTTTTTCCATACTTTTATTTGGCAGGGATGTATTAAATTGATCAAAAGTGACAGTAAAGATGTTTGTTACAGAATATTTGTATTTCAAATAAATGTTTCTCTTAACTTTCTTTTCATCAAAGAATCCTTAAAAGTATCACAGTCATCACAAAAATATTAAGTACAACAGCACAACTGTTTTCTATAGAAGCCTGTTTCTGCCATTGAATTAAAAAAAAAAAGTAATTGCTACTTTATCTCACAATTCAGATTTTTTTTGCAGGTGTGGAATTTACATGTCACAATTGTGATTATTATTTTTAATTTTTTTTTTTTTTGGCAGAATTGTGCGATACAAACTCACAGTTCTTTTTTTTGGCAGAATTGAGATATTAACTCTCAAATGCAAGAAATAAAATCTGAATTGCAAGATAAAAACTTTTTCCTTACAATTGTGAGTTTGTATCTCGCAATTCTGACTTTATTTCTCGCAATTGTGAGATTATAATTGTAAATAATTGTAGAATTTATAATTGAAAGATTTTTCTCAATTGTGAGATGTGAGAAGTCCAGTTTTGAGAGGAAAAAATTGAGTTAATTTAACAGCTTGAATTGCAAGTTTGTATCATGCAATTTTGAGAAAAAAAGTCATAATTGTGAGAACTCAGAACTGTGAGAGAAAAAGTCTCAATGACCTTCTTTTTTATTCATGGCAGAAACAGGCTTCCATAATTTTCAACATTCAGCGTACTAAGAAAGGTTTCTTGAGCAGCAAATCAGCATATTAGAATGATTTCTGAAGGATAATATTACATATTAAAATGTATCGGAGTAGAAAACTTTTAATTGTAATAATAATTTAGAACATTACTGTTTTACTGGACTTGATCGAATAAATAAAGCTTTGGTGAGCAAAACAACAAAAATCGTATCAACCCCAAACTTTTGAATGGTAGAATATAAATAAATCATTTCATACACTTCAGGATTTTTTTTTTTAAAGATACATAACTTTTTACCTTTTCGTGATCATGTACTTTAATAATAGAACTAGGCAAATTTGCGCGTAAGCAAAAACTCCCCTCTCGTTTTCACACGCACAAAAAGTTAATGACCACAAATTCTGGTTCTGCTTTAGTAATTACAGTGCAGTTTGGAGCTTGTTAGTTACACAGCATACAGACACACAAACACATGTGGAACAGTGTGTGAAGGCAGTGATTAATAGCTCTTACACACACACACACACACACACACACAGAGGAATGTGGAGCCCAGCATTCAGGTCAAGTATTCTGGTAGTTTAGTGAAGTTTGAGGGTGTGGTGTGTTTAGTTTAGATTTTGGAGTTTGAAGAGAAAGCCTTCTCTGTCTCTGTGAGACACACACACACACACACACACACACACACACACTTAAACAGCTTCCCTCCAGGGAATCAGACACTTCTGACTAGTCACACCTCACTGAAGGTTTCATAGACCCTGCTATTAACATCCGTTTCAGGTAACCCGAATTAGATGGCGCCAAATGCAAGTGTAAATAGTCAAAACACATTTAAACAACACTTGTAACCACATTTTTATTATTATTATTATTAATTTATTTTACATTATCAAACCCCAAATTACGGTTACATACTACGCAGCTATAAACTGCAATTTTCAAGTGAGTGTATGAGAGAGTCATAAAAACACTTCTTCAGACAGACAGGGTCAAGTCTGAACTTTTTGGATCTTTCTAGTTTCTCTGGCACATGTACAGACTCTGGAGTGTCTGCATTTGTTTGTGTGGTTGAGTGAGAACAGTGTCTCTAATCTCCCAGCTCTGTTGGTGGCATGTAGAGGGAGTGTGTGTGTATGTGTATGTGTATGTGTGTGTTGGAGATGAAAAGAGCTGCTTGTTTAATTTATCAAGTTGCATCTGTGGCTATACTCTGGGGTAAATCTCTGAGGTCTTTATTTCTATCTTTCTATATAATATTAATAAGCGTAGGATTTGGCTTAAAGTTTTATTGTGTACTAATCAAGCAATTGCTTGTTCAAACTAAACTGTAACACACAGCCAGTCAGCAAGGTAAGTGTGTGCAGCATATTTTATTAAAATTGTCAGCCAGAGTGAGGCAGGCAAACAGAGATATGCTTCAGAAACTGTGTGAGATGAAATCTAAGTAGTGTTGGGCTGTCACATGGTCAGGACTGAATAAAGGTGAAGGAACAGAGGGTGGAAAGAGGGGAAAAGTACAACAACAGACACTTGTTAGAGTGTAAATGTAAGTAAAAGTTAAAAAAATAAAGTGATGCACAAGCCAGGAACATCTAAGAATGCAGAGGTCAAGTTTAGGGATTTGTGTTTTGACCTTAAAGCTAAGGTTAGGTCAGGGGCTAGGATCACACACAGCAGAGGGTACATGTCAACACTAGATTACTTTTCAGATTGGATATTCATGATGGTTCTTGAGTTCAAACAGCAGTCAGTTTTACCCTGCTAAGAAGAATAGTTCTCTTTCGTTTTTTCCATCAGGTGCTGGAAATCCTGGTGCGTGCGGTAGTGGACAATCTGACAGATCACCGTGGCAAACAGTCCTCCAATCTTAAAGCCAAACTGCAGGAGCTCTTTGGTCGAATCTCTGCCCGTTGTAGCACAGACACCCAAATATGGAAGCAGTACGCTCGTCTCTATGGCGATGGCCACAGCAACAATGTAGAAGACAACGAAAAGGTGAGTTTTGTTTTGGCTGCATCCGAAAGCTCTAAAATGCTGCCTTCAGAGGCATCAAGACACATCCGAATCCAAATTCTGCTTCACTTCCTTTCTCCAGAGGTGGATAAATTCGATTCTTCTGTTCGAATTTAAGGCAGCATAGATGTATCCTTCACTGCGTTTGCTATCCCACAAACCTGTGCGTTCCATTCCATGACGGTTAAGCTAAAAAATAAAGTTGCACTTGCTGGTCAGTTTTTGTATAAATGTATATTTATGACTAACTTTTTGCACTTTTGATGTCATTTCTGGCAAGAAATCAGTATTATAGTAATTAAATATTCATTCAGTTATCATCAAAACTGGTTCTATGTTGTTGTAGATCGTTCAATCATCATGCTGCCTCAGAAGCGTGTCCGAAATCAGTTTCATGAGGTGACTTTGCAAAAACGCTGCCTGCAAAGTCATTGCTTAATAAGGCAGCAAGTCAGCTGCCTAGGTTTTCAGACGCAGCCTTGGTTTCATTGGTTTTGTTACAAGACGGGCTTTGAACTGTTATTTTTCTACATTCAAGCTATGTTTACACTAGTGTGTTTTCGTTTCAAAACGCATAACTTTTGCTACGGTTATGCCTGTCGTTTACACTACTCCAGCATTGTCAACTCACAAAATCAAGAGACTTTTGAAAACACTGCAGACCCTGTTTTAGTTTGAAAACTCGGGTTGTGTTTCAGTGTAAACGGACCAAAACGGAGATGATGTGGCTGCCCGCATTCACTCTGCGTATCCTTGACAATAGTGTAAACAATAACATCATGCTCATTATGAATGGTCATGTGACATGCATATTCAGGTGTGAAGTGTGGATGGAGATAGTTTCTGAAACACAGTAAAAACGCCAGTGTAGACGGGGATCGTTTTCTTTTTAAAACACATTTAAAAACAAAAGCGCACTAGTGTAAACAGGGCCTCAGTGACCTAACCCAAGCAAAAACAGTAGACCAAGGTTTTTAATTAAAAATTGCTCCCTAAGTATATTTGATTTGTTTTCGTCATTTCTTTTAGATTGTAAATGATGTTTTCTTGCATAAATGTGCGAATAAAACAAAAACTAAGATGTTTTTTTTCTGTATTTCTACTTTTAAAAAAGTGTTAATTTAATGTGTTATTTGCAGTTTCTTTGTAATTGTTTATGAAATCTACTAGCAGTTTCTGAGTGGAAACTATTTCTACATTTAAAGAATTAGTTCACTTCCAGGAATAAAAAAAATCCCTGATAATTTACTGACCCCCATGTCATCCAAGATGTTCATGTCTTTCTTTCTTCAGTTAAAAAAGAAATTAACATTCCAGTATTTAGATTTACAAACTAATCTTGACAAACTCGGTTTTATATGCAAGACACAGCTTTTATTGCTTGTCGCTTTATTACCTTACATCTGGTTTGGTCACGAAGTCTAACTGCGTTGTGATGTGTGTGTTTGTAGGCACTACAATTTCTGAGTAAAGCGCATCGGTGTGAGACGCAGGCAGCTGGCTGGGAGAAAGACATGGGCAACTTCAGATCTGTGGTGAAAAGTGCCAGAGATATGGCTAATGGTGAGACTTCACACATGCACACACGGCCATGTTTCTCTTTCACAAGGCCATTTGAGAGGAACATAGAGAATCGTGGTCCTGCACTCATTGAGAGAGTCACTCTATCATGGCTAATGTGGCAGCGCGTGAACGTAGCGAGAGTCTGAAAGGGCTGATGGATTGAGAACAAGAAGCAGGAGCAAGAACGACAAACAAGCCTTTTACCCCTCTGACCTCCACCAAAGACAGACTTCTGTTTGTGTGTGTGGGCACGTGCGTCTGTGTGTGTTTACCAGATGGGTTTGCTTTTGTCTGTCCATCTGTGTGTGTGTCTCATTAAGAGGGATGTTGAGGGTTTGGTCAGCGAGTGTGTGTTGAATTAAACATAAGTTGGGACAGAGCACAGGTTTTGGGTTGAATAGCAATTCTTTCTCTGTTTCTCTGATCAGAATTTCTGTCTTGAAAGTCAAACTGTCACATCATTTTATTTTCAGCAGGCCTGTCTAACTGAATCATGATCTCGCTCAAATGTTTGTTTGCCATCTTTTTAGCATCTCTCATTTTATTCCATCTCACACACACTTCATCAGCTGCTTGTCCTTGAGTATGCAGGCTGTTTGTTGTTGATCTTAATGATTTATAAAGGGGGCGGCACAGCAAATGTAGCAGAACCCTTCACACGCCTCCATCCCTTCCCACTTACTCTGGCCTGCTTTCTGTGTGTGTGTGCACGCATGTGTGTTTGGGGAGGATCGATCGATATAAGGGTGAGGGAACTGTGAGTATACGTAAGAGATCATTCTTCACTGGGTTGTGTGTTACCTTGTGCATTTGTGTAGGTCTTGTTTGTATTGTGTTGCTGTGCATTAAAGCTGTGTGTGTGTGTGTGTTGTGTAAATGAGCTCCACACTTATTAATCACACCACTTTTCCTGCTGTCGCCGCTTCAGGCAGAAATATGAGAATGAGATGGGAGAAGAGAGATGTAGAGACAGCAAGAATCAAGGAATGAATTTCGGATTGATGGATGGATGGATGGATGGATTGACTAGAATTTAGCAAGAAATATTTTAGAAAGAACTAACAAGAATTTGGGGGGGAAAGCAAAAAATACAGAGAGAGAGAGAGAGAGAGAATTTACATAGAAAGCAAGATTTTAGAAAGACAAAGCAAGAATGAATTTAGAGAAAATGAAAAAGTTTAATTTAAAAAGTATTTTGAAAGGAAAGAAGCAGGGATTTAAAAAGATTGGGGAAAAATAACATTTAGTAAGAATGAATAATAGTTGAGTAAGAATTTATAAGGAAAAAGAGCAAGAATTTCAGAAGAAAGCGGGAATAAAGATAATAATTTAGAGAGTAAATAAATAAATACATTTTGAAAAGATTAAAAAATGTAGAGAGAATAATAATTTATAAAATAAATTAAAACATTTCAGAAAGAAGAAAAAAATAGAATTTAGAATAAAAAAAAAAAAGAATAAAAGAATTTAGTATGAATTTTGGACTTGGAAAAGGAGGGGAAATGTACAGTAGGAGAGAATTAAATGGATAGTTCACCCAAAAATAAAAAAACACCCCATGATTTACTCACTCTCAAAGCATCCTAGGTGTATATGACTTTTTTCTTTCAGACAAATACAATCAGAGTTATATTAAAATTAGGGCGATTATTGCATACAAAATAAAAGTTTGAGTTTACCTAATATATATGTGTGTGTGTACTGTGTGTAGGAAGACAAAACAAAACACCGGTCACGAATTAGAAATGCAAAATGAGGATTTGTAAAGAAAAATGTTGAAACATTGTGGTATAAGCCAAGAGGAGACTGGTTTTCCTTTGCTGTAAAAAAAAACAAAAAAAAAATAACTTGGTTCTCACGAGACTAGTGTATTCTCACCAGTGCTTGTGCTTGCGTCCTACGTCATCTGCTGCAACGCCACTTTCTTGTGTATGCATGTACAACAGTTAGCAGAAACTAGAGCTTGCGGTTTCTAAAATTTTAAATATTGATTTTTTTTTTTTTTTTTTTTACGAAAACATAAAGATTCACGTTTATTAATCCCCCGGACGCGTGTGGAGTACTTTTTTATGATGGATGGATGGATGCACTTTATTGGACTTAAAAATCTCAACACCCATTCACTGCCATTATAAAGCTTGGAAAAGCCAGGACTTTTTTTTTTAATATAACTTTGATTTTATTCGTCTGAAAGAAGAAAGTCATATACACCTAGGATGGCTTGAGGGTGAGTAAATCATGGGGTAATTTTCTTTTTTGGGTGAACTATCCCTTTAAGGAAGGGTAATTCACGGAAGTAGAAAGGAAAGGCAATGCTGGAATGAAAGACAAAGATGGGTATGCAGAGAGGGAAAACTGAGAATCAGAGCGAAAGAGAGGCCTTTGACACTGAGGTAGATACGCATATTCATGGATTTGTTGCTTCCCTCCATATTTGTAAGATAAACAGAGCAGGTAAATAGCACACACATGCATGCTGGGAATGCACCTTCTCAGGAAAATAAAAATGTGTGTACACAATGTTATTTTTAGAGTTCTGTTAGCCATGTTTGATAATCATATTCTGCTATATTATCAGTTTCATTGTGAAAAAAAGGTGTAGAGTAGCTGACAGTGACTGTGTGTGTGTGTTGAATGACTGTTTTAATGGTGTTTGATGTTGCACTAATAGCTGTAGTGATTAAACATGAGTCGCACAGAGGTCGTGATCCATCACTTAATGTGAACAATACTACGCACACACGCATACAAATGCGATATAGAAAATAATGATCATCTCTTTGTATTAGGCCACAGACCTTGATATTGCATCACCTGACCTCTACTGACCTTTGACTGCCCGACACACTCAGTGTCTCCCCTCGCTGGCTGTGTAGCATACAGATGCTTAATGTCCCAGCACTGCCCTCTCTAAACCGCCGTGACTCTGCTGGAGATAAAACTCCTCAGTAATTCTTGTCTGCTTCTCTCTGTGTCTCAGTCTCTATCAGCTGTAGCAGGTCTAAGCGCAATCCTCAAGAGGCTCTACAGTTGCTGTCTTCAGCTCGACTCAGTTTGAAGAGCCTGGTCACCAAAGCCAAAGTGAGTTTCACATACACTCCGCTCTTAAAGTCTTTAGCTTTAAGTGTTTTGCTGAAGTCTTTTAAAGCTGTCGATTTAAAAACAGACCTAATAATGCATGTATTCAGAAATGATACATTAAATTGATCAAAAGTGACAGTAAAGGCATTTACAGTTGAAGTCAAAAGTTTACATACACCTTGCAGAATCTGCAAAATGTTAATTATTTTACCGAAGAGGGATCATACAACATTCATGTTATTTTTTTATTAAGTACTGACCTGAATAAGATATTTCACATAAAAGATTTTTACATATAGTCCACAAGAGAAAATAATAGTTGAATTTATAATAACCCTGTTTAAGTTTACAAACACTTGATTCTTAATACAGTGTTGTTAGCTGAATGATCCACAGCTGTGTTTTTTTTTTTGTTTAGTCATAGTTGTTCATGAGTCTCTTGTTTGTCCTGAACAGTTAAACCTGCTGTTTTTAGAAAAATCCTTTGGGTCCCACAAATTCTTTGGGTTTTCAGCATTTTTGCTGAACAGTTTTCCAACAATGACTGTATGATTTTGAGATCCAGTGCTACATTTTAAAAATATTATATTTAGGCAAAATAAGAAAAATGTACATGTCTTCATTCTGTTCAAAAGTTTTCACCCCCTGGCTCTTAATGCATTGTATTTCCTTCTGAAGCATCAGTGAGCGTTTGAACCTTCTGTAATCGTTGCATATGAGTCCTTCAGTTGTCCTCAGTGTCAAAAGATGGTTTGAAATCACAGTCATTGTTGGAAAGAGTTCAAATAC
This sequence comes from Labeo catla, assembly GCA_012976165.1. Lineage (NCBI taxonomy): Eukaryota > Metazoa > Chordata > Actinopteri > Cypriniformes > Cyprinidae > Labeo > Labeo catla. The sequence goes on from VONZ01000245.1 coordinate 58,288, forward strand.
ACAAAAATGCCAAAGAATTTGTGGCATCTGAAGGGTTTTTCTGAAGAACAGAAATCATTTATCATTTGATTTTAAGTTTTAAGTTAAATTATCTTTTTGTCTGCTGCTATTTGTAGGTCTCACTTTTTTATTGTCTCTTCGCAGCAACTGTACACTGATGTTGCCACAGGTGAACTCCATGATGACCTCAGAGGTGATGTCACAGAGCTCGAGCAGCTCATCACAGAGCTGCAGGACCTGAGTGCCCAGCTACGCAGCCAATGAGAAGCCATAGCACTATTGTCTTGTCTTTTCTTCCTCGTTGATTGGTTTAAGCAGTGCATTTTTAAAGTTATGTTTTAGACAAACAAAACTTTCCATCTGGAAATCCTCAGGACTACTGTCACTTGTTAAATCAACAGGGAAAAAAACTAAAAGAAAGACTTAGTGACAGAGTCCAAGATGTTTGTTATCATGACCTGATCCAGGGTCAGCTGTCTTCGCCCGAATCAGAGCTCCTGTGATCACACAATGTGATTTTTAAGGTCCCTGAGGCTGGCAATGAACTTGATGTGTTCAACAGTGCCTCATTCCAATAAATAGTACAGTCGCTTTCTTACATATTTAATCTTTGTGCTTGTTTTTTGAACTTGTGCACATGATGATTTAATCACTTAATATTGAAGGATTTGGGGTCAGAAGTGGGTCGTGTTTGAGTCCAGATGGATTCTAAATGCTCCCAAGACTATGACAAGACCAAGACAAATAAAAAGTGAAAAAGTCAGACTCGCTCCATTGCGTATTATCATTTTAATTGGAAGATTTTTCTACAGCTGTCATATTAAGCATAACTCCTCATTGACCTTCATTACCCTGTCTCTACTGTCTGTTTTGTGCTCTGCCAAAAGGAGTGCTGGGAGATTGCTATCTTGATTCCTTGCTGTTTACCTCTGGATATGTGTCCCTGTTGGGTCTGTTGTTTTAGTTAATTTAAAAAACTGTTTACACAAAATGTAAACACTGACCATGTTTGCTATAATTTACTTCAGAAATCTTTATCCACACTAAACTTGACTCAGGTTAATCTATTTAAGGCAACTTTTAACCGAGGGTTAATCAGCAGTTTGCCGTTTAAATTTAAAACGGCGATTTTAAGTTTAAAAACACCTATTTTGATTATTTGCAGGGTTTGTACAAGGTGCTTGAAGTGCTTGAAGTACTTGACTTTTTGAAATTTCAGACCTGGAAAACCCTTGAAAATGGCAATATTCCTGAAGAGGTGCTTGAAAAGTACTTGAATTATTGAAAGACAATCTATCAATAAAATAAGTGTTAAATTTTGTCAATTAGCACAACGCAAAATTATCTCAATTCAAAAAACATTATACCTTTTTCACTTATTTCAGGTAATGTCAGAAAACAATTGAGCTAAGCAAGAAGTAGTACTGACAGTGTCGTGTAAACATGACGAAAAAAGGAGGAACTGACAAACGGAATCAACTGAGTAATTAACACTGGGACTACTCCGATTGATTCAAACTCGTGACTTCGATCATTCCGTTCAAGTGATTCACTAGCAAAAACCAGATCAAAGTAAAAGAGCCATTCATTTTCGAATTTCGACATTGCTTTTAACGATTTTAAAAAGCTCATAGTGATGGTTGAAACTTTGAATCAGTTAAACCATTGCTTCGCAAAATTACTCACTGTTTTGAAGCACTCCAATCGGATCGCGTATCACAAAACATTTGTTTCAGATCAGGACTTCAAATCACGTATCGCGAATCATTTGTTTTAGATTGGAACTTGGAACAAATGATTTTATTCAGATCAGGACTTCAGAGCGCGTATCGTGAATCATTTCATTTAGATCGGAAATTTAAAGCGCTGATCAAGAATCATTCGATTCAGATCAGGACTTCGGTGTGGGTTTGAGAATCATTTGTTTCAGTTCAGGACTTCAAATCGCGTATCACAAATCAATTAGATTGGAATTTTGCATATTGTGAATTATTTTATTCAGGTCTGGACTTCAGAGCATGGATTGTGAATGATTTGACTCAGGTCGGGTCATCAGTGCAGGTTCGTGAATCATTTGTTTTAGATCAAGATTTCGGAGCGATTTCACTTTTTTTTTTTTCTTAAACTACAAAACATCGAACCAGTACAAAGTACAAAGTTCACAGTGGTTTTACTATAGCAAAAGTGTACTATTTTTTTTGTAATACTTTAGTAGTAATACTTTGCATGTGCTTCACTTTACTTTTGGTATTTTTTATTAGTATATTTTTATTTATCCATTTCTCTTTTCTTAGAATTTAAAATGGAAGACATTGTTCGATAAGTGAGATCTCTGATTGAAGTAAATCAAAAAAGTAGTGCTTGAAAAGTCCTGGAATTTGATTTTACAGTATTTGTACGAACCCTGAATTTAAAAATATTACAAAAACAAATTGTATAAAATATTTGGGGTCTGTAAGATTTTGTAAGTGTTTCTGAAAGAAATGCCCTGACCTAACCAAGGCTGCATTTTTCAAATACAATAAAATAGTAATATTGTAAAATATTACGAAATAACTATATTTGATTATATTTTAAAATGTAGTTCAGTGCCACATGATCTTTCAGAAATCATACTAATATGCTGATTTGGTGCTCAAGAAAACACTTCTTATAATAGAAATCTTTTGCAACAATAGTGCATATGAAGTATGTATCAGATTAGTGCTTGTCATTATGTCATTAAAAGTTAGCAGAGTTGGGCCTTTCTGAGCCTTCTGTGATTTTATATTTACCCATCTGATTTCTCACAAAGCTCTTTTCCTATCCTGACGCCCGCTGCTTGCACATCTCTCTGCAACCGTCCTCAGAGAAATTACATCATGCCAGTTATTTTTCTGCTTGGTATTTGAGCATTAGAGAATATCTGTAAGTAATTAACTTTCATTGTGAGAACATTTCTTTGTTTACTTGACCGTTGCAAGAAACCAGGAAATTGGCAGTGTTTGGTTATTCATCATATTCAGCTATTAATGTACAAATGATGCAATAACATTGCCTAGTAAGTTGCCCCAGAGAACCTACAGGATAGCTAGGGGCTAAGAAACATAAATCTGACACAAAGCAAACATCCTGTGTCTGTTCTGGGAACCACCAAGTGAACAACTTCCAGAGATTAGTAATGTCAACACACCATAGTGGAGCTATTTAATATCAGTCTCACATATATGTTTGATATGTCTCACTACATTTATCCAAAAAGTGCTGGTCTGATCTGTTCTCCTGAATAGAGTGCTGCAGTGATGTATTTATGTAGGCCAACACACAACTTTTATAAAAAATTTTTTTGGAGCCTAAATGGAGGGTTTGCATTTATGGCAGAGTTTGGATGCACGGGCATATTGGCAACACTCGGATGTAAACAACAGCATTGATTGCACGGATAATGTACTACTGAATACGTTGTTCTGCTAAAACTTGTGGAAGCTGCTAAATCATATAGAGAAGGACTCAGTAAGCAGAAAAGGGCGCAATATTTTGACAAACTAAAGTTAATAGGTGGTAAAGATGGGTACGAGCAGTATTAAGATATTAGCCTAATATTTCACCTACTTGACCAGAAATAAGAACAAGCACGAATGTTAACAATATTCTTGCCCTGGAAATCCTGGTTCAGTTTGGCCAACCACAAACGCCTTTTGTTCCTCAGATAGTTTTTTGCACTCTTCTCCTTGATTTCTAATAACTTTTGGCAGTCTGTAGTACTTCAAATGTTTTGGCCCAACCAACCGATTAGTACAGCCCAAAACATGACAATAATTGACCATTTTCAGCAGCAGTAATCAGCTAAATTTGCCAGTTCTGTTAGATTCAGTGGTGTTGTTTACATTCAGTGCCGTGGATATAGCCGATTAACGACGCCTCGTAAAAACGCACTATACAGTCATAACTAAAAAGCGACAAGCTTACGAAAATACATAATCACTGCAGCACTGCTTTTGGAAGCTAGCAAGATGTGCCTAAAATAAACATTAAGCTCTCCTCAGCTGTCCTAAAGGTTGCAGTTGTCTAAATGGGTAATCAGTGTTGGGGAGTAACTAGTTACATGCAACGGAATTACGTAATTTAATTACAAAATAAATGTAATTGTAATTAGTTACAGTTACTAGAAAAAATTGTGTAATTAAATTACAGTTACTTTTGAAAAATTACAGTGATTACAAAGGGGATTACATCTGAATTTTTTCACACACACACCCCCACTTACAGATTTAATTGACTTCTTTCATAAATTGCATTGACTGCTCTAAAATGAGACACCGATGTTTCAGGAGTTTAGGACACAGAATAGGACACATGCTTATTCGATAACCGTTTTATTTCCTATTTGGGTTTATGCATAAACTTTATTTAGATTAATTGTTTTTTCCAAGGCATTGTTAAGCATCCCTAAAATGTCTGTCTAGTTTGAACTTGCCGCTTGCTAACAACTGATTTATTCATGGAAGCTTTGTGTTCAAATATTTCAACTCAGATCAGTGTTTCGTGTCTAATTATTTTGACACGAAACATCTAAATAATATATCAAGCAGCTGTGTAGTAAGTGAAATAATGTGGTGCATCCAGCCAGTTGTTATCTCAAAATAAAGATGTATATTATCCCTTGCTTATTATAATCCTAATTCAAGTGATAAAGGATTTGACAGTCTGACAGTAATCAGTGTTGAGTGCTAGTGTAATGTTAACTCTGCCTGGTTTAAATCTTTCAAAATTATTAACAGTTGAAAATATTAGAAATTTAGGAAAGCAATCAAAAAGTAATTAAAAGTAATAAGTTACATTACTTTAATAAAGTAATTGAAAAGTTACACTACTTATTACATTTTAAATCAACTTGTAATCTGTAACCTATTACATTTCCAAAGTAACCTTCCCAACACTGTGGGTAATAATGTAGCTCAGGTAGTATCTAAAACCAAAATGTTGTGTTTGAAAACCCTGTATTACAGTAGAGAGTTGCTGACAGAAGACATCTGCGTTCCTCCCACCGGGGCTGCTCTGCTGGCTGGGACAACAATCGCAACGCACATTTTTAGCTACATAAACTGTTAATTCCCCAGCACAGATCTCCTTCCTCCCGCAGGGCTGTGGTGGTATCACTGATACAGTGTTAAGTTCCTGTCCTCCCTCTGTGGGCTGTATATGTGACTGTTGTATCATTTAATTGCGTCCCTGCCGTCTCACGCACACACGATCACTGACAGTACAGACGTAAGTTACTAAATAAGACTTCCACTTCCAGAACAACAATTTACAGATAATGTACTCACCCCCTTGTCATCCAAGATGTTCATGTCTTTCTTTCTTCAGTCGTAAAGAAATTGTGTTTTTTGAGAAAAACATTTAAGGATTTTTCTTAATATAATGGACTTCAATGGTGCCCCGAGTTTGAACTTGCAAACTGTAGTTTAAATGCGGCTTCAAATGATCCCAAATGCAGGTGTAAACGATCCCAGCCGAGCGAAACGATCGTATTTTCATTAAAAATAAATAAATAAATAATACGTTTTAATCTCAAACGCTAGTCTTGTCTTGCTCTCCCTGAACTCTGTGTATTCTGACTCAAGACAGTTAGGCTATGTCGAAAAACTCTGATCGTATTTTCTCCCTCAACTTCAAAAATCATTTCAAAATCATCCTACATCGCTGCAGAAGTTCTGGCCCAGTCTTTGCAAAGTGAATATGCAAAGAAGATCAAACACCCTTAACAAAAAATGTAAAACCGTGATATAGGACAATTTTTAAGTTGAGGGAGAAAATACGATCAGAGTTTTTCGACATACCCTAACTGTCTTGAAACTGCTATTTGGAAGTTCAAACTTGGGGCAGTGCACCGTATCAGTCTATTATATGGAGAAAAATCCTGAAATGTTTTTCAAACTCGGGGCACCATTGAAGTTCATTATATTAAGAAAAATCCTTAAATGTTTTTCTCAAAAAACATAATTTCTTTACCGACTGAAGAAAGACAGACATGAACATCTTGGATGACAAGGGGGTGAATACATTATCTGTAAATTATTGTTCTGGACGTGGACTTCTCCTTTAACTACCCAGCGAAATCTGAATGATAAAAAAAGGCCAAATAAATAAAATAAGTTATCCAATTCTTGAAGAAATGTGGAGTGCTCTCTGCTCTAAAGCGTTGGGGGAGTGTCCGCTTTCGGCGCGGAAACCACGCCCACTCCCGGGAAAGCTGCCGCCTCTTTCAGCTGTCTAATAGCCTACCTACAACTTCGAGCCGTTTTTTTTTTTTTTTTTTAAATTATCGCAACCAGGTAATATACATTTACATGAGGAAGGCGTAGCTAGCTAGCTAACTGTAGGCTGTAGTAATTAACGGTAATGACGGTAACTCGCGATTGAGCATGGCGAATCACTGATGCTAATGAGTTCAGTACTACGTAGTCTACGTTGTCTTTGTAATGTTTTTTTTTTAGCAGTACATCTCTAACATTTATAATGTATTTAGAAGCAATTGTCTTTACACAGACTTTAACAACTGATGTTTTAAAATTCCAGGCACTACTGTACTGATGAAATGGCCAACAGTTTGGATATTCCCAAGAGGTGAGTTTACAAAATAAGGATTTTGACTCCTAAAGGAGTCGTTCACCTTCACCCAAAAATGAAAGGGACTGTTTGTAATACAAAAATGAATAATACCCACTGATCTATAATAGAGATTTGCATTCATTCTGCTTTTATTATTGTTGCTGTAAAAAAAAAAAAAAAAGGCAAACTAAGATTTGAGAGTGTGGTGTGAATTATTTTGTTAAAGCGTGCCAAAGTCTTGCCATTAACATTGTCTTCTCTCTCTTGTTCGTCCTTTTTAGTTATGATGGTCATTATTTTTAAACTAAAAATAGCTGCGACCCAAGAATAGCTTTATGACAGTACTGTCTCTCTGTTCCTTCACTGAATCCCTTTTCAGCTGTAGCCATTAGACCTGGCAGATGTAACAGGAACTGTCTTTTTATTCAATTAGAGATAATCAATTGATGTAAACAACTCTAATTCTTCAATATTCTTTATAGAAGAGAGTGTTTGTGCATGTACATTATAAGAATGGGCTGTTAAGCACCTGTTAGGTTGTGTAGAAACAATTTATTTTAAGACATTAGGTTCTCCTCAAGGATGATCTCATGCGATCAATAAATCAGTCTGAAATTTCCTTCCTCCAAAGCTTATGAGGAATGGTATTCCATGTCTATCTGTCTTTTTGGCTCTCACCCACGCGTATCCTGGAGTGGGTTGAGCTCCGACTAGGCCTAAAATGGTCTTGATCTAAGGAAGTTTCTGAGTCACCTTTCAGTAATGCTGTAAAGATGTTCTGGTAATCCCGATAACAAGCGTCTGTAGGAGGACAGCGACTTTCAGCTAAGTTTAGGGAATTGTGAGCGTGTGAAAGAATGGAGGCATGTTCATCTATTTGTGTGTCGAAACAGGAGGGTGTGTGTGGATGCTCCATGTATTAATAGGATCCGGTTTTTGAACGTGTAGGGAGGCCATAGGGTCCCCATTCATGGGCAGAAGGCTCTCAAAGTCAGATTTAGAGCTGGTAAGCAGTCAGGCATGCTGTAGGGAGAAAGTCATTTGGATCACATAACTGCAAGAACATCATGGACTGCTTTGATTCAGTGTTTCTGGCTGTTACTCAATAAGTGTCGCTTATTAAATAAATAAGCAGAATAAATTAATGGTTCTGATGGCTTTGCAGGTCTGTTAGTGTTGTGAATGACAGGGACAAAAGATGTCTTAGATGGTCTCACAGCCTCTTAAAAAGAAGGCTTCCAAAATTGGGTTTTCATAGTGATGACATAACCAATTTGCGTTTCCGAAGGAACATTTCAGTGAACAATTGTTAAACGTACAAATTTGTTTGGTGTGGTAAGCATCTGAAAAAAATATTGACATTTTTTTTTTTACACTGTAAAAAACCTTTTGTGCAACGGGAGGCTTTCATAGATGTTAAAGGATTAGTTCACCCAAAAACGAAAATTCTGTCACATTCCAAACCCGTAAGACCTTTGTTCTTCTTCGGAACACAAATTAAGATATTTTTGATGAAATCCAAGAACTTTTAGAAGTTGCATAGAAAGCAATGCAACTACCATGTCCAAAACTGACATGGAATACAAAAAATATATTCTTGTAGCTTCATAAAATTAAGGTTGAACCACTGATGTCACATGGACTATTTTTAACAATGTCCTTACAACCTTTCTGGGCCTTAAACATGGTAGTTGTGTTGCTGTCTATGGAGTGTCAGAAAGCACTCGGAATTCATCAAAAATATCTTAATTTGTGTTCTGAAAATAAACAAACGTCCTACAGGTTTCAAATGACAGAGTGAGTAAATAATTACAGAATTTTAATTTTTGGGTGAACTATCCTTTTTAAGATTCTTCATGGAAGAATCTGCCACTAAAGAACCTTTCTTTTTTTATGAGTGAAGCTGTTCAGTCTACCAGCTTGGTCAGCTAAAAACCATTTCCTAAAGGCCAGCTAAAACTAGTTTAAGATGTTTTTCTCCTTCAACAGGATCTCCTAATTTTGTCAAGCTGGTGTCCCAATCTGACCAGCTTTAAAGTGCCCGAAAGTTTTCTAAATCCAGCCAAAGAGTAGGCGAGGCTTAGACTGGCTTTGAGGGTATTTTTATTTTGTAGCTAATATGAAACACTGCATGTCCATCAGATCCAGTGGTATTTTAGGACAAATTCTACAAATAAGCCAGATGGGCAGGTTATCTTTAAAAACCTATTAATACATTAATAATATATTTCAATGGATATATTTACAATGCCCTGCTGTATAAAAACAATAGAAACAATCACAAAATTTGTAATGGTTTTACTGGTTATAATGGGACATTTATTGGTTTCTAATGGAAATTGTAATGGACCTGTGGGTTTCTACTGGTAATTGGTCACCTTCCATTTGTGGCTTGTTAAAACCACTAAATCCTAATGCAAATATGTCCCAAAACACACTACTGAACTCCATTTTTTTAAAATGGGTTTTATGCTGTTTTTTTTCTTTTTATTCAGCAGGGCATACATTAATAGTCCAATTATTGACAATAATCTGAGTACGGAATTATTAAAATTAAAATGTTTACATTACATGGACAAATCTGTTCAAACTTGTTTACATGCTACTTACCAATGCCATGTGTATTTCCTGACATTTTGTTTATTGCATAATCTACTAAGATATTGCCATACATAGTGTTTCTGACCATCAATATGTCCTTATCATATAAAACAGCAACCATATGAAAGTGTCAAAAGAGCCAAATATACCTGAAATATTGCACTTACATTAGATTTCAACTAATATTGTTGTTGTTATTATAATTTTTAATTTAAGCATTAACCCTGTTTCCCGAGCTCCCCCAAAATGTGTCGTCTTGTCTTCCGCACATGCACACTTTGGAAGAAATGTGGTTAAAGCATATACTGTGATTATGGTTACTCTAATTATGTGCATAATTATGGTATTCTGTTTACATGAGCTTCAGTTTTAATCGCCGCACTGGCTTAATCGCATTATAGGGTGCATGCAAGCATAGCCGGTGTTTGATTCTAATGGAATTTTTGGTTACTTTTGTATATTAATATTCAGTCCCCAGCTGATGCCCAATGTAATATCCTGAGAACCAAGCACTGGAATATCTTATTTTTGTGTGGAACGGTGGAGCTGATGCCTGCGCTCTATGTGACAGGCTTGACTTACGATGGATGCTCTTATCTGACATTTTTACAGACGACCCCCACCTTCTTCAGATTCAAATGTCTGAAACAGTTCCTCAGTTTTTTTTTGTCTTTGGTTTAAGGGTTCAGCCCCACATGTGTGTTCCAATAAGAGCTCCATCCCTGACGTCATGTCTGCAGGAGATTGGCTATATGGAGCCCGAGCACAAACTCCTACCCTTTCACACACACGCGCTCAAACTTTTCTAAGAGTTTTCAAACTTCTGCTCGAGCTCTCTCGCCGCCTTGACTCCCGTTTTCCCCGATTTCCGTTTCGTGCTTTGAAACTTTCCTTAACTCCAAGCATTTTTCCCCTCTTTTAAGTTATGTTTGCCTCTAAGTGTTTTCTTATGGCGAATAGATGACAGCGCGCAAGGGTTTACAACTGCTTCACACGCGACAGAGTGGAGCTGCACTTCTATAGTTTTATTTTTGTTTCTTTCTATCTATAGTGTGTATATATAGCACAGAGGGCTTCTTTCAAACTTTCCCAACACTTTCACTTCCAATGGATATGGCTGTGCTCATGTGGGACATCATTGTTTCTCTAACGATATTGATTTCTCCGGCTTTGCTGTCGGCGGATAAGAGCGGCTTCAGGAAACTGTACGTGCTGCAGCCGGGACCGAGCGGTACGGACGGGGTTCACGTGAGCTCCATTTCATCGCTCTCGGGAGCGTCGGGACAACCGCACTCCTACAATGTGGAGCTCAAAGCCAGCTTCGGCGGCCAGGTCCGGACCCGCAGAATGGGTCACCAGTCGAACCCGAACCCGAGCATTCCGATACGCCAGGACGCGCAGCCTGGCCGACACACAACCAGCCATCATATGAAAATGTCAGGGTAAGATCAGAGCCAAATATGTTCATGTACATAAAACTTTACAATAAATGTCGACCAGTAGCCTATAGAGTTTACTTATTCATAGAACTATAATTGTTTTTGTCTACCATACGATACCGGTTATTAGACAGAATAATATCTCAATAGCCATTAGACAGCTACAACAGTGAACACGTTATATGAATTATGAATATTGTGCTTTTGTAGTGTTATTTTTATAATTATGTTTTTATGCAAAGTTGTTTTGCCGTCACAAAGTTCATTATCCACAAGTTACATTATAAAGTGACTTATCAGTGAATAAAAATACTGAATGCTTTTCTTTAGAGACCCACCAAATGGTGCTGATAATGAATATCGGTAAATCAAACCGATTATTGGACTGACTGTAGTTTACGGAATAAATATAAAAATTAGCCACAAGAGAAAAGAAAGTGATATGACGGTTCTAAAAAGTAAAAGTTTAGTTCTAAAAACAAAGTGATGGTTCCATTTTAATGTGTTATGCAATTTGCGTTAACCAGTGTAATACTATTGAACAGAAACAATCAAGAATGTGAAAGTGTTCCATTAGAGGTTTCAACCTTACATTTGATTGCCAATGATGTTAGCAGCCAGATGTCACTACGGAGCGATAAATTTGATAAGGCAACCAGTCTGCAGTGATCATAATGTTCTAAAAAGCACAATAACATCTGTTGTTTTAAAAAGCCATGCGAGCCAGTTTAAATGTAGGCTACCGGCTCCCCTACCAATGAACCCGATGCCCTTTTCAAAGTTTCAGCAGGCCATTCACAAAGATTTTTCCACATTCCCTACAATAACGAAGAGTATTGAGTGTATCCCAGCCCTGTATTTCTTCATATTTTCTGCGCTTTGGATCGGTTCCTCTCGCTTTGCTCTGAAGTACAGTATGAAATAGCACAGTGGGAATAAGAGGACTGATTATGTTGGAGCCTCAACCAGCTTTGGCCCTGGGCCCTCATGTCACTTCAGTGAGAGCAGACTTACGTCAGAAATCGCTCTGGGTGGGCGAGGAGATTGACCGGGGGGGTTACAGTAAGGTTAGTAGGTCCATTCTGTTTGTGTGTGAGTGTGACTCTTGATGTCATTGCAGAGTGAACGTCTGTGGGGGGCAGTGCTGTGTTGGTTGGAGCAAGACCCCGGGATCTCAGCGCTGCACTAAACGTGAGTTATGACGATTCTTTTGAATCATGCATGTGCTTGGGTTCGCTCAGGTGTTTCTTCTGCACTATACCACACTGAATCACCCTGGAAGTCAAATCCAGAATGGTTTCTTTGCTTAATTTAATGCAGTTTTGCTAAAGCCTGAGGGTTTCACATGAAATCATTTCTCTTAAGTATGCCAACAAAATTAGCTAACCAGTCTTTAAACTCAACAGAGTAGAAAAGTCTGATTAGTAAGGGTTTACTAACACAAAAACTGCAGATTCAAGTGTATTTAGGGATCATCTAGGAGTTAACAATCCTGCCCAACATCGTTTACTGATCACATACTAAGAGTTTGGATTTACACTTATGCCCCTTTGGCTTCAAAACCGCTATGCGCTTTTGACTTTTGAGCAAGACATTCATCCATGTCTTGCTCCATAGTCTCCTTGGAATAAAATGCTGTCTAGAATCTCCCTCTGGATGCAGATGTGTGCTAAATATAAGAAAGAAGAATTGTCAATATTTACAGTCTATTTAGTTCGGTGAAATGCACAAAAAAGATCAGAGGGTTCAGGTGTTGTTTTGGACCCCACTGACTTTCACTGAATAAAAAATAAAAACAGTCAAAGCATTATGCAGAATATTTTACTCTTTGTTCCAAAGTAGAATGTGAGTCATATAGGTTTGGAACAACATGAGGGTGAGTAAATAACAGAATTTTCATTTTTTGACTAAACTGTCCTTTAATGCCGCAAGCAGTTGCTGTGGTTTAAACATGACATGTGCTGAGACTTTTTATGGTGTCCTTCATAAACATCCAGACAGACAGCTGCAGTTCCCACCTGTGAGTGGAGTAAAAATGGTCACAGTGAGATCTGAAGCGGAAGGATGGGGGTGGTTGGAAGGAGGGTGTGTATTGTTATCATAGGTGTAGATTCAAGTGGGTGGCGGCGGATGGTTCATAATAGCATATATTAGCTAACACTCAGTATATCACCACATGCTCAAGTTACAAGCAAATCTAATCTGCAATCTGCTAGATATTGCACACAAAACCCAGAGCACCAACATGGGGTTTGTAAAGAATGGAAATGCAAGACATGACACAAATCAGAAGTTTCAGTTGACAGAGAGTACACATTATATAAAACAAAAAGAGAAGGACACAGTGATAAGGGGCAAAAGGTGAGGAATTCTGAGGCTGCAGAGAGTATGATAAACCAGTGGAAGAGCTGGATCAGTTTCTCCTCATCCTGTGAGTTTCTGCCAGTAGGTTATATAAGAACCAGCCACTGTATGTGTGGAAGAGGCCACTGGGGAAAAGCAGGAGTTACACCTCCACCAGCTGTTTGAGTCTTACCTCAAGCACACATTCTTCTTACCCACCTTTTTACACATATCCTAGACAATCAATATTGTGTCTACATCCCCTGTCTCCAGTGACATTCCTCCTTCCTTCCCCTTGTTTTTCAGGAATGATAAATTAACTTTTTTTGTGTGTAGGGTCTATGGCGCCTCCAAGATTGTGTCTTGGATGTCTGCTGCATTTTGACAAAGTGTTTTGTCTTGGAGCCTTGTGTCGAACATCAGGTGTACATTTTACTAGTCTACAGTGGCTATGCAGGCAATTTCATCCAAGTGATCTTTCTTATACATTAAAGTCAGTCTTGGTTCTAGATGTCTATATTTGATGGATATGGGTTTGTTTCTCAGGGGCTTGTCTGCAAACTACTTAGCTGTTGAGAGTTTTGGTTTTTGCAGTGCTTCTTACATAGCTAAGACTTGTATTGTTAGAATGCCTGTTATATTTTCTATTCTACTTTATTAGTGGCAGATACTTGAGATACTTTTAAAGCTTAATGTGCAGCAACAGCTGTATGTAAATCATTCAGTCAGGTTAAAGAGATAATTTACAGAAAAATGAAAATTCTGTCATTAATTACTCACCCTCATGTTGTTCCAAACCCACAAGATCTTTGTTTATTTTCGGAACACAAGTTAAGATATTTTTGATGAAATCCAAGAGCTTTCTGACCCTGCATAGACAGCAACACAACTACCACGTTCAAGGCCCAGAAAGGTAGTAAGGACATTGTTAAAATAGTCCATGTGAAATCAGTGGTTCAACCGAAGCTACACAAATACAATTTCTTCTTTTCTGTGTCAGTCTTCAACATATGTCAAGTGAGTACCACAGTTGAACCACTGATGTCACATGGACTATTTTAACAATGTCCTTACTAGTGTTGTCAAAAGTACTGTCTTTGGTGCTAAAATTAAAAAATGTGTGGGTGTGTATATATTTTATATATTAATAATAGGGCTGGCAGTCAATTAAAATTTTTTATCCAATGAATTACATTGTTTCGATGACTTAATCTAATTAATTGCAAAATAAATTTGACTCTGAAAATACCCACAAAAGATTATTTAAAGCTATTTTTGTGTTAACTGAGAAAGTTTTAAGTAGACATTACAAATTGTAGCTTTAAAAAGAAATATTTTATTTGATTCACCATAGAAATTTACACACAAACATTTAAGCTGCAACGGCCTAACGTAAACCATAGAACATAAAACAAGATTTTTTGTTCATACGATGAATTTCATTGTTAACCAAAACAGCTTTGTTACCAACAGTCTTCAAAATACCTTCTTTTATATTCCACAAAAGAAAGATTTGAAATGACGAGGGTGAGAAAATTGACAAAATTAAATTTGTATTATAATTATTATTATTATTATTATTAAATTAATGAAATGATACTCTAAATAAGAATCTAAATCCGCCAGCAGGTGGAGGTAATGTCTTTGAGTCATTCATCCATTCGATTCGTTTAAACAGCTGATTTATTCAGGAATTAACTAAATTGCTCTTTTTATGAATACACTGTAAAAAACAATTTGTTGAGTCAACTTAAAATAATTTGTAACCTGGCTGCCTTAAAATTTTAAGTTCAGTCAACTCTTAAAAAAAAAAAAAAGATTCAACTTGAAATGTTAAATTATACTAAGTGACAACTTAGATATTTGAGTTGAATCAACTTAAAATTTTAAGGCAGCTGGGTTACTTACCCATCTGTTAAGTTTAGCAAACACAAATATTTAAGTTATGTAGTACAATTTAACATTTAACATAAGGCAGCAGGGTAACAAATTATTTTAAGCTGACTCAACAAATTGTGTTTTTTTATTTTTTACAGTGTAGGTTTTTGAATCATTGGTTCACACAATTTGTTCAAAACGTGGATTCATTTAGAAACTAAACACCGCTGTGTTGCTCAGAGATGCACAACAACTCTGCCATGGCTTCAAAGGTAATATGTTCTCTGTAAAATTGAGCAAAAACACATAATATTGTTTAAAATATAACACTATCAACTTCTTATTTACTGAACTGTATAAAATCACATTTAAGCTTGTTATAGATCGGGACAAAATCAGCACTGGTGTCATATTGCTCTTGCTGCCAGTGTGATATGTGGATATAAATAATTATGAGACAAAACACATACTGTACAGACATATTTTTTTGCACCAATATCTTGAATTTATGGCATTTAGTTGTTGCCCTGCATCATATTTGTCAACAGTCAACTATATGAAAAATAAGATCACGTACAGGTCTGGGGGCGGGGCCAGTGTGTTAACTGCGTTAACATATTTTAATCACGTTTTTTTTTTTTTTTAACTAATTAAGTTAATGTGTTGAACTGACAGCCCTAATTAATAATATTATTTTAACATTAGTTTATTAAAATCTTCCTCTATATATAATAGAGAGAGAAAGAGGGAGAAAAAGAAAACCCCCTGTTTACAGAAAGAGGCCCTGTTTCCCTGTTTACACGGGCAGAGGAATCACTTTGCAGGCCATCTGGAGCAAACCCAGAGTACATTCCTGCTTCAGCCATCCCTTTTATTTTCAATGGAAGCATCTATAGTTTGATGTCAGCCGCACAGTGAGTGGCCTGAGAGCCCTTAAATTTGAGCTGAAATGTAACAGAACGTTTTTAATGGAAGACCTTGCAGGAAAATTGAGTGTGGAGAAGGGAAACCTCTTTAATACCTCTGAGAATGTCTCTAGGACCATTTTTCTGCTGACTCAGGAAATCTTGGGGTTATATTGTTTTTATTTTGTTATACAGTACCACTATGTTGTCATTAAGCCATTTGTTTTTATGTTTTGCCAGCCTTGGTGCGCTTTCGTGAAAGGTTATTCTCATAAACGTACAGAATCCAGTATTTCTGCCAGATCGCTGGAGTCAACCCATAAACGTGTCTTATGATGGGGTCACTGCTGTGTACACATGCTTTCAAGTAAATTAAGAATGACGCATGACCTTTTTCGTTCATCTGACAGCAGCATTAGATGTTTGAATTTATGGTGACTGGGACATAGTGGCAAATATTAATCATGGGTCAACCATTTTTCATCGGTTTCATTGCTCATATATAGGGGGAAAATGAGAAAGTCCAGGTTGTAGTCAGTACGTCCCCATGTCTCTATATATCTTCCTTTCCATTTGTGTTTTAGGATCACTGTGTCTCCGTTCTACGCCTCTCTTGTCTCAGAAGATAGACCTGATTGTAAATTTTCCTGCTACATGTTTAATGGGGTTTAATTTTTTTTTTTTTTTTTTTTTTTTAAGCTTTTAACACTCACCTCACTCAGAAAGTGCAAACAAAGGGAATCGTCTAAATAGAAATGCCTTTTGTTTTTCCTGGCTCGTTCCACCGAGCTGCATGGAACTTCATACAGTAGGTGAAGTGTTTTATCCGGAGCTGTCAGTCATCCAGGTAGCTTTGGTCTCTGACATTGAGTCCTGTTATTGTACAGTACAGAGGGACTCTGGTATATTAGCCTTTCTATTTTACCACCAGGATATTGCACTCCAGTTCTTTATCTCTAACAGAACAGGAAGAGTGCTAATCCTGGTTCATTTTTGACCCATCATATCCTATAAATAAATGACAACGCAGACCAGGGTCTGGCTGCACCAGCTCCAGCACTAACTTACTTGCACTACTAAATATTTGAGCATTGCACTATTAAACTTAGCTGAAACATAACCCTACATATAAACTAAATATTTACTGAAGCCTTCAACCATGAATAATAATTGGAAAAAAACTGGAAAACCAATTGGATTGCATCAGTGAGCTCATGTTTTAAATGACAGATAAATGATGTTGACATTTACACTTGTTTATATTTTTAGAGAGTGAACTTTATGTGAATAAATTAGTTCTTAGCACCCCTCCAACATGAAACCAATCTTTTCCAGTGTTTTACCCTGTCATTTGTACATACCAGTGTTTTAACACACATACACAAATATTATTTTTTTAATTTATTTCCTGCTTTTTTTTTAGTAATATAACGACCTTATTCATTTCTTCTCTTCCGTGTCAGCCTTCAGCGTGCATTCACGAGAGTACCAGAAAAGTTATTTTCTTTGCACACAAAAAGTGTTTTCGTAGCTTCATAATATTACACAGTTAAACCGCTGATGTCACATGGACTATTTTAACAACGTCCTTACTATCTTTCTGGGCCTTGAGCGTGGTAGTTGCATTGCTGTCTATGCAGGGTCAGAAAGCTCTTGAATTTCATCAAAAATGTTTTCATTTGTGTTCCAAAGATGAAAAAAGGTCTTACGGGTTTGGAACGGCATGAAGAATTATTGACAGAATTTTCATTTTTGGGTGAGCTAACCCTTTAAGAACAAACGGTGTGACTGAAGTACAGACTAATTAGTAGTGACTAAGACCAACTGGTGCAACCATATGCTGAAGAATAGTACTAAACTAACATCACTGATCTACTTTTTAAAGACCCTTTACATTTTTTTTTCCAGAACACAAATTAATTGTGAATGAATGGCCTTTTTTGAGAGAATTATACTTATCATAACCGGATGTAAAGCATCAAGCAATAAAAGAATCATGGTAATCCGGGTCCAGACAGAAAAATGGCTTGTTGCTGGAATCTTGTCAGTTAGGAAGTAGTGTTCAAATATGGCTTGACTTATTTAAAGGAGAAGTTCACTTCCAGAACAAAAATTTACAGCTCACCCTGTTGTCATCCAAGATGTTCATGTCTTTCTTTTTTCAGTCGTAAAGAAATTATGTTTTTTGAGGAAAACATTTCAGGATTTTTCTCCATGATGTGGACTTCAGTGGTGTCGCTGAGTTTGAATTTCCAAAATGCAGTTTAAATGCAGCTTCAAAGGGCTCTACGTATCTAGTGAAACGATTGGTTATTTTCTTTAAAAAATTGCACTTTCCATCTCCGTCTGCATGAACTGTCTTTTTTTTGTCTGGTTCATGACAGTATGTTGAAAAACTCCCATCTCATTTTCTGCTCCAACTTCAAAATCGTCCTATAATTGCTGTTTTATCTTTTTTTTTTGTAAAGGGCGTTTGATCATCTTTGCATGTTCATTTTGCAAACACTGGGTTGGTACTTCTGCAGCGATGTAGGACGATTTAGAAGTTAGAGAAGAAAATGAGATGGAAGCTTTCCGGAGATGCACAGACTATGCATGCACATCGCAGAGATAGACAAGACGAGCGTTTGAGGTTAAAAAGTATATAAATTGTGTATATATATGTGTATGTATATATATATATATGATTGTTTCGCTAGATAAGACCCTTCTTCCTTGGCTGGGATTGTTTAGAGCCCTTTGAAGCTGCATTTAAACTGGATTTTGGAAGTTCAAACTCTGGGGCACCATTGAAGTCCACTATATAGAGAAAAATCCTGAAAAGTTGTTTTCAAAAAACATAATTTCTTTATAATATGTACAAAAATGTACAGACAGTGTACTCACCCCCTTGTCATCCAAGGGGGTGAGTACACTATCTGTACATTTTTGTTCTGGAAGTGAACTTCTCCTTTAATAGACTTTTGAGAATTTTGTGATTGTGTAAAACCAGCAAACATGTTTTAAAGTTGTTTGAACAGAGGTCACAAAGTGAGCCTAGGTTCAGTCTGCAGAATGACTGCTGCTTTGTTGTCCTCCTTTCCCTGAGGAGTTTTCGTGCATTCGCCATGTGATATGCATTCAGAAGCTTCTCAGACTTCTCAGAGTTCTTTTATTGGATTGAGATCATCAGGAAGCATTCAGAGCATTTTTGTGTTTCTCAGACTGACGTGGGTTGATGTGTGATTTAATTTGTCTGCACAATGGAAGACTGTGTAGCAACGGCGAGCTTGCGGATGGTAAAAACTATCATGAAAATTTAGGACCAGAGAATGATCTTTGCATCGATGACAGCTTCGATTTAATGCCACTATATAATTTACATCTAATTTACAGTTTGTTTTACAAGTTTTACAACATGTAAAATGCAGTGAATGCTCATGTCTTCCCTCTGAGCCTGGATTTCTCATATTGCTCATCTGAAGTGTTTGAGTGTTTTTCCTGAGCTCAGGCATGTGTGCACAGCTCAATGCTGAAAGACTGCTCAGTCTATTTTGTCCCTCAACTGAACACGGCCCAAGCGTTCACAGCCCTCGCCAGATAAAACACAACATGAAAATATTTCACCTGGGCTCCACAGCACGGCAGAGAGACGGATACGTTTTTCCTGGCCGTCCAGGCTGAAAAAGTGTCCTAGATCTGCCGGAACAGGTGACTAGGTTGAGGAACCTGCTGGGATGAGCCTGAACCAAAGAGAATAGCTCAGTTCTGTTGCTTTTCTGAATTCACTTCTTGCACCACATTTGCATGTGGTAATTCAGTATAAACACCTGCGTCTTATTAACCACCCGCAATGTTCTTAAAACAGCCACCATTAGGAGTTTGAAAAGTACATGACAAAGTGATGTAATGTAATCTGGTCAAAAAAACCTGGAACTACTTCATAGCTGTGCAACTTAATGGGATAGTTCATCCGAAAATGAAAATTCTGTCATTAATTACTCACCCTTACATCATTCTAAACCCGTAAGACTTTTGTTGATCTTCGGGAACACAAATTAAGATATTTTTTATGAGACAGCAATGGTACTGCCATGTTCAGGGCCCGGAAAGGTAGTAAGGACATTGTTAAAAAAGTTAATGTGACATCAGTGGTTCAACCGTAATTTTATGAAGCTATCCAAATGCTTTAATAAAAATTTAAGTTGAACCACTGATGTCACATGGACTATTTTTTGATGTCCTTACTGCCTTTCTGGGCCTTGAATGTGGTATTTGCTGTCTATGGAGGGTCAGAAAGCTCTCGGATTTCATAAAATATGTGACCCTGGACCACAAAACCAGTCTTAAGTCGCTGGGGTATGTTTGTAGCAATAGGCAAAAATACATTGTATGGGTCAAAATTATCGATTTTTCTTTTATGCTAAAAATCATTAGGAAATTAAGTAAAGATCATGTTTCATGAAGATATTTAGTAAAATTCCTACTGTAAATATATCAAAACATAATTTTTGATTAGTAATATGCATTAGTAAGAGCTTCATTTGGACAACTTTAAAGGTGATTTTCTTAATATTTTGATTTTTTTGCACCCTCAGATTACATGTATTCAAATAGTTGTATCTCAGCCAAATATTGTCCTATCCTAACAAAACATACATCAATGGAAAGCTTTGAGGTCCAGGGTCACATTTATCTTAATATGTGTTCTGAAGAAGAACAAATGTCTTACAGGTTTGGAATAACATGAGGGTGATGAGGGCAAACTATCCCTTTAGCACATTGGAACTTCAACCAATCAAAATCAAGCATTCAACAATGCAGTAGTATAATTAAAAATCATAGAGGTTTAGAACAACATGAGGGAGAGTGAATGATGACAATTATCTTTTTCTTTAGGATTAATAAAAATGCGTATTTTTCCAGTGTAATTAAAGCATGGCTTGTTTGAGAGGATTTTGCCGTGTCAGTATCTCCACAACAACTTGTGAAATGCCTCTCCTGTCTGCCCACACTGCAGGCTTTCAGTTCTCAGGCAGTAGCTTAGCGTGCTAACCCACATGTTACTTTCTTGTCCAAGCAAATCCAAGTTGTACCTTTCAGATTCAACACGTTTGAAGGCAGTAGAGCTGTGGGAGTGCTCTGCAGCATACAGATCCTCTTGAATGAGCTCTTAGATGTGTTACACGTATAAGGCTCAGCGAAGAAATGGCCCGACCGCAGCCGCCTTTAATTGGCTCCGTGTCTGCAGTGAAATACTAGCAGACTGAAATGGGCTTATCGACCATTCTGTCTAGCGCATTCAGCTGTGCGTGAGCTCTTACACCGCTGAGCACGTTGAGGGTACAATGCAACACATTTAACACCGATTTCAATATTGACTTGAGGGATAA
Organism: Labeo catla; assembly: GCA_012976165.1. Classification (NCBI taxonomy): domain Eukaryota; kingdom Metazoa; phylum Chordata; class Actinopteri; order Cypriniformes; family Cyprinidae; genus Labeo; species Labeo catla. The sequence continues at coordinate 79,420 of VONZ01000245.1, forward strand.
AACTAATAAGAACCTGGACGTGTTGGAATTACCCAGCACTGCTCCCCGTAGCCCGGTCATCTGAGTCAGCAACATCGCCCTCTTATTTCTCTCTCGCGCTCTCTTTATCAGTCTTTCTTTCCTTCCTGCTCTCTTTGTGAGGCCTAACTTTATCTCGCTTTTTTCTTTTTTTAGTGCTGTGCAGTTTAGTCAGCAGGAAGGTTTGTTTGAAGAGGAGTTTAACCTCCACATTGTACAGTAGCCCACAGCATTAGTCATGAGGGTTGGTGAGACGATCTTGTGATACACTGATTTACACTTGTGATATACTGACTTACAGCTTCACACTGTGCAAGTTCCAATCTAAATTTATATAGAGAGACATGATGCTTTGTGTGGTAGACATGTTTGTTCTGAAGAGGACTTGGATGTGACTGCACATCGAAGTCTGACAGTAAAGAGCAGAAATTGTTAAATAAAGTTGTTGTTTTAGTTTTCTTTGCACACAAAAATGATTCTCGTAACTTCAAAACATTACGGTTGAACCACTGATGTCACATGGACAATATTAACAATGTCCTTACTAACTTTCAAGGCCTTGAACACGTAGTTGTGTTGCTCTCTATACAAGGTCAGAAAGCTCTCTGATTTCATCACAAATATCTTGATGTGTGTTCCAAAGATGAACGAAGGTCTTACGTGTTTGGAACAACATGATGGTGAGTAATTAATGACAGAATTTTTATTTTTGGGTGAGCTATCCCTTTACCTCATACAACACTTTTTCTGAATGTAAATGTATATGTGGGGGTGAGTTCTTGAGTTGAAAGAATGATATTCTGTGTACATTTCCGCCCACATGTGTGTTCATTTTGTGTGTATGTGGGAGAGGAGGCGTACAAGGGCATGATATGAACAAGAACAGTGTTCGTGTGTGTACTCCGTTTCTAAGGGCTGTCTCACTTTGTAACCCTGAGCCCCAGAGGGCCAATGAGGTACATTGGAAAAGGAGGGAAACCTAGTGAGGGTGGAAAAGAAAACAGAAATCCCCTGCTGTGGGTCATGTCAAGTGAAATGAAAAACTACAAACCAGGGGTAGTGGTTTTCATGATGTCATATTCGATGTAATCGCTCTCACCTCTGTCACAAGGCGTGTGTATAGTAATTTGTGGTCAGTAGATGCTCATTTTTATCCAGCTTGTAGGGAAATTTTTTTTTTTTAACAAGTATGTGTATGTGCTTGGATATAGTTTGTCTTATAAATTTAATAAAATCTCCCTTAGGAAGCATCTGGAAAGAAGATTTAAGAAGTTAACTGCATAATTTTTACTATAAAAAAATAAGTATAATTTATTTATATAGTTTACAACTTAATTAATTTAATATTGATTTAAATGTATATAATGTTTCTTGTATATACGTAAAAAGTGTGTGATTTGTGAATATAGCATATGTGACCCTGCACCACAAAACCAATCATAACCCGTAGCACGGGTATATTTGTAGCAATAGCTAACAATACATTGTATGGGTCAAAAATGTTGATTTTTCTTTTATGCCAAAGATCATTAGGATATTAAGTACATATCATGTTCTATGAGGATATTTTATAAATTTCCTACCATAAATATATCCAGACTTTTTTGATTAGTAATATGCATTGCTAGGAACTTCATTTGGACAACTTTAAATGCGATATGATTTTTTTTTTTTAACCCTCAGATTATAGATTTTCAAATAGTTGTGTCTCGGCCAAATATTGTCTTATCAAACCTAACAAACCATACATCAATGGAAAGCTTATTTATTCAGCTTTCAGATGATGTATAAATCTCAATTTTAAAAAATTGACCCTTATGACTGGTTTTGTGGTCCAGGGTCACATATGATCCAGTGTACTCTGAAATCTGAAGCGGCAGGTATATATGAGGATGATAAGATGCCTGTCTGTAGCAGTCTGTGTAGAGCAGCTGCAGTTCATTGTGATGTCATAGAAACTGTCGATGAGATCATCCTTCCTAACATCTGCCTTGAGCGCTGGGCACTTATCCATTTTCTATTTAGGAATCTCTACAGCACTCAATCGCTTAATATGACTGACTATAAATTTGCTGAGGAGCAGCAAGCTGCCCTGATTGTGTGTGTATGTGAAAGAGTCTATGTAGGTTGGCCACAGAGGCTGCTAGGCTCTTTGTAGTTCAATGACAGCTTTGTTCCTGCTCTTCAATGATGTAATTACAGACCACAACTCAACACCCTGTTATCCACTCATTTTCCCTCTCTCTTGCTCTTTGTTTTAGTCAGCCTCTCTTTCGTTCTTTTTTCATGATCGGTGCAGATAACAGTTCTGGCCTTCATTTTTATAGATTTTGTTCCCCACCACATAAAAAGTGTACAAAAACTATGACATTTTGTTAAAAGTTCTTTTATATTCATTGCCATTTTCTTATTGTATTTCATTCCTTTTCTTTGTTACAGCTAACTGTACGCCCCCATGCAAAAATGGAGGGATGTGCTTACGGCCCCACATTTGTGTGTGTAAGCCAGGCTCTAAAGGCAAGTCCTGCGAACAGACCACCGTCCCCCCATCCTCTCATCCAACCGGACCATTAAACGGACACACCAATGGTGGACTTCCAAACGGAGGTCATGCGAATGGATACCCCAACGGTCATAATGTAATTCCCCAGCGTCCTATTCCTCAGCAGATCTTCCCACAAGGCCAAGGTCAAGTGCCGTTACCACTGCCCAGCACCAATATGGGACATCTGACCCTTTCCATGAAGCCGTCACAAAACGGACCCATTCCTTATCAACCACAGTGAGTATGATTCAGTTGTTTATAGTGTCCTGCTGTCATGGTTCAAGATTTGAGTGAATTTTAAGTTATAATGGTTGGCTTTTTTTTTTTCATTTATGGGTCACTTCAGTCAGCAAATACATATCAAACAGCCCAAAACATAGTTGTTTATACTTTAATAAAGGGACAGAGCAGAATTCAGAATTCTTATTACCAGGTCAACATGAAGCCTGGTTCAGGTCATAAATTAGCTGCTTCGACAGCTGACGTGCAAAAAGTCCAACCACAGTTGAATAATCAAATAATGTATGCACTTAAAGTGCACTAAGCAATTTTTGCCAAACAATGTTGACATTTGAAAGCATCAAAACAAACTCGCCTATAGCCCAACAGGACCTTGTCCCTATTTTGATATCTCCACCCCACACAAATGTACACAACCCTGGCATAACGACGACTGCGGAAACAAGTGAAGATGACACACGAGCATATTAAACAAAATCCAGCGCAGGTGAGTTGTGTGAAACAATGCAAAATCAACATTATTCACCTATCAAAAACGAACAACGCAACCTTGGCGTCCAAATCCAGGCTTTCCCATTTCTTGAGTTCTCTCCACCGCTGGAAAGCTGCTCTGATATTTATGGAGCACTCTCTTCTCTTTATCCTTACAAGACACGCCCCTTACTGCTGACTGGCTACAAGTGTGTTTTTGAACTAGGTCCGACATTGTGGTCAAAAGTGTTTTTCAAAATTGCTTAATGCACTTTTAAGTTACTTTACAGGAGATATACCGTAAACCGAAAACTTGATTAACCATTAGAAAGTTGTCAACCTGTAGAGATTTTGGACTGTCATCTATATGGCGTTTACATGCTTATGATGACGTTGCTGTGCTACGTGGTCATGAAAACATATCGTTGGCATGTGTTTTTAAGCGTTGTGGTTTAAAAACAAGTGATTTTAAGCTGTAAAATGCAATCAGCAATGAAAGAAAACATTTCACTATATGTACACGCTGTCTGAGAGACTGTTTCTCAGTGCTGTCAGAGGGGCGCACGCACATGAAGATGGTGCTCATGGAGCGTGGGAGTATTGAATGAGAATTTAGTTATTTTTGCCACTTTAAAGACCTTGAACTGCCTTGAAATGGCCGTTTTTGCAAGTATCCTCAAAAACACAGTAATTCAGGTCTTAAGTGAAAGCAAACAGCAGAGAAAAAAATATCTGTAACAGTATATTGAATCCAGGCAGCTCTTAAAGTGACAGCAGTCATTCATGTTAATAAAGCTACAAAAGAGAGAAAATCTCTTACTGCTCTTGACTAAATCACTACTGTAACTTACACTGTGAAGTATATGCAGTGTTTTTATACATTTGATTATTTTATACAATGTTTGTAGCATTTCTTATTTATTCGTTCTACTGTCATTTTCTACTGTCGATCCTATTGCTTGTAATTAATTTATTATTCTTTTTTAATTGCTGACTGTTCACTTGTCTTCAGTAAGTTTTATTTATTTATTTATTTTTAATTTAGGCTAGTGTTTTTGTGATATTGACACTGGTGACATGAATTATAAAATTTCTATGGTAAAATTTTTTTTGATATCATAAAGACCTTATTTAAAGCAAAAATACGATATATACTAAATAAAACTAAACTAAAAAACAAAAAAATAAGAAAAATTTGGACATCATCCTGTTCAAAAGTTTTCACCCCACCCCGGATCTTAATGCATCGTGTTTCCTTCTGGAGCATCAGCGAGCATTTGAACCTTTTTTAATAGCTGCGTTTGAGTCCCTCAATTGTCCTCAGTGTGAAAAGATGGATCTCAAAATCATACAATCACTGCTGGAAAGGGTTTGAATATGCAAAAGATGCTGGAAAAATGAAGAATCTGCAGGACCTGGAGAATTTTTTTGGGGAACAGTGCTTATTTTAACTGTCCAGAACAAACAAGGGACTCATGAACAACCATCACAAAACCAAAAAACAGTAAAGATCATCCAGGTAACCTGACACAGGGTTCCCAAACTTTTGAAGGGGGTTATTTTAGTAATTTCAGCTATTTTTTGTCTTGTGGACTATATGTAAACATCTTTTATGTAAAATATCTTACTCAGGACAGTACAAAATAAAAAATAACATGCATTTTGTATGATCTCTCTTATTTTGTTAAAATTATTCATATTTTCACAGATTCTGCAAGGGGTTCCCAAACTTTTGCATGCCACTGTATCATTACCGTGAAAACAAATGACACTTATCGTAATATAAGATTTTGGTCGCCCACCCCTGCTTTACAGTTGTTGAATGCACAGTGGTGTATTGGCACTGTTGGATGCTGTTTTTTTAAAGACTTACCAGACTGCAGCATTTATTAGTAAACCTGGTATTTTGAATATCAGTAAAGAATACTGATTGTTTATTGAAGGATATATAATCTAGTTTAGCGAATACCTGGAGTAATTGTGTAAATGAAGAGTTCAGATGCAAAAGCCTCTAAATCCATCTGACGTATTTCTTTAAAATGAGCATTTCTTTCTGGCTACTTTGTATAGGTTTCTATGTAAATACTGGTACTTCTGATTGGGCTGAGGCTGGAATTTAGCGAGTTTGAAGTAAAAGTATTTGATGGACGTATAATATGTGTCAGGAGCATTCACTCTGTATCATCATCTCATTTTTGACCGAGATGGCTTTTAGCTGGTTTTGCATCTGAACTCTTCAAATGTATTTTGGACTCGTTAGATTTCTCAGGCACTTAGTTCACTAAACTTGTCATTTTGTTATTTTAGAATGAATTCCATAGCTTGATATTAAGGCCAGACATCAGTCCCACAGATGTTAACGGTTTCTGCCCATTTCTTGCCCCCCTACTACTTTCTCAGCCTGGGTCTGTTTTACAGAAATACCTACTGTTCGTAAGGCTGACTCACTGAAATCTTTTTACATGACTTACACTTGGGCTTTCACCAAACTGTGACTACTGAACTCCTGATGTCAGCCTAGTTTTTGCTTTAATTTTTGTTTGCCCTCAAAATACAGGTTTATGAGAATCCTTAACCGTGACTGACTAAAATCTCTGGGGGTTCTGGGGGTCTGGCTTGGGGTTGTTTTGACTGCCACGACTATAGACGACTAGAAAGTTCACAATCATATCGGATGTGGGGCTTTCTTTATTTCTTTCTAACAGAGCGAATCAGACTAACTGCACACGCTGAGTCAAAATTTTAAGATGTGGGGGAAAGCCACAGAACTGCCCCCATGTTGGTTCCAGGAAAAGCTGTAATAATGTGGCAAGGCAGGATATTGATGAATTCTACTTGAAATATAAATGAAAGCAGTTTATGTGCTGGGACTGACGTGCATTTTTAGTCAGAGTTTGGACGTTTCTGCTTGGTAATTGCTACCAGACCTGTCCTCGAAAGCTTCTGTGGGTTTCCACAGGGTTTATTGTGTATGGAGGAGGTAGGTCTCTTTCCAGAACTCCCCTTCCTCTTGGCTGCAGACACACTTGCTCAATATTTGAGAGGAATTTCCTGCATTTTAGATATTTAGATTATTTTGAATGTAATCAGTATACATAATCAATATTTAATTATATTATTAGTATAACATTTGGGTTACAAAAGCCAAAAAGACAAGGCTCGGAGTGTTAAAAGGTAGGGCTGTCAGGATATCAGAATTTACATTAAATTTTCTGTTTATGTTAAAATCTTGTGAAGATAAACGTTTTGGCAAGAAGTACACAAAGGTTGCTTTATTACAACAGTCAGTCAGGCAGCCCTTAGGTAACTCTACATTATTCATTTCATTTTATTTTTCTTCATATTTTATTTTATATTTTACATTGAAGGTGCAGTGACATTTTTAAAGAGTTATTCCAGATATTTAAAGGTCAGTAAAGAATATTGAAAAATAATCAGTTTTTAATTATCTATAATAATCATCCATAATCAATATTGTCAATAATCAGACATCTGTATGCATAGTAACAATAAAGCACACATATACTGTACCTCTATAGGGATTTCTCCCATATGTGCTTCAAAGGATTTTAGAAAATAAAAGATTTTATTGTTTTCAAGATCCTGCCACTCCAACTCGTCGCAGTTTTAAAGGGGTGCCCATTTCCCACAAGTTGATATGATTCTTTAGGGTCTTAATGAAAAGTCTATAATATACTTTGGTTAAGCATTCTTGATGGTAGTGTAAAACAACACCTTGTGTTTACCTTGCCAAAATGAGCTCTGCAAAAAAAATCTCATTCTAAGGGGTTGTTCCTTTAAATGCAACTGAGCTCTGCTCGTCCCGCCCCTCTTTTCTCTCTGTGGAGTGACGAGCCTGTTTACTTTAGCCACATTTAGTCACGTTTAGCCACAAAACTTCCTAACTACCACATTATAAAGAAATGTGATCACAAAGATTCATTAAAAAAAAACCCTTATACTCACTTCTGCTGTAGGTGAAGCTGGATCACGATTGATTCGCGCGAACATAGACGGATATATGTAGATCGGGAGGCGCATTCCATTCACAAACAGACGTAATCTACTGCATCTTCAGCGGCTCAGATGTCGGGAGTAAATGACGACCGATATGTTCATTATTGCATCCAGCAACACAACACCTCAATCGCTCAATCTAACTTACATCCCTGCTCCGGCATCGAAACAATGGAGTTGGTTAGTGGACTTTGACAGCTGGTCTGGGGTAAGACGCTCATGTCAATCAACTATCGTGGGAGCGGCCTCTGTCTCTTTATATCATTATAGGGTAGATTTGTACATACACTGCCAACACACATTAATGTTCAAACAACATGAAAAAGTGAACTTTGCATCCGATGACCCCTTTAAAAAACTGGTGAGTTATTGTCACTATGCTTGTTCTCTTAGACCGCTTTTTACAGTCTCAGGGTGGCCAGGGTTACACGTGGGAGCAGTGAGTTATGTATTCATAAATTTTACACGCAAAAACATTTAACATCACGTGTTCTTTCATTGTTATTTTACTCTTCAAATGGCATATTTGCAACTGTCAAAATATGACAGTTATTAGGCCGCATTTTCCTCCGAAACCCACTGCATGAGTGAAAGGTTTATTGAAGCGCAGATTAAATGATTTGTTGGTGTGAGTGTGACAGGCAGCTGTGAGTCATCAGTGTGGGTTTAGTGTAGTGAAGCTGTGGTTGGGTGTCATCACCGCAGAAACAGGTCAGTGAAATGGTTTTTCAAACACTGGGGGAACCTAAATGTTTTGGCTAATTGTGGACAAGCATCTAGAAACAAATACATTTAAAAACATTTGACCAATTAGAATCAAGTATGAGCCATGTAACAAATGTTTTTGATGTCTGAAACAGTCAGAAAAGGAACCATTTTCAAGCTGGTTTCTTGTGGCATGATTTTGCAGGTGAAAAAAAACCCTAAAAAAAGGATAATTTTATACTGTAGGCAGAGGCCTTGTATTAATATTATAGAGAAAAAAAACGTTAGATTTATAGTTGAATGAGATTGTGAATGTGTGTCTTGAAAACCTGATCCACAGGAACGCTACTGGTCATGGAAAACGAGAGAGACTGGCCTCTGGCCGCTTTAGGAGAGATTTTATACAGTGTTTTCTGTTGACACTTTATTTTCCGAGCCTGGATCAATTCCGAGCATTGTGCTCAAGCTGTGTGGCACACTGTATTTACTCTAAACCTATTGTTTGACTAAAGTGATTTGGTGTTTAATGTTGGAGGTTATGATTAAGCCATGCAGTGTTTGTGCTTTGAGGATTTTTCTGTGTTGACTTATCCAGATCTCAAGTAAACTCATGAATCCTTTGCTGGCAGTTTAGGTGACCTTTAGGTGAGTTGAGACACTGGTTCTCGTAAGTACTCAGATAAAACCAGAAGTTGGAAATGACATGGCCGCCTTAGGTATTGTTCACATCTTATCAAATCAGATTTTGGTTGAAAATACTTGAAAGTTAAAGTGAATGAAGGCACTTACAGTATGTTGTATGTAAAACTTACTTGGTATTATTACATCATCTAATTATCAAGGTCCTAAAACAAGGTTCAGTTTCTTTAAGTCAGTTTTCAATTTTTATCTTCTATTAAGTTATTTTTCTCACACATTTTTTTATGCGTAATTCTTGCAAAATCATTGTTTTTTTTAAGATTTTATTGGTTCAAGTATTGCTTGGATTTGAACTCATGACCTTGGTCTAGCGAGCACCATGTTGTACTCTGTTTAAAACGTTAATTAATTAATCATTAATTTTTGAATTTTTATTGCATTTAATGAAAAAAACATGCAGTAGAATGTTTATGCAATTAATTATGGATTTTCTTAGCATATTTTTATAAATAATTCATTAACAAGGTGAATTAAATGCTTCATTAATTAGTGAAGTAAAGTAACTGAAGCTGGAGAAGTAAATGGTGAATCAAAAGCTCTATTCAGACGGTAATTGTTTCTCATGGGGACGCAAGTTATTTTCACCATTTACAGGGGGTGGTCTGTGATTTTATAGCCGTCTGAATACAGAATGTCGGTGTTTATCTCTTCCCACCCACGTAAAAATCCCTGGCCGAATTACCTACTGTGTTTTGACAAACACCAGGGTCGTGTGGTAATTTAATTGTCGTCCGAATCCACATCTCTGATAAAACTTCAATGTTAAATACCTTTTTGACCACGGCCGAACACTGTATGTTAACTGTTGTACTTCGCTGCAATTTGCATGCATATTTATTTCTGAAATGCTGGAAAGTATTAAAAAGAATAATACTTCACAACTGCTCCGCCACAAAAAAGTAGGTGCAGAAAGAGAAGAAAAGCATGTAAACATTCGAAATTTGTCTTTATTATGGAAGCAGCAGGTATGCAATACAATTTTAAAATGTGTATTATATACAGATATATACATAGCTAAGCGCATCTGTTTTCCTATTTTTAAACAGGAAATTTAAATAATCAAATAATAGCTAAGATTATATGTTATAAAATATGCTTGGAATAATAATACATTTTACATAATAATAAGTATGTTTAAAATACATTTTTCACAATAATAAGAATAAATTTGTAACTAAAATAATTTTATTTATAGCAGACAATCATATGACTGGCCACGTGTGCAGTGCGTTCCCAGGTTCGTAGGATCACAGAACTTTGAATAAATCACCATCCGAATCCATGAGTTTTATCACTGAGGTAATATCTAAATTTAGTTTTACTGAGATCCATATAAAAAACAATTACCGTTCAAATAGGGCTAAAGACAAAAGAAACAATCTATAGGATTCAAAATCCATAGAAACACAGACATTACGGACATTTCCTTCAACCCCAAAACACACAATGCAATGCGTAATTCGAAATACATGTGAAACATCAATCTGGAAAATTCCTTTATATTAACACTGTACATTGGCCGAATTTTACAGACTTTTCTTAGAGCGTGTGTAATCTGCCCTGTGAGGAGCACATACCAACTCCACCACTACATGATGTAACCACTAGCCTCCAGCGACAAAAACCCACCCATAATAGAGCAGTGCTGTTAACACACACCTGGCTCTGTAACTCCTGTCAATCACTGAGGTCTGGAGTTCATCGTTGCTGCTTCTCTCAAGTCTGGAAGGACTTTGAAGTGTCAGTCACATCTACTGTAGGTTACACCCATGGAAAGGTACCACCCTATGTGGATAAGTGTGGACTATCCTGCTGATGGGGAATAAGAAACAAGGGAGAGGTCCATGGTTTCTTTTTAATGATGGTAATGGCTATTAGCTAAAGCTCAGCATTCTTAGCATTTTAGGAATGTTATTGATAACTGCAATATTTTGTTAAAGTGTAATTGGAGTATGGGCAACAATTCTGCCACAGAGATGCACTAAAAACAGAGAAGAAGACTTGGAACATGCGCATAAACCTCGCACGCTGTATCCACTTTATTTTTGCCGTAAGAGTTTGTAAATTTAATGTGTCTGGCTTCTGGTCTCATCTGCGTCCAGCTATGTTTATCTGTACAAAACAGCTAGTTTTGCTGCTTGCAATTGCAAACTGGTGTGTCTTACAATATTATTTTAATGTATTATCTTAATTATGAACACAATAGTTTGTAGTGCAAACTGTTTTACCGTTTATGGCACTTCAGTATTCTTCTCATTATTTCTCTAGGGCAGATTATGAATAAGAAGTCTAACACATTACCAGAAAACAGCTTACTTCCTCATTGAAAAATAAGGTGGATACAAACCCAACACAACAACAAGAAGACGAAGACGAACATGGAAAAATATATATTTTTACACTATTTATTAATCTGTGCTAATTAGGGATGCAACAATACAGTTAGTCCGCGGTTCAATACGTACCTCGGTTTTTAACCACGGTTTTCGGTTTGGTTCGGTTCTGATAGCTTGCCACATCAAATTTTTTTTTTGCATCTAATTAACAACAAAATACTCCTGTAAACCTGTAAAAAAAAATTTTTACGCAAAATAGGATGGGTTTGATTCATACTGGACGCCAGAGGGCGCCCTCGTGCAGAAAATCCACATATGCATCAAAGAGATAACACTGATGACGTTCCAGCCAGGAAATTTCTAATATTGATGATGTCATCGCTATTGCTGTAACTAAATAATAACAAGATATTACGTTAAACATTTTGAATGATGAAATGTAAGGACAATAAACACTCGTCTGCAATAACATGGTTTATCTGTGTTCAAGCCATCTTGGGTATTTTCATAATGATTAAGTATTTTTATAAACCATTGCTGATCGACATACACTATAGAATATATTGTCTGCCTCATTCTGTGATAAGAAGCCACATCAGATCACAAAAGGAAGTTATTTCAAACACTCGAGTGATGCTGTGAAGTAAAAATAAGTTATGATGTTCTCTTTTGTTGAACAACAAGTTTAGAAAGGCTTATCATTGCATTTGATTAGAAGGGAAGATGATCTGCAAGTGTTGCTTTTTCAAATATATATATATATATATATATATATATATATATTCAAATATAGTTGCTTTCTCAATTGAAAAATGCTGTGCCTCAGAAGCGCTCTGAAGTGCTCACAGCTAGGCTTTTTTAGCAGTGCACCTGCCGTTTTTGTCTGGTTAAAAATGCTTTGGTGGACACATGGCCTATTGTACATTTGTAGTGTTTTAAAATGTTATTTAATCTTAATTGAGCAATTATATTGTCTATTGTGGCAATATTTTTCAGTGCATCTCAGTTTGGAAGCAAACTGGCTGAAAATACAATAGACAAGTGAAGGTCATGAATGAATGGTTTGGAGAGATGGCTTGGAAATATTAAATATTACCCTCTCCAGGGCCTCCGTCACTCATATGGGCTTGGTATCGGAAATTTTCTTTCCTTTTTAACCACTTGTATATAACCAGATGTCCAAGTTCTCTGTGGTCCATCACTGCTCACTTTACAATGGTATTCAATGCAATACAGCGCCAAGACATTTGAACACATATTGATTCATTTGTTCAGACTCTGAACTATGTATTTTTCTTAGCCCTCTCAGTTTTGTAGAAAAGTTGTGGGAATAAGACAAAAATACAAGCTGGCACAAAAAATGTGGAGTATGTTTGATTTTGTGTTAAATTCTGTGATCTCAGACAGCTGTAGCGAATATGAGATAATTGACATTATGATGTATTAAACAGCATTTGCATGTAGTCTAGGTATTATGTATAATAAATGTATATCCACCTGGAGGCTATAGGTATAGAAGAGAGACAAAGCATCCTGATGTGGGTCACTGGGTGCATTAGAAGAGAGAGCTGTGTAGTGTCTAGCCGAGCATGAGGGAGGAACTGCAGCGGATTCTGCCAGATTCTGAGAATAACAAGAGGATAAGAGCGGAAGGAGAAGAATAGACAAAGTGGTCAAAAAAGTGGGAGAAGGAAATGGAAAACCGAGATGGACAAAGTACTGATATTATTAAAGGAGGAGGATGGGCAAAGTGGTACAGAAAGAAATGGAGATGGACAGAGACAAGAAAGAGGTAGACAGAGAATTAAGTTGTTTGTGTGAAAATAAGCAACATCTGGAGATCACTGGAGTTCAGACCTGTGTAGCCGTTCAGTTTTGATTGAGAGGGAGAGAGAGAGTAAAAAAATAACTCCCTGCATCTTTTTTTCGATTTAATTACAGCACGTCTGCCAGCGTACGAGGTCGCGCCAGCTATTTTGTTGAGACTGGAATTGGAGCTTATGTTTATAACTTTTTCTCTTTCTCCCTCTCCCTCTCGGCCTCTCTGACATCCCCCTCTCACTCTCATCTTCTTTCTGATGGAGCTGTGGACTTCAACAGCAGTAGCTGGATGGTCCATACATATTGATTTCACGTTAAACGTTCATCCACAAGTGAAATTTGAGAACTAAGATTCATATGGCTCTGCCTCCATATACATCGCATTCTCAAGCTATTCAAATTTAGTGGACTGTAAAAGCAAAAATTGCTCACTACTCAGAAACGAGCAAATTGGTTAAAATTACACCTATTGCTCTTATAAAATTGGTTATTAGCAGCCATCACACACACACAGACATATGTGACCCTGGACCACAAAACCAGTCATAAGTTGCACGGGTATATTTGTAGCAATAGTCAACAATGCATTGTATTGGTCAAAATTATTTATTTTTCTTTTATGTCAAAAATCATTAGGATTTTACGTAAAGATCATGTTCCATGAAGATATTTTGATTAGTAATATGCATTGCTTAAAACTTAATTTGCACAACTTTAAAGGTGATTTTCTCAATATTTAGATTTTTTGCACCCTCAGATTCTAGATTTTCAAATAGTTGTATCTCGGCCAATATTTTCCTATCCTAACAAACCATACATCATTGGAAAGCTTATTTATCAGCTTTCAGATTATGTATAAATCTCAATTTAAAAAAAAGACCATTATGGCTGGTTTTGTGATTCAGGGTCACAAATGTTAAGCAGGACAACTGTTTTCTATGGAAGCTTGTTTCCACCACTGAATAAAAAATAAAAAGGTATGTTCACTCACAATTCCATATTTTCTTGCAATTACGAGTTTACATTTTGCATTTCTGACTTTTACTTTCAGAACTGCATGATACAAGCTCACTATTCTGACTTTCTTTCTCGTAATTGTGAGAGACAAACTCGCAATTCTGACTTTTTTTCTCAGAATTGTGAGATATAAACTCACAATTTTGAGTTATAAAGTCAGAATAGTCAGAATTGTAGGATGTAAACCTCCAGTTGCAAGAAATAAAGTCAGAATTGTGAGATATCGCAATTGTGACTTCTTTCTCGCAAATGCAAGTTTGTATGTAGCAATTCTGACTTTTTTTTTTTCTCGCAATTGCAAGTTTATATCTTGCAATTCTCCCTTTTTTTTTAGAACTGCGTGGTATAAACTCACAATTCTGACTTGTTCTGAGAACTGTGAGATATAAACTCGCAATTGTGAGTTATAAACTCCAATTCTGAGAGGGAAAAAAGACTGATATGTTCTCAAAATTGCATCTTTTTATCTCAGAGTTCTGACTTAATAACTCACAGTTGCATGTTAAAAAGTAAGATTTGCAAATTATTCAAAATTCTGACTTGCAATTCTGACTTTATTTCTCAGAATTGTGACTTCATCTTTTGCAATTGCTTGTTTATATCACACAATTCTAAAAAAAAAAAACTTTTAAATACCTTTTACCTTTTTTTATTTTTTATTTGGTGGCGGGAAACAGGCTTCCTTAGTTTTCAACATTGACAATAATAAGAAATGTTCAGCATATTTGAATGATTTCTGAACGATCATGTGACATTTAAGACTGGAGTGATATCTGCTAAAAATTCAAATTAAATACACAAGAGTTAGTCATAGCATTACTTTACAATATTGTTTTACTGAAGTTTTGATAAAAAAAAAAAATGCAACCATGTTGAGCATAAGAGACTTTCAGAAACATTAATCTTACCGACCCCAAGCTGGTAGCGTAAACTGTATATGTTTCATTTCATTTTTTTTTTTTATGTGGTTATTTTAATTACCATGCTCTTTGAGACCGTTCAGGCAACCCACTGGCTGGTTGATTTTAAAAATATGTCGTTTTGCACATTCCAAGTTATTATATTGCTGGTCTGCAATAGACACATTAGAAGAAGTGAGCGGAGCCGCATCACATGTGCTCAACCACTATGCTCCAAAAACCATAATTACAATTCATATTACCAGGATTTACTCTGAATCTCAGCCCAGTGTCGTAAAATTCAATATAAACAGCTCATTATACTTCTGCTCCCCTTGCGCAGAATAATCTTAGGGCAAATAAACATTAGTGAATTTTTAAAAAAAAGAAAAATATGTGGCTTCACGGCCACAGGAGCAGCATTGAGTGCTGACTGGCTCTCTAGTGCACCTTCTGAATCCAGAAGCGAGCGGGTTCAGTTCCACTCTCAGACGTGTTCTTCTTCATCAGAGACGGCATATGTAAACAGACGTCCCTGCTGAGCTAACCTGTCTACCAGAAGAGTCGCTGTGGGCAGAAATCAGCTGGGATCGCAGTACCTAAATGGATCTGGCTTTGTGCTTTGTAAACTTCTTCTATTACTGGCCCGCTGTGGTGATGTGTGGAGACCATAAAAGATCCTGCTGTTCTTTTGTTGTGGTTTTTATTGAGATATTTTAATGCAGACCACACAGTTTGTTCAGTTAACTGCTCGTCTGCAAACCTCATTTTATATTAAATGAAATATTAAAGTAGTTTTGTGCTAACATATTAAACTCATTTCTCACAAGGGCTGTGTTCCTTTGTTAGAGTATCTTTTTCTTTCTTTCTTTTTAAAATGTTTTTCATTGCCACATCACTTTAATGTGCTGTTTAGGCAAATGGCAAATGATTTGATCAGATTTGTGTGAGAGCTAGATGCGTTCTGGATAAAAATATATGAGCCTTTTCCTTTGATAGCTGTTCAAAAATAGTCAGTGTGTTCTGTATGATCATAAAAAGATTGCATCATAAATATTTTATTACATTACACATTTTCCCACTAACTAATGTTTTATAGTGCCTTACACTTCCATTCTAAAGTTTGGGGTCACTGGAATCAAGAAATTAATACTTTTATTCAGCAAGGGACACATTAAATTGACCTAACTTTGGCAGTAAAGACATTCATAATGTTACAAAAAAATGTATTTTACATAAATGCTGTTCTGTTAAACTTTCTATTCATCAAAGGATCCTGATAAACACTGTTTACACAAAAATATTCAGCAGCACAATAGTTTTCAACATTGATAATAATAAGAAGTGTTTTTAAGCAGCAAATCAGCATATTAGAATGATTTCTGAAGGATCACGTGACACTAAAGACTAGAGTCATGTCTGCTGAAAATTCAGCTTTTCCATTACAGGAATAATTTACATTTTATAAAAATGTAAATTTTTACTGTGATAATATTTCACATTATTACTGTTTTTACTGTAGTTTGACACTTAAGATACTTCTTTCAAGTCTTCTTTGGTGTGCCACAATATAAAAAAAAATACTGAAACAGATTTGAATGAAATGGGGGTGAATAATTATGGCAGAGCTTTCATTTTGGGGTGAACTGTCCGGCAAGACACTGCAGATGAATAGGGTAAAAAAAAATTAACTAGTAGTTATCACCTTACATACCCAGTTGACTGATTACGTTGATAATTGCAAACATTTTTTGTATTACAAGTTTTCTAAAATGTTAGGTTTAAATATGCAAATGGGGCATTATTTATTTTTATTTTTTATTTTAAATTTTTTTGACATATTAGAGTCAAATGTTTTTACAGAGGGAATTTTGGGTATCTCATTTTTTCACTCCATAATTCCTCCAAAATACTTCGAACAGACAGAAAACAATATATTTTTCACATTTTTTGGGGGAATAAAATGTTGTATATAATCAAACAAATTATATATGAACAAATCCCTCTGTAAAAACCTTCAGGATATTAAGTAGAATAAAAATGTAAAGTCTGGAGTGTATAAGTGTTGCTGAAGTGGAGATTTATGGCTCAGTGTAAAAGAAAAAGCTCATTTTGGGAAAATGGCCTTTAAAAATATGTATTGTAATTGAAATCTATTGACAAAAATAGATAATAAGTGCTATAAAAGAAACACTTAACAGTGTCTTTTGGATGTTTTCTTTCCACTAGTCTGAAAAACTCGTAAAACTTTATGAAAGCCCAAAATCTCAAACGTGACAGGTGGATGAAAAAACTGTTTTTAAGACTGATTAGTCAACTAGTCTTTCAGCCAACCTACTAACTGATTTTTAAAACATGTAGTTTTGAACACATATAGTGTAAGTGACATGAAATGTTTGTCCTAGAGTTTACGCTAAAAAGTACTTTAGTACATCCATGTCCATAGCTTTCATTGGTCCATGGTTAAGCAGGAAAACAATTTTAACTTAAACAGTGCTCAGTTGTCTGGGCAAAACATGTTGAAAAAACGGTCTGGGCCACAGAGCACATCTGGGCACGAACCCAGTGGTTTCCTTACAGTGATTTACATTACGGCACACATGTATTCACAGATTTATGTCACCGTCTGCTGAACATTCAATAACAAGTGTAAGAGAATGCTGTGTATCACACGCATACATCAAATGTGCTGCGTACATCTTACACACGTGTGTTATGTGGCGTTGAAAGCATCCAGTCAGCCCTTCAGGGAGGGTTTTCGTCAGGGATAGTCTTACGCCGTCTGTCTCAGCTGCGGTTCTGGGCTTTTAGGCTTTACGTCAGAGTTCTAAGTGTCTTAAGGATTGATATTTTTATAAATGTTATCCTCATTTATATGTGCATGTGTGTAGTGTTTCAAGTAGGTCTGGTGTTTTAGGGAGGATCCGTGTGTTTGTGTGTGGGTTTAAATGTATTTACAGACTGTGTGTGTGGGTGTGCGGTTAGTGTGTAGGCATTTAGAAGGAGTGTATGTGTGTGGTTTGTGTGGGTGGGTGTGCATGTGTGGTTTGGCTTGAGTATGTGTGTATGTATTTAGAGAGGGTCCGTGTGGTTGGTGTGGCGTGTTTGTGTGTATGTGCTTGAACTGTTACCGTGATCCACAGGTGTTGGGCTGGTCAGGTTTCTTGTGTTGTTTGGTTTCAAGCTGAAATGCAGCCTGGCAGTGAACCAGAGTCTGGATTCATGGAGCACCTCGGGTTTAGTGTGGTAGACCTGTCCAGACACCTGTCAGACGAGAAGCCGGGGAGCACTGGGCATGAAAGAGAGACAATAAAAGAGACACATGTCCTCGCCGTCGCTCTGGCCTCCAGCTCGTGCACCTGTTGAGGAAGAGCTACGAGATGCCTGCTGGCATAAGAACATGAGAGACAGTCATGGTGTAGTATAGTCCTCTTGGAGGAGATTAAAACAAGCCAGCTGGCCTCCCTCACAAACACAGACCCAAAATTCAGTTTTCCTGTCTACATGTGCAGGAAACCCACAGCTCTTTCCACACCAGGTCTGGTAATGCAAGCTTATTAGGAAGTTCTTGAGTGCTGGCTTTAGAATTATAAACCCATTCTGGCTTTTAATGCTCTTGGCTTTATTAGTAATAGTGCTTGCTTAGGCAACGCCCAAACAATCACCCAAACACCCAGCCTCACTGCGTTGGGCTGCATTCATTTGTAATTGCGCACAAGTGTTCTTACTTAGATCAGAGACGGTTCTCACGCAAAATTCTCATGCATTAAATTTATTCATTCTCTCATTCTAATGTTTATAAATCTGGATTATTTCAAATGAAGATCACGTACCTGCAGTTGCGAATTAGCATAAAACATGCCCAATTCATCTCCATATAAGGGATTTTCATTCAGCCTCTCCTGTGCAGCAATTCATCACTTTCTGCAAATGCATCCTTAAAATTCGGACTCTTGCTTGAGAGTGTGTGTGTGTCTGTGTGGTTATGTGTGAAACTGGTTCTACATTAAAGGTGGATTGAAAATGTCTATACATGCATGAAGATTGAAGCCAAAAGTTTACATACACCTTGCATCTGCAAAATGTTAGTTTACCAAAATAAGAGGAATCATACAAAGTCATGTTATTTTTTATTTAGTACTGACCTGAATAAGTTATTTAACATAAAAGATGTTTACAGAGAAAATTACAGAGAAAATAATAGTTGAATTTATAAAAATGACCCCGTTCAAAAGTTTACATTTTACACTTGATTCTTAATACTGTGTTGTTACCTGAATGATTCACAGCTGTTTTTTTTTTTTTAGTGATAGTTGTTCATGAGTCCTTTGTTAGTCCTGAACAGTTAAACTGCTCATTGTTCACTGAAAAATCCTTCAGGTCCCACAAATTCTTTGGTCTTTCATTTTTGCGTATTTGATCCCTTTCCAGCAGTGACTGTGTATAATTTTAAGATCCATCTTTTCACACTGAAGACAACTGAGGGACTCATATGCAACTATTACAGAAGGTTCAAAGCTCTCTGATGCTTCAAAAGGAAACAAGATGCATTAAGAGCCAAGGGTGTAAACTTTTGAACAGATTGAAGATATGTATATTTTTTCATATTTTGCCTATATATCATATTTTTCATTTAGCACTGCCCTTTAGAAGCAACAGAAGATACTTGCATGTTTCCCAGAACAAGTTACATTTAACCTGATCTTCAAATTCAAAAAGTTTTCACCCCCTGGCTCTTAATGCATTGTGTTTCCTTCTGGAGCATCAGTAAGCGTTTGAACTTTTTGAGTAAGCGTTTGAACCTTCTGTAATAGTTACATATGAGTCCCTTAGTTGTCCTCAGTATGAAAAGATGGATCTCAAAATCATACAGTCATTGTTGGAATGGGTTCAAGGACCAACAAGGGACTCATAAGCAACTGTCACTAAACAAAAAAAACACAGCTGTGAATCATTCAGGTAACAACACAGTATAAACAATCAAGTGTATGTAAACTTTTGAACGGGGCCATTTTAATAAACTCAACTGTTATTTTCTTTTGTGGACTATATGTAAATGTCTTTTATGTGAAAGATCTTATTCAGGCTAGTATTAAATAAAAAAAAAAAACATATATTTTGTATGATCCCTCTTATTTTGATAAACTCATTAACAATTTGCAGATTTTGCAAGGTGTATGTAAACTTTTGACTTCAACTGTATGTGGAAATGTTTAAAACAAGTGTAGTTTTCACGACATATAAGCTTCCGCTGTCCAGGAAATGTGATGGTGTATGTGTGTGTGTGAGAGAGAGAGAGAGAGAGAGAGAGACAGAGAGTTTATAAGCACTTACACAGCTCATTGCTTTTCACCTGTTCAAGAACAGACTTAAACATTTTACACTCTTTCTGTTTATGTGTGTGGTCTGCTCTTTGTAAGCTGTAATGTTCTGTGTTTGTGGGTTGTAACTGGTTTTACTTTTGAAAAGAAGAATTTTCATGCTGGTTCAGGGTGTTTTATGCTGGTCTAGCTGGTGAAATGTTTGGCCATGTTTCTCGGCAGCAAAACCTGTAAGAACCGTACTGGGAACCATACAGTCTCAAGCTCTACTCCTCAAAGCTATATGCTTTTCCCAGATAAATTTGATTAGGCCTTGACTTGTGTGTCTAAACTAGAATACATAATAATCGCGTTTTGTCTGTTGGTGCACATTCACAGCACAGAAATAAACTATTATATGTACAGACTGATAGAAAGAGATGAGAGATGACGCACTGCATGATGTTAAAAAGCAGTACAAACATACATTTCAAAATGAGACCTCTTTGGAAACATCAAACGAGAGATGAAAGACAGGCGGCGCGAGAGATGAATAGTGTGAAAGACAAGATGAGAGATCACTGGGGAAAAACAAACCTCTGTTTACACTTTCCCTGTAAATATTCTCATTTTGTTTGCTTGTTTTTGTGTATCTGCTTCTTCCGCTGCTTTACATTTGATCAGAAATCTGACGTTGTTTATACACTTGTCCTTGCATTCTTGCTTTGTTGTGGGTTTGTTGTGGATAAAAAGCATGTTGTTATGTCTAAAGCCTTGGTTGCACTGAAAGGCGGCGATCATTGCCTGCACTCCCATTGGTAATTGTAACTGCTCATTTGCATAAAGCCAAACTCTGCAGTATTTGTCAGTCATTAAACAGCACTAATGTCTGGTCACATTTTAATTGCAAGTTGATTTAAGTAAGAATGGCCCTTAAAGGTGCCGTTCACTCAAAACTAAAAATTTGTGTCACACTCATGTCGTTCCAAAACATGTATACATGTTGGTAACCAAATAGTTTCTGTTCCCATTTACTTGCATTGTATTTTTGCACATACAATGCAAGTCCATGAGAACCAAAACTGTTTGAAAGTCAGATAGAGGTTTAGAACATCATGATGGTGAATACATTTTTATTTTTGGGTGTACAGACACCATTCAGACAGATCTGAGGTCTGTGCTATTATACTGAGATGCCGACCTTGATTTAGTCCTGTGCGTCATCGTCTTATGAAGATTCCCAGCTGTGATTCTGAGCAACCACATCCGTGTTTTCTTCATCCTAATAGATGTATAAAAGATGGATTACATTTCACATCCGTTTCCTCACAGCTGTGCTGTGTTTTGTCTCCTTATTAGCAAGATGTTTAATACTTTCACACAGACGTAACTGATAATTATCAGAACCCATTATCCCTTTTCTAGTAAGGAATTCTTGTAGGGAATTTGTTTGCTTTTGATTTTTTAGTTTTTTCATTTCATTTTATTTTATTTATTTTTTAATATGCCTATTTATTTATTTATTTATTTATTTTTCCTGTTCCGAAAGCTGACTACCTAGAGAGTATTTTAAGGGACTTTCCAACAGGTAGAACACAACTTGACGCTGTCCTGTAAGATTTCTCATTTTCATATTTGTGGAGAACACTGTTAATTTAGGATTGTTAATATACTGTTATAATATTTATTAATAATTTGGATTGGCTTGTAGTTATTCATTTATTAATTCATTTTTTTTTTTTTCTGTTTTCATTTTAATTTTAGTTGTATGGATGTTATGTGATTTCAGCATGTTTTTTTAATTAATTTGAGGTTTTTCTATTTCTATGTAATTTTTATGTTTTAATTTTAGTTTTATTGCTTCAACTTAAACACATTTATTTCAGTTAGTTGCCAAGGTAACAAATTGAAGTTTTATTTGTAATATTTTCATTTTATTTATTTCAGCTATATTTCAGTTACCAAAATTGCTTTTAATAGTTTTAGTTAATAATAACACCACTGGTGAAGGCAATTCCAGAATGCACTGCAACAAACTGAACAAAAACTGCACTGCAACAAACTGCAACAAAAATTCATTAATTGAGCTCACTTGGCCAGTTAACTCTATTCTGATATACAAATAAACAGAAAAAGGATTGTACAAAAAGACTAATATGGTTATTACAGAAATAAATAAAAGGGAGTGTTATGTTCTGTGACTGATTTTTTTTTTGTGTGCTAGCAGTATGTGTTTGTACAAATGGTATTCAGCTGTATGTGTGATAAACATAATACATAATAACTTTGATTTGTGTGTATGCTGATGCTTTGTATGTTGCATGTGAATAGTTTCATTTACATGTGAACAGAAGCATGTCTGCATGTTCAGGGTGCCGTTTTCCATATAGCCTTGAGCAGGTAATTAATCAAAATGAAAACCACATAAATTAAAATATGAATACATGAATAAATAAAATATAATAATATTTCAATATGGGCATAAATCATTGTAACAAAAAGACAGAGTGACAGAAAGAAAAAATAACAGTAAAAAAAATATATATATCTAAAAAGTAAGGTGTTGAATTTTTTTTTTTTTTTTGCAGAGTACAAAACCCAGTTTCAATGTCGATGCACCAGAGCAAAACCCAGAAGTTCATGGTTCAACAGAAAAACTACCACACTCACACGCAGGTGCACGGAGTCGGACCCACCCTGAACCGGGCCATCCCACTTTCAGTGGGACACAACCCACTAAATGGTAAGTACAATTCGTCTAGTGCTGGATCTCAGATTTTTCACAGCACATTAGTATGGAAGAACATTGTCAGTTAAAATGCCTAAAAAGCACTGTAAAGCAGTTGTGGCCTAATTGTTAGAGAAACTGTAAAGCAGTCGTGGCCTAATGGTTAGAGACTGTAAAGCAGTAGGTGGGGGGAGTGAATAACCAGCGGTCTCTTCCAGCTCTGTCCATACTTGGACACATGTCCTTTCCTTTTCTTTCCTTTTCTTTCCTTTCCTTTCCTTTCCTTTCCTTTCCTTTCCTTTCCTTTCCTTTCCTTCCTAAAGTAGTTCATAAGACTTTTCCGTTCCTTTCCAGAATAAAAGATTCCTGATAAATTACTTACCCCCATGTCATCCAAGATGTTCGTGTCTTTCTTTCTTCAGTTAAAAAAAAAATTAGGGTTTTTGAGGAAAACATTCCAGGATTTTTCTCCATATAGTGAACTTCAATTGGAGCAAAGAGGTTGAAGGTCCAAATTTCAGTTTCAGTGCAGCTTCAAAGGGCTCTACACGATCCCAGCCGAGAAATAAGGGTCTTATCTAGCAAAATGATCAGTCATTTTCTAAAAAAAAACGCATTACATAATAATGTTGGAAAAGTCACACATGGTTAGTTCTTCGTCTGTGTACTTCTGTTCAAAAAGGTAGGATAGAGCGAAAAACTCCATCTCATTCTTTAAAACTCACCCATCACAAACTTTTACCTTTTTTTGTAAAGGCTGTTTGACTTTTTTTGCACGTTCACTTTGTAAACTCTGGGTCGGTACTTCTGCCTATGTCATGTGTGACCTTTCCAACGTGATTACGTAATGTATGAAGTCAAGCTAGTGTAAAACAAGCAATTGTGGTTACGTATGTTTTTTTTTTTTGGTTTTTTTTTTTTTTTAAATGACTCATCATTTTGCTAGATAAGACCCCTATTCCTTGGCTGGGATTGTATAGAGCCCTTTGAAGCTGCATTAAAATGGCAGTTTGGACCTTCAACCCCTTTGCTCCCATTGAAGTCCACTATATGGAGAAAAATGTTTTCCTCTAAAACCTTAATTTCTTTTTGACTGAAGAAAGAAAGATACGAACATCTTGGATGACATGGGGTTGAATGAATTATAAGGACATTTTTATTCTGCAACTTGACGTAAGAATTGTTCATGTGGCATTGAGGACTAGAGTAATGGCTACTGAAAATTTGGCTGTGGCACCACACAAATAAATTACATTTTGAAATATATTCAAAGAGAAAACAGTTATTTTAAATTGTAATAACATTTCACATTATTACTGTTTTTACTGCATTTTTGATTAAATAAATGCATCCTTGGTGCACATTATAGACTGCTTCTTAAAAAACAAGTCTTACCCACTCCAAGCTTTTGAAAGGTAGTGTATATATCTTGGCTGCCACTCTCTATAATTTTGACACATTGATGTAATCCCAAAGCATCTCCTCCTGTTGAAGAAATCTGAGAACGAGTGACATCAGCATCTCAAAATGTTATTTCATGTATCAGTTTTTATTTTTCAACAAGTCTCGCTGACTCTGCACGAAGCCCTGGGTGTTTGACGGAATGACAGATCACACACGCCGTGAGACATTCCGTGAGGAGAGTGACAGCATGTCTGACTAGCTTAGAAACGTTTAGCTCTATGTCTGCAACGCTGTGAGATGACAGTACAATTCCGTTATACAGCTGAGTTGAAGATGATGATAAAACAGTGTTCCCACAGTCATCAATATTAAAGACGAATATTAAAATTTCCAAGGCTGGAAGAGTTATGGAAATGTATGAAATATTGAAAAGCCGTGGAAATGTCTATATTAGGTATTGTTTTTTTTTCTTTTTCAAGCCAATCTTGGCTAGAATTGCTCCGTTTGAGTACAATATCTATAAAATGATTTTTAAACGTCCTTATCCATCACAAACCACAAGAAAAGTCATGGAAAAGTAAGGAAATTCATTGATCAAAAGGTGTGGGAATCCACAGTACAAATTAGTGGCTAGATGGTTCACAACCACAGGCATGTGCATTTTAGACCCCATGTCTCGCTTCCTCTCTCTCTATTGCACGTCTGCTGTCGCCTCATTTATTGTAATTTTGTATTGCTGCAGGTCGGCCCTTAAGTTATGGCCCCATTGTTTTTTTCCAAGCGGATCCTCTGGTTGAAATCATATAAAGACTTAAGCATTGCCTTGTGCGCTGCACTGTCTAAAGTGAGTTATTAGCCTCATTTTCTCCGGGTAATTTTAGATAAAAGCCTGGCCATGAGGGAAGGCAAGAACTGGAGAAAAGAAAGAGAGAGAGGAGGGGAAAATTAAATGACAGAGCGTTACGATAAACGGTCATTGAGGGAAGTGCTCTTAGGAGGCAGGTGAGAGGATTAGATACAGTAGTTCTGCATGTGAATGAGGGGACAATGGGGCGGCAGAACTAATGTGTAGCATGACATCTGTTATCCCTCTTCCTGCCCTGCAGACTGGCAGCGTTACACAACTCTGCCGAATGCAGCCAGAGCTCTGCTGTAATACTAATTCAAGGAGGAGCCCATGGGGTATTGGGTAACTGTTTTTGCACGGTGTTGTGGTCTGACATGCCGTTTCTCGCTGCTTTGAAACTCAGCCAAACCGCACTCTGACTGGATGTCGGATCGTACAGAAGTGACCGGGTTCACTCAGAGGGAGACAGACCTTTACATATTACATTACATTTAGTCTGTAGGTCGTAAGAGACAAGCATCTGACTGACTTCCTGTTGACCTCATGTTATATCATTTGTAGTTTTGATTGGATTTATGGATCAAGGGAAAGAGGGGGGGAATAGGTTACTGTTGCAACAATGCACACTTCAGATTTAATTTGATTAACATATCCAAAAACCACTAGAACAGTGTTATATATTTTGCTGACTTGTGTACTTACATTTTCCCAAATGTTTCAAAGAATGTTTAAATCCAGAGAAATAATCAATTTTAACTAGTGTAACGGTTTTATTTTGTAGAAAACATGGAAAGAAGCTTTAATATGTCATGCATTTTATTAGACAGGTGACAAACTCACAGAGTAGCATTCAAACTTTCAACACGCTCCTATGTATCTATACATACATGTGTAATTATGTGGCATAATAAATGCTCCACTGCTTTCGAGTCATGTATCTCGCTCGTCCTTCATTAGCAATCGCTCCAGCGCCCTCGTTTCACTTTCGTGACTTTCAGCCCCACCATGCTTCATGCTACAGTGACCTTAATTAAGACAACAACTCCCATGATTTCACACTCAATCACTGCGCCATTAAACTACGCCTTTGGTTCTTTGTTTGTTTTGAATATGCGCCCTCTACATATTGTGCCTTCAATGGTAGACAAATGTTGCATTTGTTTGTTGGTTTACTTAGAATTACTTTGGGGACAAGTAACAGTTCAAAAGAGTCATTTGTTCACAAATCAGGCTACACAGGTTGCGCTACATGTTGCTTTTTAACCTGAAATGCTCATCTCGTCTATAGCTCTGTGTGAACTCTGCGGTTCAAGACAGTTAGGGAAGGTTGAAAAACTCCCATCTCATTTTCTCCTCCAACTTCAAAATCGTCCTACATTGCTGCAGATGTACCGACCCAGTGTTTACAAAAGGAATGTGCAAAGAAGATCAAACAGCCTTTACAAAAAATGGTAAAATAGTGATGTATGATGATTTTGAAGTTGGAGAGGAAAATGAGATGGGAGTTTTTCGACATACCCTAACTGTATTGAACCGAAATACACAGAGTACATGCAGAGCTAGAAAAGATGAGCATTTGAGGTAAAAAAGTATATACATTGTAATTTTTTTGGAAAATAACCAATCGTTTCTTTAGATAAGACCCTTCTTCCTTGGCTGGGATCATTTAGAGCCCATTGAAACTGCATTTAAACTGAGTTTTGGAAGTTCAAACTCGCGAGCACCATAGAAATCCACTATATGGAGAAAAATCCTGAAATGTTTTCCTCAAGAAACATAATTTCTTTATGACTGAAGAAAGAAAGACATGAACATCTTGGATGACAAGGGGGAGAGTAAATTATCTGTAAATTTCTAAAATAGAAGTAAATTTCTTCTTTAAGCATTTTGGTGGTTATTGGTATCAGTCATTTTCAAAACCGATTTGCCGATAAAATAATTTAAAAGCATT
The DNA here is from genome assembly GCA_012976165.1 of Labeo catla. NCBI lineage: Eukaryota > Metazoa > Chordata > Actinopteri > Cypriniformes > Cyprinidae > Labeo > Labeo catla. The sequence continues at coordinate 106,418 of VONZ01000245.1, forward strand.
TAAAGAAAGTTTTTCTTAGAGCCCTTGTTGTTCTTAATTTTGACATTTATTTGCATTTTTACACCAGACATATTGTTTATATTGCTTCAAAATATCGGTTATCAGTCTACTTGATCTGTAATAATCGGTATCACTATCAGCATCAGTCCTGAAAAACACCTATCGTTCAATCCCTAATACAAACTAGCCTAATCTGTTAGCAATAGGCATAAAAAGGTAGTGCTGGGTAAAAAAAAAAATATTGAATTATAGTCTTGATTTAGGCATCTAAATTCTTAAAATCCTATTATCTTTTATTATTACTGCTGAATCTACAGCCTCAAATTCAAAGTAATAAGATGAAAAGGTTGTTTACTGCAAAATAATGACAAGAAAGCACTTTTCTATTAATCTGTATAATTCACAAACAAATTACTCTTATGAAACTAATTTTTTTATGATTCCTGATTCCTGAACAAATGACTTTTTTGATTTAAAGAATTATCCAAAAAGACTAAGGAGTTAACATTTAAATAAGTTTGTCAGATCCTAAAATAAATGATGAAAACAGATGATATATTAATTTTTAAAAAAAGAAACTTTGAGAAGATTTGCAATCTTTTGCTTCAAAGGCAATAAATATTTCTGTAAGCCACATTAGCTTATGTTCAGGTAGGGGACTGAAATCCTAGCATCAAACCTGAGGTTAGGTTTTATAATTAGTTTTGTATAAAAACAAAACAAGTCTGTGGTATTTCCTATGGTAATTTCGATTTTCCAACTAAAAGTGTGTGTGTGTGGTTAATGGTAGATGTAGCAGACTGACTAGTTTCTCAATGTCTTAGGCGTCTGGCACCCGGTGAGGTCTGTCCCACACGAGAGACGGCCTGTCAGCAGCCCTCTGTGTGTATGTATGTGTGTGTGTAGTGCTCTGGTAAAGCCATTCGTCTCTTGTCGTCTACTTCTTACTGTTGCTGTACACTCTGTTTGTCTTCCTCAATTTACTTTCCTCTCTCACTTCATAACAGCTGTAGGAGTGTGTGTTAGCATCAACAGTAGCTAACTGATTACATTTTTGTCTGTGGAGAAATTGTGTGATCTTTGAGGAAAGGTTACATGTTAGCTTCTGGTGGATTTGCTTTACATAACAGAGAAAGGAGACGTATGTTGGTGACTTACTACATCTAACTGAAAACAGAAATCTATAAAATGACAATCACACTAATCCAGATTAACTTCAGATTCCTCACACAACCGTATGGACTACCTTTTTCGTTCCACAGAAAAAGTCATGACGTCTTGTTTGTTTGTTTGTTTGTTTGTTTGTAATTCATAGTATTATTTTAGTGAAATAATCTAACAAGATGCCCTTTTGAATAAATCGATGGAGGATGAATGATATTGTAAGGGTCAAAAATAGAGACAAACAGCAACAGGAAGCAGACAGAAAAACAGGAGGTAATCGAGCAGAAAACAGCCCAGAAATATCCAGATGCCTGACTGGAAAATATTTAGTGAGACAGTCATGACAAGAGTTTATCAGACAAAAATTTAAATAACACACTTACTAATGCAATGAATTAATTAACTAAGCGAGGAGAGGAGAATGTGAACGGATTCCTTTCCACATACTTATGCATTTGGAAATGACATCATTTAAATGAAAGGATTCAGGACAGACTATTTTAGGAAATTTGTTTTCCCTGCAGTTTTCAGATGAAGGTGTTAAAGTCTATTTATCCTGGTAAGAGATGAAGCTGCACAAGAGAGCCTTGTGGGCAGCGCACTGACATGTAGTGTCATTGTGCTTCGGGCGTCCCAAGTTCGAGTCCTGGCTTGCGGACCTTTACCAATCCCGTCCCCTCTACCATTTTGCTTCCTGTCTAAAACACTGTCCTATCAAAAATAAAGGCAAAAATGCCAAACACTAAAAAACTGAGCTAACACTCTTCTTAGTAAATAGTATTGATATGTTTAAATAGTAGTGGTATCCTTCATTAGAAATGAGACGAGTTAGTTGGGAAAAGCCGTCATTCCCTCTTTTCATTTCTGTATAAGGCTCGGAGTTGTGGTCACTTTGTCCGAATCTTGCGAGAATAACTGGGTCTGGTCCCAGAGTTGTTTGCTAGTCTCTCTCTCTCTTTTTCTCCCTCGGTCGTTTGCTTCTATTTTTTCCCCAGTCACCTCCTCATGTTCCAGAGACTGAGATATTGGACCTAGGACAGAGAAAAGGAGGGAATGGACGAAAAAGGAATCAGACAGTCACAGGGGAACACGTACAGGAGACTAAGAAAAGACAAGACAACAGAAAGAGTTTTTTCCTTTCTCCAGCCCTCTCTCCCTCTCACTCCCTCTCTCGTTTCACTTTCTTAAAGCTGAACTCCTGAGCTGTTCTGCCAGACACTGCCTACAAAAGTGAGAGAGAGTCGTTCTGAGTTGTTTATGAAAGCCATGCCGTCCAGACTGATGGATTTTTCTCTCTTCTCTCTGTTGATGTCTCTGCTTTGCTGGGCTGCAGTAGGGAACCACACAGGCCGGATCAAGGTGGTCTTCACCCCGACTATTTGCAAGATGACCTGCACCAACGGCCGCTGTCAGAACAGCTGTCAGCAGGGCAACACCACCACTATCATCAGTGAGAACGGGCACGCTACGGACACGCTCACTGCCCCCAACTTCAGAGTCGGTGAGTGGCATCAGCGCCTCTTCTCAATGTATTGTGGGAAGTGCTGTAAGTTTTCATTCAAACAAGACTTTGTACAACATCTAATTCCTTCGGAACTGGACTTTGTTTAATGTATGTGTGTATGCTTGTGTTTGCTGTATACTGAACAGAGAACAGCTGGCCGCGGGCCTGTTACATCATGTCCAGCCTTAGACAGGTCTATAATTATGGCTGATGTTTGGATGTGTTTCTAGTCGCAGTTCGGAGGGGAGTTTTCACTCGCCTGGCAGATATTGTGGAAAAGTTTAAGATGCTTTAGACTGTGTCTGAAAAACCTACATAATTGGACCTCAGTTCTTTGAGGTTCATTTCCAGCAGTGATATTTCACAATGAGGGCTCAGAATGAATCGAGAGCATGTGGTTATGACACAGCAGAATGTCTTCTGCCCTCTGGCTCAGCCGGTTCATGTTCAGTTAGTGCCCAGCTCAGCCGTCTGAGTAGAAACAGAGCAGTCTGGGTCCTTCACACACTTCTTAGTTGCGTAATCCGGTGATTCCCAATCAGGGCGTTTGGAAAGAATTTGATTTGGCTGTTGTGGAGTCTTTTTCACTCTTTTGTTACTTCTCATTAATATTTGCACAAATTGTGACATGTTTTTACTCGTTTAGCATCTGTTGTATTTAAACTCCAGTATACAATATGCAAATTACTGCCGTTAAACATCTGGATTTCATGTATATGTAAATTCAGCATTTCTCTCAGAGAAAGTGTGATTGCCCCAGAACTGTCAAAACTTATAAAAGACAAGTTCTTAAAGACAATGGAAGCTACTTGGTGAGCCTTTTTTTTTTTACCCACTCAGCTGAGTGGGTATTAGTGCTAAATAATAATATGAATTAGTAGGAGGTTTGGGGAGTACAAGACAAAAAAAGTTTAGGAAACACACAAGTCAAAAAGTACATCGACTTCTTGGTCCACTCTTCTTTAAGGTCCCGTATTGGGGGACGGTAGCAAGTAGATACTTTGTGACTTGCATTAGGGTCAAGAATGAAGCAATAGACACAATTTATACTACATAAGGGTTACTTTCGAATCCAATTACTTTGTGGACACAAGGGTAGCATTCAGCTAGGGGTTGTTTTCACCAGTGGGTTTTGTAATCAGTACCCGGCAGGTTGAGCGGCTGAAATTGTATTCCATATAAGAGGGTCAGGAAAGCTCAGAGGAGTAAGTGTTCGGACAGATACCCTCAGAATAAGCAGAGGTTGTGCGTGGTGCTAAGATGTCATTCTCTCCGGCAAACTGTTTGTCTGAGTGAGGTGAACGTCTGGAGTGGGTGAGTGTGTGCGGCCTTATAAGGAACACAGAGTGTTCTGTCAGCTCTGATCCAGACGCAGCTGGGAGAAGAGATCCCAGGCTGAGCTCCAGCACCGTGGAGACTGGAGACACACACACACACGCACACACATTAGAGTTGGATCAATACCAAGATTTTGACTTCGGTACTCTGAACCAACCTCTTGTACCTTAGTGTTGATGCTAAATCGATAATTTAAACAACAAATAAACAACCTCAGGTGGATGATAAATGAAACTAGAGCTGTCAATAGATTTAGTAATATGACTGATCTCAGAGCAAATGTGCAATAATTAAATCACTTTCCCCATACATTACCATTCAAAAGTTTGGTGTCGGTAAGATTTTTGTTTTTAATTAATTTATTATTTTGTTTATTTCTCTGATAGCAAAAAATGAAGTTTCAGCAGCTATTATTTCAGTCTTCAGTGTCATGTGATCCTTCTAATATGCTAATTTGGTCCTCAAAAAAGCTGTGCTATGTGATATTTTTGTGGAAACCAGATACTTTTTTTAGCCTACTTTTTTCTGCCTGAATAGACAGTTCAAAAGAACAGCATTTATGTAAAATAGACTTTTTTGTAACAAAATGAACTATAATGTTTTAATGTTAAATTTGTTTTACATATCACTGCATAAACTTTTATGCTTCATATAACACTACATGAATCTTTAAGCTATGCACATATAGCATATATTGGCAAAACTGGCAAAATGACATTGTGTCATGGTAATTTTTTATTGGTATATTTTTTTATTGGTATTGCATGCACTCATAGAGTCTGTCACGTAGACCTGTGAAGTATTGATCAACTCTAGGTTTTGACTGTCACACAGATCAATAGACCGTCTCATGGAAATACTATAGCATTATCACAGCTGATCGATATGTATTATTGCTCTTCTGAAAATCCTCAGTGTAGTCCAGATTGCTCCAACTGGAGCTAAATGTTTATCCCCAGCGCCTGTTTATGTGTATATGTCTTACCCGAGCACGTTGTTGGACACGGTTGTGTTGGGTGTTTTGACAGTCATCCCCATGGAGCTGCCACTGAACCTGTCTGTACTAGCAGAGGCGTTGGGGTTTACAGGAAAATTTTACTCCGTCTGTTTAAGGGCCGTGGGTGGCTGTTCTTTTTTGTCAAATGAAATAGTCGCATTCCAGGTGGGCTAATGACATCACAATTACATAAAGCTCTAATGGCTTGCTTTTGTGTTCTCACTTATTCTTTGAGTGGAAGAGAAGGATAAAGTAAGGGATAATTTACAAATAATTTACTCACCCCTTTGTCATCCAAGATGTTCATGTCTTTCTTCAGTCATAAAGAAATTATGTTTCTTGAGAAAAACATTTCAGGAATTATCTCCATATAATGGACTTCAATGGTGCCCCCAAGTTTTAACTTCCAAAATGCAGCTTAAATGCAGCTTCAAATGGCTCTAAACGATCCCAGCCGAGGAAGAAGGGTCTTATCTAGTGAAATGATCGGTCATTTTCGAAACAAATTGACAATTTATATACTTTTTAACTTCAAATTCTCGTCATGTCTCATCTCTGCCATGTGCATGCGTAGTGTGTGTTATCCGGGTCAATACAGTTTAGGGTATGTTGAAAAACTCCCTTCTCATTTTCTTCTTCAACTTCAAATTCGTCCTATATCGCTGTTTTACCTTTTGACGTTTGATATTCTTTGCATGTTCACTTTGTAAAGACTGGGTCAGTACTTCTGCAGTGATGTAGGACAATTTTGAAGTTGGGGAAGAAAACGAAATAGGAGTTTTTCGACATACCCTAAATGTATTGAACCGGAAAAAACAAAGTTCACACAGAGCTAGACAAGGCGAGCGTTTGAGGTTAAAAAGGATATAAATTGTCAATTTGTTTCGAAAATGGCCGATTGTTTTGCTAGATAAGACCCTTCTTCCTCGGCTGGGATCATTTGGAGCCCTTTGAAGCTGCATTTAAACTACATTTTGGAAGCTCAAACTTGGGGGCACCATTGAAGTCCACTATATGGAGAAAAATCCTGAAATGTTTTCCTCAAGAAACTTCTTATCGACTGAAGAAAGAAAGACATGAACATCTTGAATGACAAGAGGGTGAGTAATTTATCTGTACATTTTTGTTCTAGAAGTGATCTACTCTTTTAAGTTGACTATAAAGACATTTGGGTCATTCCTTGTCTACTCAACCAGAGGTCCCCAGCTCAAAATTGTGATTTTGTTAATATTTTTTCTAGTGAAAGAAATACCTAAATGAAGAAGAAAGCCAAAATATTAAGTGTCATGGATGAATATTTAGTGAGTAATCCACTGTTTTGACAATTTTCACCTGAGATTCAGAGCCAAATTACAGGAGTGTAAAAATTACTTTAGAAAGATAGCAGCAACATTGTTATTTTTACACAGAGATTGGTAGGTCTGTTAGTAAAATCAGGTGACTTTGTTGCATTATGTGCCAAAGGCACTTTTCAAGTTTTTTCCCCAAAGTTTGCATGCCTGTAACTAAAGAAGTATTAAAGATATCTTAGATATTGGGTCTTAACAAACTTTCCCTTTTCCATGTTCATTTTTCCTGTATGCTTTAGATCCAGAGATATTGGAATTTCAATATGGCCCCAGGAGTAAACTGTTAAATTGTACACATTTTCAGTGCTCAAAAACCCAATGTGGGTGGGATGCTTTGCGTAAAGATGGTAGAGAAGAGTTCTTTTAAAGAGGTTTGAAGAACCAATAATGTTAAAACTAGAAATGAATTTAGTTTCCTTCTGTCAAAACAACTGCATTGAACAAACCTGTCTAAGTGCCATAAATATAATTTTTCTAAAGTTTGTGCACTTGTAATTTAAGTAGTATTGAAGATATATGATTTTAGATTGTAGTTCTCAATAAACTTTCTTTTGGTATCTTGATTTTCAAGGCCTTGTATTATTCAGTCCCAGAGATATGGGGATCCTCCCCTTTGTTTTAATTAAAGCGATGCATTATGCCGCCTGGCTACAATTACATAAGAAATCTTGTATGAGTGTGGATTGTTGGCACTCTAGCTTTTGTTATGCATGTATACTGTATTTTGTTGTTGGTTGTTTTCTCTATGGGGTTTTGACTTTTTCATTTGCACCTAGTTGGGTTTTCACATAATGTTTATTCCACCAGAGATGTGAAAACAACTACGGTTTGCTCTAGTCAAGACTATCCCGCCAGGCCTCTCATTAGAGCTGCTGCTGGCGGTCAGCTCATCTGAAAGTCAGTGTGTTTGCTTATGTGTATGTGTGAGAATCTCTGTAGTTGTCATGTTGATGTAGATGAACCAGTTCTGACAACAAAAATCATCTAACTGCCACATAAGTAATGTGTGTGTGTATATATATATATATATATATACTTCTGTTATAAAATTTACCATGTTATAGTCATTTATGTGTGAAAGAGTTAACGTTAATGATTGTGTGCTCTGTCGTTCTCTTCCTGCTAGTTGTCTTACCATTTCTGGCTAGTTGTCATACCATTTCACTAGTTGGGTGGGAAGGGAAGCATGTGTGCTTTTGTGTATGATTGTGTGTATGTGTGCGTGATTCAATGTTGATACATGAGTGTGTCAAGTTATTGCCTGAGGTTTACTGTAGGTACAGTGGAATAGTCCTAGATTTCCCACTAGAGCAGAAATAATGAAAGTATGTGTGCGTGTTGTGTATAAATCATGGTTTGTCAGAGTAAATGTAAATATTTATATAAATAGACCAATGTATCTGAGAAAATACATATATATTTGTTTGTATGTGAATGTCAAGTTTTTAACTATACTTTGGGGACAAAATTGTCCCTGGAAGACAGTTGCCCTCATTTGGAAAAATATAATGCTTCCTGAATATAAAAAAAAGTAATTTAGAGTAAGTAAGCAGTCTATCCTCCCTTTAATCTTCACTTGTTGTATCTGCAGTCAGTGCACTGTGCGTCTGGCCACAGGAGGTATATGTGGTTTGAAAGGAAATGACATCATATGTTGCGTTGGAGTGGTGGTTAGGATAGCCGTGCTGTTTTAATGAACATTTAGCGTGATGAGTTCATGATGGTTAATTACATCATGTGGCTTTCGGTTTGGGAATGTTTTTAAAGAATATCACGACAGGAGAAGGAGGTTCACCTCATTTAAATGTTCGAATAATGTCCTATACCACAACACAAACGTATTGCTGTAAAATATCAAGCTCCAAAATGTTTATTTACCTCAGCTGTGGGATAATTAAACCCATACATCATTTTGCTAGTATTATTACTGAGCCGAATGTGTTCTAAAAGCTCAAGTGAGATTTTAAGCAGTGTGAAAAATGGCCAAAAGTGAGCAGAGAGGAAGTCGAAGATGTTTCATGGCAGAATGGTCCATCACCATAATGACGGTAAAGTGTTTTAGTGGAAATGTGTCACGTAGAACTCTCATTAAACGCCACCGCAAAAGTTCCTAAACAGATTTTCTGTGAGCGTTTAAGCACATGCACACATGCACACAGCTCAAACACAGGACAAAACTAAAGTTTCATGATAATTTTGTTGGTTCATCTGTGTATATGTTTGTCAGTCCCTTAAATGTGATGGGTCTCTGAACAGGAAGTTGTCACTAAACTAAACACTGAAAAATGTCACTCGATAGGGCTGTGATTAACCACGCTCTGTTTGTGTGTGTGTTTTAGTTGTTTGCCATTTGCCCTGCATGAATGGAGGAAAATGCAGTGCTCGGGACAAGTGCCAGTGCCCACCGAACTTTACTGGAAAATTCTGCCAAATGGCAAATCCAAACGGACACCAGGGGCAACATACTGTCGGAAATGGACAGAAGACACACGTCCACTCAACGCACACGTTACCCCTCACCTACGGCACTGGACAAAACCAGGGTAACGCATTTATTTGTGCTTTTACTTGTAGAAAATCTGTCTGAATCTTGTTATTCAAAAATACATGGATTTGCTGTCATTAAAGGAATAATCAGGGTTTAGAATTACCACGAAAATTTAAAAAAAAAAAAATGTAAAAACTCGGCATGACTACAATTTGTAAACAATAATAATATTCAGTTTTACAACTTTATTGCCATTACAACACAATGTAAACCATAAACCCTACAACTCTAAAATGTAATGCAAAATGTGATGCACATTTTCTGACAGAATAATTAATGCAAGTGCTTTTATTAAATTATCACATTTCACTGCTTTTAAATGGATAGTTTACCCAAAAATGAAAATTCTGTCATTAATTACTCATCCTCAAGTTGTTCCAAACCCGTAAGAACTTTGTTCATCTTTGGAGCACAAATTAACATATTTTTGATTCTTTTTGGCCCAGCATAGACAGCAACACAACTACCACGTTCAAGGTCCAGAAAGTTAATAAGGACATCATTAAAATAGTCCATGTGACATCAGTGGTTCAACTGTAATTTTATGATGCTACGAGAATACTTTTTGTGCGCAAAGAAAACAAAAAAACAACTTTATTCAACAATTGAATAAACACGCTTTCACGAGAGTGCCACAACGGCACTCTTGTGAACCCACGTCGATAAATTGTTGAATTGAAGTCATTGTTTTTGGTCTAAATTTTTTTTGGTGTCAAATTTTTCCTCCTTTTTTAGAGAAAACAAGGGCCAAGTCAAAATATTTTTTTCTGGTAATTACCATTATACCAAAAAAAAACAAAAAAACATGCTGTTGACTGTGCTTAAATTTGTATTGAAACCTTAAGAACTTGTAATGAAAGCCCCCATAAAAGTGTTACTTTTCTGTAGGTTTGGTGAATGTTCATGTGAAACATCCCCCAGAAGCCTCTGTCCAGATCCATCAGGTGTCTCCGGTGGATAGTAATGGGCAGGTGAAGAACACTCAGTCTAGCCACTCCTTCACCTACCACAGCAGCAGCCAGAGCATCCAACACGGTCATACTCACAGTGGCGTCATTTACCCCAACCAGCAAACATACACCCAATACCAGCCGGTGACGTCCAAGAGCCAGTTGGGACGCTGCTTCCAGGAGACTGCTGGAATGCAGGTCAGAGAAACAATGAGTGTTTGTATGCCTTTTACTTTTCGTGTGTACTGTACCTCTGCTTTTCACACTACATGGAGATATTTCACTCGAAAATGAAAATTCTGTCATGATTGCGTAGCCACATGTCATTCCAAACTCAATAACTCTTCATTGTTCTCTCTTCAAAAGGAGATATTTTGAAAAATGTCTTGTTTTTTGTCCAATGGGTTCCAGTGTTATTTCGGATCCCCTTGAATTTTATTGTATGGACAAAAGCAGTCTTCAAAATATCTTCTCTAGCTTTTACCTTTCTGTTCATCTCTGTGTCTCACCATTGCTGTGAGCTGTGAGTCATCAGCTATTACTCTCTATCTCTCACTTTAATGTCTTTTAAACGAACTCATTTTCAGCTATCTTTGGATGATCAAGAAGTAGAGCATAAGACAAAATGAATAGTGAGATTAGACTCCCACCAGAACATTGCGGTGCTCAAGGGAACATCTTTCTCTTAAGAAGAGTTTTGCCTCCAGTTTAAAAGAACATCCAGTTGTCTTCTATTCCTGTAGTTGCTAGTCTATCAAGTTATTATTATCAAGTTCACCTCAGTCTTGTTTGTTTACTCTAATCGTAAAATGCCGTGACTGTTTTTGCAACCATTCAGACTCAATTTGCGACTTTGTCTTTTCGTGTCAGCAGAGAGGAGGGTGTTATCAGGTTGTTTGAGTTGTGTATCATTGCCGTCTCTCAGATTGTTGTTCATTTCGTGCCTGGTTCAGCAGATTAGATTGAGTCAGGGGAGAGATATCAGAGTGTTGATCAGAAAGAACAGGGATCAAGAGCTGTGTGTGAGCAGAATTATGTATGTGTGTGTGGTGAATGGTCTAGATAAGTATCTCCTTATTTTTCTCTCATTCTTTAATTCTTTCATTAACTTACTGAATTTGATTGTGTTTTATTGTTGTAGTGTGGGAAAGCTCTGCCTGGCCTGTCTAAACAAGATGCCTGTTGTGGGACGGTGGGCACATCATGGGGATTCCATAAATGCCAAAAATGCCCCAAGAAAACATGTAAGCTACTGCCTCACTCTCACAAACAAAAACTTCTGTCTCACTCCCACACAGACAATTATCAGCCTCATTTTTAGCCCGTCAGACAATCATCTACCTAGCTTTCACAAACAAAAACAACCATCTCACAAACATAAATTGGTCTCGAGGCCTGGGTATGCTACATTTTTGTTTTACCGCTCATTCTAGCACATAATTGAGCATACAAGCCATTCAAATACACAGTGGAGATTACAAATTAAAATTAAAGGGTCGTTCTGTGGAAATTTCTACAGAACAACCTACAATTTCCTAAATTTCAAAGTCACTGCTAAGTCCTATTTAAACTTATCGTAAGAGGAGTAGAAGGGCATTTTTAAGCATATTTCAAATTGACTGTATTCTGAAGCACAGTATAAAAAACTTAAATGAGATATTTGAAAAAGAACTCTAAACAAAATTAGAGAACACTTACAGATACCTCCAGGTTATTGGAGTTATCTGGCACTTTGTGCAAATTTCCTTAATTATATGACAAACCTTTTTTAACTGGCAGCATTCCTCTAATTTTTACTGAGATTGCAAGATAGCGGGCTGCTCTGAGGTGACTGAAACTCTGTGACAGCAGGTTGTCCAGATGAAGGCCAAAGGATGACCTTTTTAGTCACTGCAAGAGAAATTGGCTGTTCTAAATCAGTGATTTCTTAAATATTGCAGTTTCACAATGACACTAATCCATTCAAGTCCCTCAGAAACGCTGATCGTCTTTCAAGACAAATGCATGAGAAGACAAGATAATGCAAAGACTCTTAATAAGGAATTGGTTCAGCACTGCAGCTGGAAGTGCTTGCCTGTTCAGTGCTGAATAGGTTTAGGATCTGTCTTGGCATGTTTAAGAAAAGTGAGACTGGATTTTGAAAAGTGGAGGGGACATGTCCCCCCGTCCCCAGTGAAAATTACGCCCCTGGGTATACCCACAGGTAATAATATTTTTGAGTGATGAAGGTTAACAATGTTTCAGAAAAAATCAAGTGATTATAGATTGTTCTCTAATTTTGATCTCCTCTGTACTTTATTGACCCTGTGGGTGGATGGAAGGTCTTTGTTTTTGACTGTACATCCTTGAACCAAAGCGGACTGCAAACAATTGAAATATACTTTCACATTCACTTTTACACAGACAAACATCTGTCTTATTTTAATGAACAAAAATGCATCTCACCCTCACACATGGAAACATCTTTCTCACACAGACAAACATCTGTCACATTTTCAAAAACAAAAATACCCGTTTCACCCGCACGCATGAAGACAACAGTGTCTTCTTCATGTAGAAAATCTTCCTTCATCTGCCTCATTTTCATGAGTAAAAACACCTGTCTCACTTTCACACAATCATTTGTCTCTCTCTCTTTCAAACATTTGTTTTACTTTACCACACACGAACATCTGTCTCTCCCTCACGTACAAACTCAAGCATATGTCTTAAATTTTCACTTTTAGTTGGTTAATTGAAAAACCAGGATGACTGAAACAAACTAGTGTATGTTCAGAGTGAGACACACGTTAAACATTAGTCTGTCTGGGCCTCATTTGAGATGAAACACTTGCAGTATGATTGTACACGGTATTCTACAGTAGTGCGCTGCGAAAAGAGCGGGAAAGCAATGATTCATCAAGAGGCCCAGCCTTGATTTCTTACTAACTAGAAGAGACTAAGAGGAGTTCTTTTAGAACCATTTGATGTCAAACCTCCAAGTGGCTGTGACTCAACAGACACATGGTCCTAATATCACAGCGAGAGCGAGAGGGAAGAGATGCATTCCACAGAGAAAAGGCAAGTGCGTAATGAGTGGGCAAAGGAAAGAGAAAGCTGTAAAGTATTCGGTTACACGCGCTGTGTTGAACTTACTGACATGCTGACTCACCTGGCACTCACTCCAGCTTTAGTAATGGTCCCTCACATACACACACACACACACATTTACTCATACAGTCGTGATTCCTCCATGCTTAGTCACTTTTCTGAAGTCAGTCCCTACAGAAAACTGTTAGCGTACCACCCCTCTCGCTCTCTTTCTTTTTGTGGTATGTCTGTAGATGTTTCTGAAATTCTCTGCCCATATATGGGCATCCCTGCATTCTGTGCATTCCCAGACATAACGCTGATTTAAACCTTACGGACGTCACCAAAACAAACATTGGTGAGTGTCTAAAATATTTAAGGATTGTTGTTTTAATCTTCAAATGCCAATTAAAATGTTATTTCTTTACTCGAACAGTGTGGTTTATTCATCTCACACTCTTTCATTTCATTCCATGTGGATGTTTACTACATTTTGGAGGCACAGCGATTCAATATAGCTATGAGAGGTGTGAAGCTGATGTGACATTACCGCTCTCTCTGAGGTCTGTCCGCAGCAGCTGTAGGCGAGCACTTACTAGGCACCGAACGGAAATAGAAGTGCTCGGCAGTAACCGAACACAAGTGTTGGGGTAATGAAGATGTAAACAAGTCTGGAGTTCAGCCCCCTTTATTTCTGAAGCAGGCTCAAAATATGACCCCTGGAAGTGCCGATGCCATTCTGTTCTCTTCCAAATTAGTCATTCTGTCTCATTCTCTCTATGTTCTATTTATGTAATTTATTACGGCCATTACCCATGAGAATGGGAGGGAAGTAAACCCTGTTCCTGTTACGAGTTCCCAGTCGCAAGGCCTCCCCTGAGACTTACCACTACAGAACTGTGTACAGTGTTTTTACTGGCTTCATATCTTTAATCTATGAGCTCAGAGACAATTGTGTGTTTAACAACACAATATATAGATTGATTAATGATCTGTGTGTGGTTGTGTTTGTGTGTTAGTGTAGAGCATGTAAGAACAGTGTTTACTCTGAATCCTGAGTGATCTGGTACAAATGGCGCAAAATGTGAAAAGATCAGATGTATTAACATTCACACTTGTGTTTTGCTAAATTGTAAATTCTAAATTGTTCTTTTAAACTTTAGATTCACCAAATCAGCATACAAAATGATTTGTGAAGGATCATGTGAGCTTTCAGCTTTGCCATCACAAGAAAACTGTTAACTTAGTGGTATATATATGTGACCCTGGATCCCAAAACCAGTCATAAGGGTCAGTTTTTCAAAATTAAGATTTATACATCATCTGAAAGCTTTCCATTGATGTATGTTTTGTTAGGATAGGACAATGTTTGGTTGAGATACAAATATTTTAAAACCTGGAATCTGAGGATGCAAAAAAATCTAAATATTGAGAAAATCACCTTTAAAGTTGTCCAAATAAAGTTCTTAGCAATACATATTGCTAATCAAAAATTAAGTTTTGATATATTTACAGTAGGAATTTTATAAAATATCTTCATGGGACATGATCTTTACTTAATTTCCTAATGATTTTTGGCATAAAAGAAAAATCAGTAATTTTGACCCATACAATGTGTTTTTGGCTATTGCTACAATATACCCCAGCGACTTAAGATTGGTTTTGTGGTCCAGGGTCACATATATATATATATATATATATATATAAATGTGTGTGTGTGTATGTATGTATGTGTATATATATATATATGTGTATATATGTGTGTGTATATATATATATATATATATATATACATATATAAAACAAGAAAACTGATATTTTAAAGCTTAGTACTGTCAAATTAATAAATTGCGATTAATCGCATATAAAATAAAAGTTTGTTTCTCAAAGAAATATCGTCACCAAGGCTGCATTTATTTACAGTAATACTGTCAGATATTATTAGTTTAAATTGTGCTGTGAAATTGCTTAATTACTTATAATCGCATCCAAAATAAAAGTCTGTGCATATATATATATATATATATATATATATATATGTATATATATATACGTATGGTTTATATTGTATATGAATATAAATATATATTACATATATTTCTTAGATATATATGTGTGTGTATTTATATAACTTATTTTGGATGCGATTAATCACGAATAATTGATTTTAAACTGTAATAATATTTTACAATATTACTGTAAATATGTAACGGTGTGAGTGAGACGAGAGTCGAGCGGATCCAAATGCAAGCTTTTATTGACATGACGAGACAGAGACATGGTGGAAAACAGGCAGGGTCGGAACAATAGCAAACTGGTATAACAAAGGCAAGACATAGGGAAAGTCCGTGTAGCAGGCGTGGGTCAATCAACGGCGAACATAATCCATAAGGGGAGCGAGACGAGGGAACAATCCGTGAAACCAGCGAGGGTTCAGAAGGCAGGCGGCGAGACAGTCGAGACGAGATGGCCAGGCGAGAAAGCTATACACGGGGAACTCGGGAACAACGCCAAAACAACAAGACTATTAACCACAAAGAAAACCACCATACTCCGTGAACACGGAGGGAAAGTCCGGGGCTTTTATAGGGCGCCTGATTGGTCACAGGTGCTGACTCAATCAGCGTGATGGGTGATGGGAGTAGTAGTCCGGGGTGCAATGCAACAGTCTGTGTAATATGACAGGGTGAGAGCGACATCTGGTGGTGAGCGGACCGCAGGTCACCGACCAGATTCATGACAAAATACATACAGCCTTGGTGAGGATAAGACATTTCTTTGAGAAATAAACTAACAAAAAAGTCTTACCCATCCCAAACGGTTTTAAATTTTTTAATTTTTTTTTTCTATTATTTTATTTTATTTTATTTAAAAATATTAATTATATAGTTTTTTTTTTTTAAATTATTAACTGTTGTATTTCGGAACATATGCTGGTTATCATTGTACATTATTTTAATAGTAACAGTGGACATTTAAAATAGCACTTAAAGCTATTTTATATGCAAATTTTGGTGTTCTAGCCACCAAAGTTTTTGTTAAATTTGCTGTAGAAGAATATTTGTCTGAGAGCTGTTAATATGCTAAATATCTAAATATGCTTTTTTTGTGTCCTCCACCTCCTCTCTCTCTCTTTTCTCCATAGCGATTCCTTTGATTGAATGTCCTCAAGGCTATAAGAGACTGAATGCCACTCGCTGTATCGGTAAGAGCCATGGCTTGTTTCTGCTTGTATTACTTCATTGCTCATGCATGCATATATGTTTATCTTGTTCTTTTGTTCTTGCAGTGAACGTGTGTGTGTTTGTTGTACTACATTTTTGAGCGTTTGTATAGTTGTGTATCGATTGTGATGATTTTGATAAGATGCATGAGTGTATGTCATTTTCACATACTCAATATATATAATTTAGTTCGCCCTCCACTGGCCTTTGTATGTCACAACCGGCCATCGTCTACTGTTCCTTTTATTAAATTGTCATCTTAAAACAGTGTCCCAGATCTATCACGGAGAAGACGTTTTCTTTTACAGTTATGAGGAGAGACAGGTGGCATCTTTGATAGATCTTTCTAATCTATGTTGAAGTTGGATGTAATTGCAAGAGATCCAACACATCAGGGCCAGGAGCCAGAAAGACTTCAGGGCTTTTCCGCTGCCTGAGAAACAAAATGAAGTAATGCTCATGCTGTCATGTATTGTTAATGTATGCCTTGGCAATGTAAACTTTTGTTAAGCATGCTAATAATACTTCTTTATAAAAAAGACAGATGTGGAGTGGGGGCGCCTAGATTGTTTAATTGCAAAGCTCAATATAAAAAGCTCAGTATTCCTGTAATTAACTATAAAATTGCTAAAGCTGCTCTTAATTACACAGCCATTATAAATATCTTTTCTGCCACTTTTGATCAGTCCCTTTGACCCCTAGCTTTTAAACGTCAATGTTTTGTGTGTGTTTTTCATTGCGGTCTAAGCATCGGTATTATTCCATATCAAGGCTTTGCAACCTTTGGTACCCATTTGTCTTTCTGTCTCTATTTCTCCACACACACCTCCAGCCAAACACATCTGCTGTTAGCAGCCACCAACAGCCATCTCAGTCTGCCAAACCCAGAGCTGAACCGCAGCTAAAAGTGAAGCAGGCTGTGTTCGGGGGAAGTGCTCAGAGTGTGTTCTGGCCGCTGGCACTCTGGGTCAGGAGAGATGGGAGTTTGGAGGCTGGTAGATCTAGGCAACATTGAGACATACATAGAAATGCAGAAAAATAAAAAGTTATTTAGCCTCCGGTAAACTATCAAATAAGCCAAATATAGTTTTTATGTAAGGAGCTGGCATTATTAAAGCTTCAAAGTTTTGTTTATGGTCTGCAATAGCAGAGTAGCTGGTCATGTGATCATTATGACCGCCATGTTATGATCACTACAGTACTTTTTAATTTTATAGGTCTAGTCCTTCTTTAATTTCCACATAGCAGTAGCGTGTGGAGATGTGAGGAGCTATGTAGAACATACCCCGATTTGATTTGATGTATCTTAGATTTAATAAACATGCGTTAAAGCACTAAGGGGGTTACTTTACCTCCAAATGATAATGAATATTTCAGCATGGGCCGTTCTCTGAGGCCGGTTTACAACACTTCTTTAGCGCTCAGAGTGCTGTAAAGTTTGAACTTAATCACTATCCTGATAACATGGCCTGAGGGTCCCACTAAACCTTTGAGGCTCTCCTGCGTCAGGCCAGAGATTTTACTGCGTAAGTGGACGCGTCTCCTGTGGTTTGGGTGTTCTGCCAGGCTCTGATGCTCCCGCTTCTCTCTTCCTGTCGTTAGTCATGTTGCTCTCCTCATTGGCAGGTTTATGCTTTCATAAACATGTCTGACAGAGAATAATCAGCCTTGTCTCCATACTTCTTAGTCACTTTTACTTACTTTACCTGTTTCTTATTCTTTTTACTTATAATTCTATGCTTTTTCTGTATCATCTTTTTTGTATATTATGTTTCATAGGTGTACTTTAATCATTGTTATATTTTTTTAACAAAGCTAAAATAGTTTAGCAATCTTGGTAACATTTTACAATAAAGTCCTATTAGTCAACATTGATGTGTTAACTAACAATGAGCAATTAATTCGTTATAGTATTTAATAATCTTTGTTAATGTTAGTTAATAAAAACACAGCTGTTTTTGTTAGTCCATGGTCCATTAAATTATATTAAACCTATACATTTAATGGTAATAGAGGGTTTGCAATTATGTCACGGTTTGGTCAGTTACCTGGAATGCGTGGCCATATTGGAGATACTCGGATGTAAGCAACAGCATGGATTGCACGGTTTATGTACTACTGAATATGTTGTTCTGCTAATTTATGCTGTCTAAACCATAGAAAAAAAAATGTGGAAGCTGTCAAATCATATAGAGAAGGACATAGTTGGCAGGAAAGTGCAATATTTTGACAATCTAAAGTTAAAAGGTGGTAAAGATACGCATGAGCGGTATAAATTAAGATATTAGCCTAATATTTAACCTACCTGAGTAGAAATAAGAACGAAGAATATTGTCAAGATTCTTGCCCTGGAAATCCTGGTTCAGTTTGGCCAACAACAAACGCCTTTTGTTCCTCAGACAGTATTTTGCACTCTTCTCCTTGATTTGTTATAACTTTTGGTAGTCTATAGTACTCCAAATGTTTTTCCCGGTTCGACCGATTAGTACAGCCCAAAAATAACTGACCATTTTCAGCAGCAATAATCAGCAAAAACTGTGAGTTTTGTTCGGTTCAGTGACATTGATAACATTCCGTGCCACCAATATGACAGATGAGGTGTTGTAAAAAAAACTCTATAATGTGTAGTTAGGGATGTGCCTGAATTTTTTTGTTTTTTTGGATGTGCCCGAATTTGAATACCGTGTTTGGAAACAAAATTACATTTACTACAGAACACCCAAAGGGAATAAATATGAGAAGGGAGGAAAAAAATATATTCCAGTACTTTCTCTCGCAGTTGTTTTGTTGTGTAAATATACTGTATATAAACTGAGGGCATAAGGGAGCCGTTATTAATATGTGAGACACTGAAATTGCTTTTGAATGCACAGTGGCTTTTTACTTTCACTTTCAAGATTCGTGATCACACTTTGTGTTTACAACCACTTACCACACATTCTACAATATTAGATGTTTGTCATTGGTGCTCAGGATCTGCAAATCATTTGCCATCATCCTTACTGCATTTGGCTACATTCACAGTTCAGTTTTTGGGATTGACAACCACTATACTTACAGGTGTGAGTCTCGAAATGTCCTGTTCACACAGCAGCTAGCAGTAGCGTCTCGAATACTGTCTGTATGAACATGCAGCAGGAGTCAAGCGTGTATTCCTTACCAGTACCCATAGCAACAGTGACCAAAGTAATATCAAAATTGGTGACATCGATAAAACTTAAAGTTTCAACACTTTCTGACACAACAAGAGTCCAATCGAGCCGCAAGTTCATCCCTCAAATCTTCAGTAACCGACAGCAGATTTTATATTTGGGTGGAGAGCGGAGCGGGAGTGGCTCCAGTGGAGACTGGATGTAAAACTTTCAGATGACAGACAGATCGTATCTCTGTCACTATAAGTTACTGAAACCACACATGAAAAGACACAACACATGGTAGACTCGCGTTTGTGCAGCAGAGTGGCTGTCTTGCACTGTATGACAGTTCCAGTCCTGTTCCGTTCACACAGTGCGTGTTTTCCGATAATGCGGTTGTGACTCCTGAAAATTTACGGATGTGAGTTCAGTTACAGAATGTGTTTGTCACGCCTGTAAACAGTGTTGGGGAGTAACTAATTATATGTAACAGAATTACGTAATTTAATTACAAAATAAATGTAATTGTAATTAGTTACAGTTACTGAGAAAAAATGTGTAATTAAATTACAGTTACTTTTGAAAAATGCCAGTGATTACAAAGGGGATTACATCTGAATTTTTTCACACACCCCCACTTACAGATTTAATTGACTTCTTTCATAAATTGCATTGACTGCTCTAAAATGAGACACCAATGTTTCAGGAGTTTAGGACACAGAATAGGACACATACTTATTCGATAATTATTATTTCCTATTTGGGTTTATGCATAAAGTTTATTTTTTAAGATTGTTTTTTCCAAGGCATTGTTAGATGCTAGTGTTTTCTGACATTACTATGCAAACATTTGAATTCAAACCCAGTATCATAGCTATTAAACTACTCCTTGTTATGATGTTATTTATGTTATGATCTTGTTATGACATATAGCGCGGTGACCCGAGTTCTCGAGTCTCGAGGTCCTTTGCCGATCCTGCTCCCCCCTCTCCTCCCAGCTCTTTCCTATCATCTCTCTACTGTCCTATCACAATAAAAGGCATAGGCTGCTGCCATTTTTTTTTTTTTGTACACTGCAATGGATTATAAGATAACTAACAAACTAGTACTACTACTTAATAATTTATGTGGTGAAATGTTGTGTAAGAAAACTGGTATGACTGCACTGTATCCCTAAAATGTCTAGTTTGAACTTGCCGTTTGCTAGCAACTGATTTCTTCATGGAAGCTTTGCGTTCAAATATTTCAACTCAGATCAGTGTTTTGTGTCTAAATAATTTTGACACGAAACATCTAAATAATCTATCAAGCAGCTGTGTAATAAGTGAGATAATGTACATTCAGCCAGTTGTTATTGCAAAATAAAGATGTATTATTATCCCTTACTTATTATAATCTTAATTCAAGTGATAAAGGATTTTGAAAGTCTGACAGTAATCAGTGTTGAGTGCTACTGTAAGGTTAACTCTGCCTGGTTTAAATGTTTCAAAATGATTAACAGTTGAAAATATCAGAAATTTAGAAAAGTAATCAAAAAGTAATTAAAAGTAATAAGTTACATTACTTTAATAAAGTAATTGAAAAGTTACACTACTTATTACATTTTAAATCAAGTAACTTGTAATCTGTAACCTATTACATTTCCAAAGTAACCTTCCCAACACTGCCTGTAAATAACCGTACTGTGTGTGAACGTAACTGTATTAACGACTCAAATACAGGACTGACAACTGTATTCTGCTGTTGTGTGAACGTGGCCTTTATATGGTAAGTTAAGTTTGTAATGTAACAGGCTACCGCTAGCAGGCGGCTAACCATGTCCCTTGAGCCATCCTGCAGATTTGCAGGTCATTAGGTGTATTTTGTACAGAAACGTGAGGTTTTCTAGTGTAATGAGGACATTATGACGTCATTGCTTTGAGTGACAGCTCCTCTGGGCCAGTCTGTGTTCTGGTGCAGATGTTTGGATGCTTGAGGGATTGAGTGTATGCCCTCTCTCCATGAGCATCACTGTCATCATGAACACATTAGCATTGCATTAGGAAATGTGTTGGATCAGTGTCCCACTCTAAGTGACTGGGAATGATGACTGCCCACGCCCTTAACTCGCACTCAGTGGCCTCTTGGAGGGATATTAGTGCGCTCGTGCTCTCACTCTCACTCTCGATCTGTGTGTGTGTGTGTTTCCTTTCTGACTGATTGTTACAGAGATGGTGGATTAAAGCTGTGAAAAAAATCACTTGCATGCTTTATGCATTGTTTTTTGTCTATACAATAAAGATCAATGTACTTTTGACTCTTAACCACTTGAAACATTCTTCAAAATATCTTATTTTATGTTCCACAGAAAAAATATGAGAGTTCCTTATGTCTGTTATTACCCTCAGATATTGATGAGTGCCAGATTCAAGGAGTTTGTCCCAATGGAAACTGCATAAACACTATGGGCAGCTACAGATGTATTTGCAACCCAGGCTTTGTGCCTGATCCCACTTTGACCACCTGCTTCCGTAAGTCTCTTCTCTTCTCTTCTCTTCTCTTCTCTTCTCTTCTCTTCTCTTCTCTTCTCTTCTCTTCTCTTCTCTTCTCAAATCTGGTGTAACTTGGATGGCTGATGTCTTTGGCATGTCCCGGCTGTCTCCATGTTTGCCTACTCAAAGATATTTACAAAATGTAAATGGATTTAGTGCAGCTAATCACTTCAGCTTGTAGCATTAAGACTTGCTGATTAGTCTAGCTAGCAGCATGATTTAACTTGGCTTCTAACACGAACTGTGGCTGTCACGTGAGCGGAGGGTTCTCTGCTGTTCAGGCATGGACATGTAACAACAAGGTTGAAATGTGCTGGCATCATTTGTGCAGTCGGTCAATGGGGCACAAATACACTCAAGCTTTCTCTGTGATTTAATGAGGTAACCTAAGTGTGCTGTCTGTGTTATTGTGATAAATATAGAGGCTGATCCTTCTCCTGGAAGCCAGCGCTTGCCAAATTACACCTCTGGAACACGCCGTCGTGTCCTTTTGTTCAGAGAAGATCAGAGAGTTCTTTTAATCCTCCTTTTAGTCTTCAGTTTTTTGCTCATGTATACAGTGTGTTTTGGCTGACAGTAAAAGGTCTGTCAACACAAATCTGCTGTTATCTGCTATACGTAAATGTTGAATTGTACATCTCTATAAAAAAAACTCAGAATTGGCCCTTTATTAAAGTGAAAAATGAATATGCAAGAAAGCAGTTTGCACATCAACAAAATTTTTTACAAAAAAATTTTGTAATAATGTAAAAGTCTCAATCAAAAAGTCACTTTTGATTAATTTAATCCATCATTGCTGTACAAAAAAAATAACATTTCTTAGCCCAAACTTCTGAACACATGTACATCTATAAGAATGTGTCTGATATCAAGTACTTCCTGATGTATTAACCCTTGTATATACCCATTCTCACATGCTTTCTGCTTAACTGAGCTCTTTGCACTTTGTTTGTATTCTTGTCCCGTGTTCTTGTCTATAGCGCATCTGTAAACAATATCACTTTTTTCATACACATTCTCTATCATGCTTTCCCCTACACTTTGTTTTAATGTGGTTATAGAGGCAGTTGTTCGTTTGTTATGGCATTGTAGTCATGCATAGATGGAACACAAGGTGAAGGGAATCTCTTTTCTCTTCTGTTGTTCTTTCTCTCTCTTCCATGTTTGTCATACACCGTGCACACTCCTCCCCTTCCTCCCTCCTTCCGTCTCCACGGTAACCAGCCGAAACACCTGCTCTTCGCGAGGAGAAAGGTGCTTGCTTCCGATTGGTCAGTTCGGGGAAGCAGTGCTTGCACCCTGTGCCCACTCAGCTGAGTAAACAGTTATGCTGTTGTAGTGTGGGCAAGGCCTGGGGTCCTCATTGTGACCGCTGCCCCCTACCTGGGACAGGTAAGCTACCTGAGACACACCCCCTATCAGCCTCACCTGTTCTACTGGTATCATTCCCTCTCTGTCCTCCACGTTATTATGGTTTGCATGTGTGTTCCACAGCTCTGCTACATAGATGCTTTTACACGCCATCACTCTGTTTTTGTTAGGTCTGCTGTAGATTTTGGCGTTTTCACATACACTTCTTACCTTACATTTGTATTTGCCTTCCTGTGAGGCCAAATTTGCAAAATTTGTTGTTTTTTGTACTTGTGTTAGTGATTTGAAGTTAAATTAAAGTCAGATGATGGATGAAAAGATAAACAGTCAAATAGATTAGACAGACAGACTGATGGACTGATAGATAGATAGATAGATAGATAGATAGATAGATAGATAGACAGACACACAGACAGATAGATGGACGGATAGATGGACGATAGGTGGACGGATAGATGGGTAGATAGATGGAAAAATGGACCGATAGACAGATGGACATAGATGGATGAACAGACGGATAGACAAAGAGATGGAAAAACAGACAGAGAGATGGAAAAACAGACAGAGAGATGGAAAAACAGACAGAGAGATGGAAAAATAGAGAGATAGACAGACAGACAGACAGATAGATAGATGGATAGATAGATAGATGGATAGATGATGAATGGTTAAGACCGAGACCCTTGACCGACAGATAGACAGACAGATAGATAGATAGATAGATAGATAGATAGATAGACAGACACACAGACAGATAGATGGACGGATAGATGGACGATAGGTGGACGGATAGATGGGTAGATAGATGGAAAAATGGACGTATAGACAGATGGACATAGACGGATGGACAGATGGATAGACAGAGAGATGGAAAAATAGACAGAGAGATGGAAAAATAGATAGATGGATAGATAGACAGATTGAACGAATTGGGTAAGATGGATAAGATAGATAGATGGATAGATATGAATAGGCCGGACGGGGCCGGACAGACAGACAGATAGATAGACAGACAGACAGACAGACAGACAGACAGACAGATAATTAGATAGATAGATAAGACGAACCCACTGAAGACAGACGAAGACAGACAGACAAGACAGATAGATAGATAGACGAAGACAGACATGAACAGACAGACAGACAGACCTTGAATGAATAGGTAGATAATGGAATGAATGGAATGGAAAGTAGATAGATAGATAGGTAGATGGACAAAGATGGACAGAAGACAAGAGCATTGAATGGATGGATAGATGGACAGATAAGATAGAAGATGAAATGGATGTAGAGACAGAGATAGATAGATAGATAGATGGAAGAAGTAGATGGACGGATAAGATGGACGGATAGATGGACAACGGATAGATGGACGGATAAGATGGACGAATAGATGGAGTAGATAGATGGAAAAATGGACGTATAGACAGATGGACAGAGATGGAAAAATACATAGATAGATAGATAGATAGATAGATAGAGGCAGACAGATGGATAGATGGACGGATAGATGGACAGATAGATAGAGAGATGGAAAAATGGACGTAGAGACAGAGATAGATAGATAGATAGATAGATAGATAGATAGATAGATAGATAGATAGATAGATAGATAGATAGATAGATTTATGTGTGTGAATATGTTTTTGAGAATTTTTCTTTCTCTCATAGCTCCATTTAAAGACATCTGTCCTGGAGGAATGGGATATCATGTCACCACACCGTACATCTACAAGCCCAAACCTCCTAATGGACACAGCCAGACAGACAGTCACGTGCAGAACAAGCCCACCATCAGACACCAAGCGCCTGTGGATCCTCCCATGCCCTTCCCCACCCTACAGCAGCCCGTGGAAGCTCTCAGCATCACAGAGAGGCAGCTACCTGGTGAGTCACAGGAGTTATTAACCACACAAGACAGAAACAATGAATGACTTTAAGCTGCTCTATTTATCCAACAGTCTGAAATCATGTCTCTGAATATGCAGACATTGTGTTTTGTTTGTCTTATTTGCCTCATGCTGAATATTACAAACATGTGTTAAGGAAACCTGCCAGACTTTGGTTTTTGATGCGAAGTTTATTTACATGATGGTCTGCCTGGATGCATTTTATGAAGGACTACACCAGCAAGAACTCTTTCACCCTCTTCCCTGTCCTTCTTTTCTTCTCTTTTAAATGTCATCACATGCACGCTTGGCACCAGGCAATGGAATGAGACTTGGCACCGGTCTGGAGGAGACTGAGATCCAAAATGTAGCCAAGCCTCTGTTGTTCCTATAGAAAATGAACACAGGACTGTTCTCTCTTTGGCAGAGGCAGAGAGTCATTAGTATTGCTTCCACCTTGCAAAACCAATGTCAAAGCTGATGAAGGATTCCAGAAGATCAGTGCATCGCATCATATTTTCTCCTTTCACTACTCTCACACAAAATGAACTGCACAGATTTTTATAGCCTCTTTGCAAAAGCAGCCCATAAAAGCATTGCACAGCTGAAAAGTGTGGTGGAGGTGGGCCAGGTTCCGAGAGAAAGTATTTGTCCTTGGGCTTTATTAAGTTTTGTCCTGTTGCTGGGAGACCGTGTTTCAAAGTTGCTCTGGAACTAAAATTGCTCCACTGAAGTTCACCCTTTTATACATGACTACATTTTTATTTTATTTTATTTTATTTTGAATTCAGATGCATAGCTGGCAGCACTATTTCACTATTTACAAATGTATGATTAATTGTTTCATAGCTTTGTGTGACGCAATTTATTTTTGTGTTTTTATATGACATAATGGCCTGCTGTAGTGCCCACAGCTCCCCGGCAGGTAGGTTGGGTTTGATTTAGCTGTAAAGATCAGCCAAATATGCTGCATAGCTGATGCTTTCATGCACACGTCAATGCAGCGCAGCAAAACTTGCGTGCAGGAACTGCAGACATTCAAAGCATGACATCATCATGTCATCACTACTGCATGACCGCTCTGTGCGCTCAGCATTCTGCTCCTACAGATGCGTGTATGTGTTAGTCTGTGTCCTTTGCTTTGTGTGTGATTGTGTATGTGTTTTTAATTAGCCAACATTAACATTTAGAAAGGCATTGCCGTTTTTAATTTATGATTTGGTTGTATCAAACTTTTATTACATTCAGGATTGGTCTAGACATGCAGTGTTTAGTTGGTTTGCATCTAAATGCCTCTTCAGTTTATGGAAGATAGAGATTAAAAGACACTAATATTTCAAGAGCACTCTCGAATGATGTAACTAAAGGAGATCTTTCTATGTGATCAGGTCTTTGAGATTTTTTAGTAGCTCTGTTTAGGAAAACAAGGCTTTCAAAATGGATTTGATTTCACTCTTCAGTGGCATGATTTAAAAATGAAAAGATACTTGGCTTCTCAGATTGTCAAACTGGCGGAACCCTGTGAAGAACCTCTAGGCACTGATGAATGTGGAATCCAAAGGTTCCTTTAAGAACTTCAGAGTTTGTTAGTTGCTCTTCCAGTAACTCTGCAAGGTTTTGATTCACTTAAAAATATATGCTGAGGGATATTTGATGGACCTTTAAAAGTTGCCTAGAGGTTCTATGAAGTATTCTGCCAGTGTGGCAATCTGAGGAACCTCAATTTGTTCCACAATTATTTATATTTTTATGGTTTTACTCTCTCTTCTCAGAACTAAATCAAGAGGGTATGTCTTGTGTAGTACAGTGCCTTGCGAAAGTATTCAAACCCCTTCATTTTTTATGTTTTGTTACCTTGCTGCCTTATGTTAAACTGCTTTAAATAACTTTTTTCCCCACATCAGTCTACACTCCATACACCATAATGGCAAAGTTTTTATTTTGTAAATTTATTAAAAATAAAAAACTTAAATGATTTCATTGCATAAGTATTCATACAACTGGGACAGTTGCAAATTTAGCTCAGGAGCATTCATATTGCTTGTAGATGTTACTCCACTTCAAGTGAAGTTAACCTGTGGCGAATTCAGTTCAGTGGATATGATTTCGAAAGGCACACGTCTTAATAAAAGGTCTAACAGCTGAAAATGCATATTAGAGCTAAAACCAAGCTCTGAGGTCAACCAAACTGCCTGTAGAGCTCAGCTGCATTGAAGGTTCACAGAAGCATGTAGTCTCCATTACCCTTAATGTAAGACATTTGAACAACCAAGACTCTTCCAAAGTGGTTAGACTGGTGGCCAAGAACCTGAGAGTTCAAGAATTAGTTCTCTCCTCAGTGAAGACACATGAAAACACACTTGGAATTAGCAAAAAAAAGCACCCTCAGTCTAAAGGACCCTCAGACTGTGAGAAACAAGATTCTCTGGTCTGATGAACCTCAATTCTAAGCTTCATGTTTGAAGGAGACCAGGCACTGCTCTTCACCTGCACAGTAGCATCCCAACAAGTGTGCTAGTAGCAGCCTCATGTTGTGGGGATGTTTTTAAGAAGCAGGGACTGAATGACTTGTCAGGGTAGAATAAAAGCTCAATACACCAAAATATTGAAATAGCGTTAATGAAAACCCAGTCCAGAGCATTCAGTACCTGGGCAGAAGGTCTACCTTCCAACAGGACAATGACCATAAGCACACAGCAAGAGTGGCTTACAGACAACTCTGTGAATGTCCTTGGGTGGACCAACCAAAGCTGGGCTTGAACCCAATCAAATATTTCTGAAGAAACCTGAAATTGTGCGTCTGCCTCATCCAACCTGACAGAGCTTGAGAGGTGAAGAGGTGAGGAGAAGAATGGCAGATAATTGCCAAATGCTGATGTGCAAAGCTTGTCACATCATACCCAAAAAGACTTGAGGCTGTAAAGGTGCTTCAGCTAAGTATTGAGTTAAGGGTATGAATGCTTGTGCAATGTACTTATTTATTTTTTTTTTATTGTGACCATTCTGTTTTTGCTTTGTCATCATGGTGTATGGAGTGTAGATTGATGTGGGTAAAAAAGTATTTTGAAGCAGTTTAACATAAAGCAGCAACATAACAAAATGTGAAAAAATGAATACTTTCGCAAGGCACTGTGCGTGTGTGTGTGTATATGTGTGTAAAAGAAGAGGGCAGGGTTGGAAAGATTGCATCTCGCTTTCATCCATTCAACTTTAAAGACTCTGTCCCAATTGCCACCTTTAGCTCTTGTGGTCCATTTCCACACTAAGTTTTGAATTCAGCATAATATTCTGCATCAGAACCACCTTGTCTCAGGGGCCCTCTTCATTTTGAAACCTAAAGTGACAAATAGTATCATGAATTTCACAGACATTGGAAGACCACAATTATGCATAAAATGTGCCATTTGGGACAGGGCCTAAAATATTTACAGCTCCGCCCACTTTAACGCCCCATGCAGTCAGAGCAGAAGCAGACTAAATTGCTTATTCCTTTGCTTTAGTTGCCAATAAATTTGCTATATCTCTTTGTGGATCAGTCAATTACTGTGTGTGTGATTTGTTTCTTATCTGTTTGAAGGAGATTTATACCCACATGAGTGTTGATAGGTCAGTAGTACAGCCCGGACAGGCCCAGCTGTCACCCGGGGTGTCTACAATCAGGATGGAACCTGCCCTCCCAGGTCTCATTCCCACTTGCATATCCCCATAAACGCCTCTTCATCTCTTTTGCTTTTATAGTTGACCCATTGGTTTATGCAAAGATTTCTAAAGCCTTTGTGCCTGGATTGATGCTGTTTAAACTGGGATGTGTATAAGTGGCCTAAACTAACACATCCTGATGTTGACAACGAATGGTTGATCTGTTATCTGCCACTGTGGTGCCAGACGTTGGACATATTCAATTTTTGTTTGTCATATTGAGAGAGATCATGCAATCTTCATGATTTGTTTTGTAGAAAATTTTGTTTATGGCATGTAGCGGGACTGATTGTGGAACGTGCTAAATCTCTTTTCTTTTTCTTCCTATGTTGCCTAATTTCCTGTCGCTCTCCAGAGGTGGTGGAGGAGGTGTCACCACCTGCTCCAGTGGCAATTCCACCCTCCATAGAAAGTCAGGACATCTCCCCAACACAGCTGGCAGGTGAGTCCTCCATCCGCCCATTGATGAATGTATATTTGGGATGCACATTATTACTGATAAGTCTATACTTATATTAATGTTCTAATCAGGAAATTGCCATTTTGTATAAATAATTTAATGTTGAGACACCAAACGCTAAGCTAAGACCATGCTAGAATCCATCTCTATACTGCTTTTTCCATATCTCCGCTTTTCCTATGGGCATATTTCAAGATCATGTCTTTAAAGGAGGGAGGCTCCGAACACTTCTTTTAAAGCATATAACAGACAGGGAATTAATAAACTGAACAGACTGCCCAGTGAAACTTAATTAGATCTTTTGTGCTCTTTCACCTTTTGTTGATTCTTCTTCTCAACTTTATTTTCATTATTAATCCAGGAAGTGGTAAGCAGAATGTTCCACTTTCATAGGTCAGAACAGGCCACAATAAGCAAGGGATTAATTATGAAGTTGCAAAGATATTTTTGTTCTTTGTTTCTTAGCAGATACCATCACAAACTCTAACATTTATCTATATATTTATTTATTTACTCAAGTACTTCATTATTTTTTGTTAACACCAAGGATCTTTTCTGCATAGCTATTGACACAGGGTTAATAAGCAAACTTATGCAATTCACATTCTTCAGATACATGTTTGCTTCAGCCATTCTTTCCTTCCCTCAGAGAAAGAAAAATTCATACCAAAGCCAATAAATGTCTGCTTCCAATAACTGATGGAATGCATGACTTGTTTGTTGATTTAAAAGTTCATGTAACCCTTCATTTATTAGACTCTGATGTTTATTTAATGCATTGCCTATACTGTGAAAATGTAAAAAAATTACATCGCTTTTTATTTTTCTCTCTATCTTCACAGAGATTGACGAGTGTCAAGTGAGACCTGATATCTGTGGTGCAGGAATCTGTTATAACACTGTTGACAGCTACAAGTGCATCTGTGATGACGGCTATAGAATAGACAGTGAGGGCACTACATGTGTAGGTGAGAGTTCAAAGGTTAAACTACTGATACTGTAGATCACTACATTCATTACCATTACCAATAACTGTCTCTCTTATTCATTCATTACAGTGCTTCTTTTGCATATGTAACTGGTTCGTAAATCCATCATACTGTACATCCATTTGATATAGGCAGTCATTGATTAAACAGGCAGCATTAGTTCACCCTAAAATGAAAACCCACATTTAGCTCCAAACGTGTATTATTTTCTAATTTTCTTCTGTGGAACACAAAAGGGCATTTTGAAAATGAGTTTGTGCACACAATGAAAGTCAATGGGGTTGAAAACAAAACAACATTAACAAAAGTCTCATGTATCAAATCTCTGTGTATAGAATGCAGAATGTTTGGGTAAACTTTCCATTTAAAGGGGTCATCGGATGCTAAGTTAACTTTTACATGTTGTTTGAACATTAATGTGTGTTGGCAGTGTATGTACAAATCTACCCTATAATGATAAAAATCCATGCAGTGGTTTTTAATTAATCTGTAAAAATAATATTCCCTTTTTCAAATCGAGCCATTTTCAGATGCCTGTCATTGTGGCGTTACAACGACAAAGGCCGCTCTCATGATAGTTGATTGACACGAGCGTCTTACCTCAGATCAGTTGTAACAGTTTTTTTTATGAATCTTTGTGATCGCCTTTCCTAATAATGTGCTAGTTAGCAAGTTTAGCGGCTAAACACGGCTAAAGTAGACAGGCTCGTCACTCCACAGAGAGAAGAGAGGGGCGGGGCGAGCAGAGCTCATTAACATTTAAAGCAGCCTCGATCAGAATAGGATGATTTTTGCAGAGCTGATTTTGGCAATGTAAAAAGGGTGTTGTTTTACACTACCATTGAGAATTTTTAACCAAAGTATATTATACACTTTTCATTAAGACCCTAAAGAATCATATCAACTTGTGGAAATGGGCATCCGATGACCCCTTTAAGAAAACATCTTCTTAGTCACCGTAACGTCTATTTATCTACAACAAATCAAAATGAGCTTCAAACATTTAGTGACTACAATGCTTGTTTCTGTATAGAAACAAAGTCATCTTTTGTTTATATATAATTTTACTAATTTTCCCTTCTTTTTTAGACACCAGGTTTAGTCTATGCCTTACTCTGTAAGATGTCTATGCTTCTAAATCCGATGATGGCGTCTCAGTATATTATATGCTATGAAACACTGGATTCAAATTGGAATTTGTGTCTTATACTGCCTGCAAAGGCAGATCCATTGATTACCTGATGATTATTTTTGACAGATGTCGACGAGTGTGCAGAGAGCCCAAGTTTGTGTGCTAATGGTCGCTGTCAGAACACTCCAGGCGGATTCCTGTGTGTGTGTGAGCTTGGCTTCATGCCTAACGAGAAGGGCACCAGCTGCTCCGGTAATTACGAGACTGTCCCATATAAGCTCTCACAAACTAACGGACTAGGGTTCACAATCTTTGACTGGTACATAGATTTACTATTTAATTTCTTCCGCTCTTTCTTTTAAGAATCTTTTATTGTCAATTATTTATTTTGTGGACATGTTAGAAGAGAAGAAACATGTCTCGTTTGGAAATTTGAAGGTCTGTATTTTTCCTCGTGAGCCATTACCAGTCCTCTCTCCTTCTACTTTCTTGGCTCTTATTTTGATCCAGACACATCAGCAGTCATATGAAGTCTGCTTTTTGGTCTTGAACCGCAATGTGGTCGTCTAAATACAGGCACAGCTCTGTCTCTTTCTCAACTCCAAACACATCCGGTGTGTGTGTGTGTGTCATTAGCTGGTTTTCAGGGTTTGCAGACGAGGTAGAAACCACCTCCCTGTGACACACTTTGAGGTTTGCGGAGGAAGAAGAGAGGTATTATCGTACCCTCAACCGAGTCACCCAAATACCTCAGCACTGCTGCAGATGAGGAAATGTTCACCGTACTTGGAAAACACATCTTCTCCTCACATTAGGAAATCCAGAGTACAAGAGATCCGGAAACTTCTGCCCAGAATTACTCATTACATCCATTTAATCTGATATGGCCAGCACTATGGTTTCTCTGGTTAACTGGTTTAACGGTTCCAGTAATGTCCTCTTTTAGTTTCATAGCAGTTACACATTTAGGAATGCGTCCCACCTTAATTCCGCAATCCGGAATTTGTGAAACTGCTACGGAATGGGGAGCGTCGTTAATGCATTGCTTGTTTGCTCAAGCCCAGTCTATGAGAGAAAAGATTTAATTTTTAATCTGGGAGATTGATTTTACTTTTTGTTTATGCATGAAAGTGGCTTTTTATAAGCAGAAATCCAATCACAAGCCAGATTCGCATCTACAGATGTGGCCTTTAAGAATGCACGTTTTTTGACATCATCGACTTGATTGCACAAATACCATTTTAACTGAACTAAGCTGGATGATAACATCACTGAATCAAATTCAAATTTAGTGTTTACTGACTAAATACACACTATTTTTCTAATTTAACACTGTAAAGCTGTTTTGACACAATCTGTGTTGTTAAAAGAGTTATATAAATACAGGTGGCTTGACTTTTTCAAGTGACAGTGTAAAACATTGTGCTTCACAGGTGCTGTACATCTCCCATTGAACACCACACTTTGTCCATAAAACTGCTAAACTAAAGCTCTAGCATTCTTTGTAAAGTTGGGGTTAGTGAATTCTAGTTCTAGGTAGGTTGGAGATTTGTTATGGGAGTTTATACCTCAATATGTGACCTTGTAAGTCAGAGAATATTGTAAAACGTTGTTTTAAGTGTTGAAAATGTGTCCTCGTAAATACAGCTGTCTGCTT
Source organism: Labeo catla (assembly GCA_012976165.1). Taxonomy (NCBI): domain Eukaryota; kingdom Metazoa; phylum Chordata; class Actinopteri; order Cypriniformes; family Cyprinidae; genus Labeo; species Labeo catla. The sequence goes on from VONZ01000245.1 coordinate 139,423, forward strand.
TAATGTAAAGCTCTTTAACAATCTGTTGTGGTTGTTATTAGGTGATGTTTTCACACTCTAACTGCTTTAATGTAACACATCCATTCAGTGTAGAGATGAAGTGTCTTTGGCAGCAGTTGGAAGCAGTAATAAAGGCGAATAGATGGTTGAACGTGTGGAAGGAAAAAGGCATGGCGCCGTCATACATCATGGCATCGCTATCAGAGTGGTTTCACAGTTAAGATGTTTTTGTTTGAGTAACTTCATTAATAAAGGTGACTGAACTAAATGAGCTTTCCTGCACCTGAGTCGATGTTTCCTGTTCTCCTCGCAGTAGGACAGCAATAACACCCATCTATAACAACAGACCTTCCTATCAAACCTTCACAGCTGGCACATGCAGACTCTCCACTGGCTGGATAGATATCATGAACTCCTATATGATTTTGAATCAGTCTGTTTATTTCATGTACTGCAGATATTGACGAATGTGAGGATGGGAAAGTGTGTCCGTCCGGCCTCTGCTATAACACTCTGGGCTCTTTCATGTGTTCTCCTTGTCCGGATGGGTTTGAAGGGAGAAATGGCCAGTGTGTTGGTAAGAAGCCTTTTTTTGGTTGCTTTTATGCAATGATGTGTGTTTAGCACAGCTGCTTTTTGATAAATGAGAGGGCCTTTATAAATGTGGTCCACAGAAGTGTCTTTCTTCAGATGTATTGTGTGCGTGACCTTCTCTGTGCAGATATAAATGAGTGTCTGGATGAAAACGTATGTGCTCATGGTCAGTGCTCCAATCGGGAGGGCTATTTCGTTTGCACGTGTGATGAAGGGTTCTCACTCACTCCTGATGGCAAGGCCTGCATAGGTACTATGCATCTACAGTTCAGCAGCTTTTAGTATTTTTTAAATATTTTGTTTGTCTCTCGTCTAACTAATGACAAATAAGCCTCTCCAGCTTTCAAGTGATTTTTTTCATGATTCGTTGTGTTGTGTCTTGTCTTTTCTCATTTTGTTGTGTGTTGGTTTCATATTTTGTGTTTTACTTTAATTTCTTTAGTTTTCAGTCACACAGCATGACTTTTCATGTGCGTTATGACAGTATTGTGAATTTTGTGATTGTTAAACAATCAGGTTAAAGGATTAGTTCCCTCCTGAATTAAAATTTCCTGATGTCATCCAAGATGCTCATGTCTTTCTTTGTTCAGTTAAAAATAAATTTTTAAAATAAAGTTTTGGAGGAAAATATTCCAGGATTTTTCTCCATTTAGTGGACTTCAATGGGAACCAATGGGTTGAAGGTCCAAATTGCAGTTTTAATGCAGTATATACTTTTTACCACAAATCTTGCACATCTTGCACTAGCTCTGCGATGCTTGTCTGCGACGTCACACATTACATAATCACGTTGGAAAGGTCATGCACGGTTAGTTCTTTATCTGTGTACTTCGGTTCAAAAAGGTAGGGTAGGACGAAAAACCCCATTTCATTTTCTTCTCCAACTTTTTTTGTAAAGGATATTTGACTTTTTTGCACATTCGCTTTGTAAACACTGGGTCAGTACTGCCACCTACGTCACGTGTGACCTTTTCAATGTGATTATGTAACGCATGAGGTTGAGCTAGTGCAAGATGAGCATTTGTGGTAAAAAGTATATCGATTTTGATATTTTTTAGAAAATGATCAACCGTTTCACTAGATAAGACCCTTATTCCTCAGATGGGATTGTGTAGAGTCCTTTGAAGCTGCACTGAAACTGCAATTTGGACCTTCAACACCACTGATCCCCATTGAAATTCACTATATGGAGAAAAATCCTGGAATGTTTTCCTCAGACACCTTAATTCAGCTGAAGAAAGAAAGACATGAACATCTTGGATGACATGGGGGTGAGTAAATTCTCAGGAAATTTTAATTCAGGAACTAATTGAACACATTTTTTAAAGAGATAAAATGCAAGTGAGCAAACTGTAACGTTGTGTGTGTCACAGACATTGATGAATGCCAGGATGACAGCGTGTGCATCCAAGGTCACTGTCAGAACACAGAGGGGTCATTTATCTGCAACTGTGAGCCAGGCTTTATATTGTCGTCCACAGGAGACCAGTGTAACGGTACGAGAGTGTGTGTGTGTGTGTGTGTGTGTGAAATGTTATGATTTATTCATCTTAAGGGCATCTGGGATTGATTCAGTGTGCAGTGTTGAAATATTCTAATGTGCAATGTTGAAATATTCTCATGTTTACAGATGTGGATGAGTGTTTGGAGTTACCTCAGACCTGTGATGGTGTGGGGCAGTGCGTCAATATCTTGGGATCTTACCAGTGCAACTGCCCACAGGGATATAGACAAGTTAATGGCACCAGCTGCCATGGTGAGACAATCTAACCAAATGCACACATGCAGCTGAGGTCAAAAGTTTACATCCCCCTTTCAGAATCTGCAAAATGTTAATTGTTTTACCAAAATAAGAGGGATCATACAAAATGCATGTTATTGTTTATTTAGTACTGACCTGAATAAGATATTTCACATGAAAGATTTTTGCATATAGTCCACAAGAGAATTTATAAAAATGACCATGTTCAAAAGTTTACATGCCCTTGATTCTTAATACTGTGTTGTTACCTGAATGATCCACAGCTGTATTTTTTTTTTTGTTTAGTCATAGTTGTTCATGAGTCCCTTGTTTGTCCAGTTAACTGTTAAACTGCCTGGTGAAAACTTTTTAAGTGTAGATCAGGGTAAGTTTAACCTATTTATGTCTTCTGGAAAACAAGCAAGTATCTTCTGTAGCCTCTGAAGAGCAGTACTAAATAAAAAAAATATGATATTTAGGCAAAATAAGACAAACGTACACATCTCCATTCGTTCAAAAGTTTTCACTCCCTGGCTCTTAATGCATCGTTTTTCCTTCTGATGCATCAGTGAGCGTTTGAACCTTCTGTAATAGTTGCGTATGAGTCCCTCAGTTGTCCTCAGTGTGAAAACACGGATCTCAAAATCATACAGTCATTGTTGGAAAGGGTTGTGGGACCTGAAGGATTTTTTTTCTGAAGAACAGCAGGCAGTTTAACTGTTCAGGACAAACAAGGGACTCATGAACAACTATCACTAAGCAAAAAAACACAGCTGTGGATAGGTAACAACACAGTATTAAGAATCAAGGGGATGTAAACTTTTGAATGGGGTCATTTAACTATTATTTTCTCTTGTTGGCTATATGTAAACATCTTTCATGTGAAATACAATAACAGGCATGTTGTATGATCCCTTTTACTTTGGTAAATACATAACATTTTGCAGATTCTCAAAGGGGGATGTAAACTTTTGACCTCAACTGTAAAGCAGCTGTGTTTTAGAATAGCATACTGTTTCTACAGTATGTATGTATAATGTGCTTTTTGTGAATTTTCTGTGTGCTTTAACACCTGGATGAACAACAACATTTGCCAAAAATGTCCTGCTTTGGAGACTTTTTCGTTGATCAGACTAACTTGCTAGGAGTCTATCTAGACCAGTTTGTCCATTCTGGGTGATCATCTTAAACCAGCTTAAACCAGAAAACCAACTTAGACTAGTTCAAGCAGGTTTTTACAGCAGGCAGCACACTGCTTGGAATACTGTTACTGATATCACTGACTTCATCCCTTGATTCTTGTAGATGTTAATGAGTGTGAGGACGAGACACAGCTGTGCGTCCCCAACGGAGGGTGTTTGAACACAGAAGGTTCGTTCCTGTGTGTGTGTGATGCCGGCTTTGTGTCAACCAGAGATCCGCCAGGTTGTGAGGGTACGTACACACACATTCTCTCATTGATGCATCCTGCTGTGGTTTGTCCTGATTCTCAGCGGTGCTGTGTTGATATTTATCTGATGTTTAGGCAAAATTAATCTGCTGCTTTGTTGAAAAGCCCCAGTCTTTGGCAGCGCAAGAGAGAGCAAGAGAAAGAAAACGATTGTGTGTCTAATGGGTTTCACATATGAGCCAATGTTATTTTTCCTCTGGTGGGACGTGTGTATGTGCTCCCGGGGCCCAGTGAGGTGCCAGAGTTGTTTTAAATGCCCCGTCCAGCAGTAAAATGGGGAGAAGGAAGCATTTGAGCTAAATGTCTAGACAAAGAGAAATATATTACATAAAATTACCTACTCAAAACCAATGTGTGTGCGGGCTTTTTCAGATGTAGATGAGTGTGTGGATGGCAGCAGATGTGTAAATGGTGCCTGTTCAAACACAGAGGGCTCGTATCTCTGCCATTGTGAAGCAGGCTACCACATGGAGCCAACCAATCAGACGTGCCAGGGTAAAAACCTATAATCCAAAACAATTTACTTTTTGTATCGCCCTCCACCTAGAAGCTCTGTGTTGATTGGTTTATTAGTGTGCTGATTGGTTGGTTGTGCTGTCCGTCAGATATTGATGAGTGTGCTGACTTTGGGACGTCTATTTGTGGGGTTTGGGCCTGTCAGAACACACCGGGCTCTTACCGATGTGAGGTGCCCTGCCCACCTGGCCTTTCCCGAGGCGAACATGGCGTCTGCATTGGTGAGCACCCACGGGCACCAGCTTCAGCCGTGATGTCACCGCCTTAGCCCCACCCAGCTCGCATTATTGTACTGCACATCTCCATACTCTGGCTCTGTTGTTTGTCTTGTGTGGCTTAAGCATTCGCTAATTAACACTGCAGATTGCAATTATGTTCTCAGACATACTTATACTCATTCCATCTTCATTCAGGTACTGTTTTCATGTATATACACTACTGCTTGACAAGTTTGGGGTCAGAATTTTTTGAAATTTGGATTTATAGATCATCTGAATGCTGAATAAGATGTCCAAATGAAGTTCTTAGCAATGCATATAACTAATCAAAAACTACGTTTTGATATATTTATGGTAGGAAATTTACAAAATATCTTAATGGAATGTGATCTTTACTTACTATCCTAATGGTTTTTGGCATAAAAGAAAAATCAATAATTTTGACCCATACAATGTATTTTTGGCTATTGCCACAAATATACACTTGCTACTTAAGACTGGTTTCGTGGTCCAGGGTCACATATTCAAATATAAAACATAAATTGTGGTAATTTTTGCTATTTTACTGAATTTTTGATTCAATAAATGCAGCCTTGGTGAGAGTAAGAGACTTCAAGAACTTACTGAAAAAACTTACTGATCCCTAACTTTTGTATAGTAGTGTATGTGATTTTTGATCTCTACTGTTGTGTTCTTTCTTTCATCCATTCATCTCTGTCCAGATCAGCACACAAAGAGCTCTAACATCTCCCGCCTTCTGTCTTATTGTCTCTCCCCCTCTCGTTCTAGATGTGGATGAGTGTTCTCTGAATGAGAATACCTGTGGAAGTCATGGTGTTTGTCAGAATACAATAGGCTCCTTCAGCTGCCAGTGCGACCCAGGATTCAAGGACTCTCAGGATGGGCAGGGGTGTGTGGGTACGTTTTTTTTCCTCCCTAGTCTCTGTTATTTCCATTCCAGAGTTTAAAAATAGACTCTAAATTGACACTATTCAATGAATTATTACTGTTAGAAACCTTACGTAAACTTGACAGCTAAGGTGTTGTCGTTGCTTCTTGTTAAAGGGATAGATCATCCAAAAATGGAAAATTCTATCTGTCATTTAAAGTATTAGTTCACTCCATAATTAAAATGTCCTGATAATTTACTCACCTCCATGTCATCCAAGATATCCATGTCTTTATTTCTTCAGTTGAAAAGAAATTAAGTTTTTTAAAGGAAAACATTCCAGGATTTTTCTCCATATAGTGGACTTTAAATGGTGCCCAATGGGTTGAAGGTCCAAAAAGCAGTTTCAATGTAGCTTAAAAGGGCTCTACACAATCCCAACCAAATAATAAGGGTCTTATCTGGCGAAATGACGGTATGGGTAGGTTTGAGGGTAGGTTAAGGTGTAAGGGATGGGTCAACAGTGTAATTATAAATGTAATTACAGAAATTAATTACAGATGTAATTACATATAGTTATTTTTAAAAATACAAGTACAATATAAAAACGTGTGTACACAGTAAGTGCATTGTACCAAATTATTAATTTAAATGTAAGTACATAGTAGTTAAAGGAGAAGTCCACTTCTAGAACAACAATTTACAAATAATTTACTCACCCCCTTGTCATCCAAGATATTCATGTCTTTCTGTCTTCAGTCGTAAAGAAATTATGGTTTTTGAGGAAAGCACTTCAGGATTTTTCTGCATATAATGGACTTCATTGGTGCCCTGAATTTGAACTTCCAAAATGCAGTTTAAATGCAGCTTCAAAGGGCTCTAAATGATCCCAGCCGAGGAAGAAGGGTCTTATCTAGCGAAACGATCGGTCATTATTTTCGAAATAATAAAAATTTGCATAATTTTTAAGCACAAAAGCTCGTGTAGCACAGGCTCTGGGATGCGCGTCCACGGGTTGTTCTTGAACGATTCGTTCATTTTGAACAAATCTTTAATGTGACTTGGGAAGAAACGAGTCGTCTCGGGGAGTGATTCATTCACATGCACAATATCCTATTAGGTTCTGTACTGGAATTATTTCATCTGTTTCGAGTCTTGGGGTTTTTCGAGTCGTTCGTTCATCTTATGGGGCTGTCACATGATGCTGATTTTGCTAAAATAAATAAAATGATTTGAAAAAAGATTTGTTCGTTTTGCTGAACCAGACTCAAAGGTCCGAGTTGGTAAAATGATCCAGACTTCTTATCACTACTTTGAATCACGTCTTCAGATCACCACAAGTTTATCGTCTGTGTACTCCGGCTCAAAAAAGGTAGAGTATGTCGAGAAACTCCATGTTATTTTCTCCTACAACTTCAGAATCATCCGACATCGTTGTACCTTTCTGTTTGTAAACAGCGTTTGACTTACTTGCACTTTCTTAGTCTTTACGCGTTCGCTTTGTAAACACTGGGTCTGTAGTTCCGGCTACGTTCCGCATGACCTTTCGACGTGATTCAAGCCTGTGCTACACAAGCTTTTGTGCTTAGAAAAAGTACACAAATTTTTATTTTCTGAAAAAATGACTGATTGTTTCGCTAGATAAGACCATTCTTCCTCCGCTGGGATTGTTTACAACCACATTTGGAATTGTTTGAAGCCGCATTTAAACTATATTTTGGAAGTTCAAAATAGGGCACCAATGAAATCCATTATATTGAGGAAAATGCAGAAATGCTTTCCTCAAAAAACATAATTTCTTCACGACTGAAGACAGAAAGATATCAACATCTTGGATGCCAAGGGGGTGAGTAAATAATTTGTGAATTGTTATTCTGGAAGTGGACTTCTCCTTTAAGGCCACCTAATATAAAGTTGGACCTATACTTTTTAACCAAAAATGCTCGACTTGCACTAGCTCGACTTTACACATTGCATAGTCACGTTGAAAAGGATCACGCTTGATGTATTTGTGGTCAAAAAGTAAAGGAATTACTGATCGTTCCGCATAGATAAGACCCTTATTCCTTGGCTGCGATTGTGTAGACCCCCTTGAAGCTGTGTTGAAACTGCAATTTGGACCTTCAACCCATTGATCCCCATTGAAGTACAATGCTAATGTTTGACTTATAAACTGTAAGACTTATAAAAGACTTCTAAACTATAGCGCACAAGTTGTATGAAGTACATTTTTGTCCTTTTTGGTGATCTGACCAAAAATGTAGAATAAAACAGCATTTTTTAGACCACAGATTAAAGTCTTCATACGCAATTTTAAAAATATTTGTCAAAATACTATTCATTTTTTTAGGCGTAAAGATTTTTTAACTGGAGAAATATAGTATTTAATGCAACCATAACTAGTCTAATCTCTGTCTTGTTACCTTGAAGACTAAAAATTAACTAATAGACATGTGGTATGGTCTGTTTGTAAAGCTCTTGTGCTGACAGGCAGGTAAACCAGAGCTGGATTTAAAACCGAGGCCAGCACTCTCTGAGATTTTTTTGCCACTTCCTCTCAGACAACATAAAAAAGATGGCAGACGCTTTGCTAGAGCCATGATTGATGTGAGTGTTTAGTTTCTTCCAGTCTGAGGGTGGACGGCACAGAACCCCGGTAATGTTTAAAACACAGCGACCGGGGTGAAACACATCAGTGGCCCCCACATACACACATAGACACATTAATACACTGACACAGAGTCAAGTCCTATTAAAGTGATGGAGCCACATGTATTTATGTGGCCTGGTGTTTAGAGGTCTGGAGTTGGTGGCTGTTTTAAAATAACACAGTGTTCTTGTGCAGCCCACCTTCTGAAAAAAAGAGTAAGTGCAGAGACAGAGGAAGTTTCAGTTTTATTATATGAGTAGGAATGGGTGGTATGACAGTACATACTGTGCTAATTTGTGTTATGGGGAATCAAAAATTAGATGATCACTAAATGAGATAAAATACTGTTAATAAAATTTCACATTTATTTAATAAATAAAACATAAAAAAATACAAATAACAAATTTAAAATTTGCCGGAATCAATCATTAATAAATCATTCTAATATGCTGATTTGGTGCTTAAGAATTATTTCTTATTATTATCAGTTTTGCTCAATTTAATCCATCCTTGCTGAATAAAATAGTTAATTTCGTTCAAAAAGAAAATCTGCCATGATATTAAATATTACATTTATATTGCCCACCCATGTATACAATATAGGCCTATTGTTCTTCTGGTTTGTTCTTAGTTTGTGTTTAGTCTGAGGAGAGAATTTTCATAAATACACTAGCAAACAAACACACACTCACTCTTAAAACACACACACTCTTACAATCTCTGAACAGAGGTTGTTTGTCTTGCCAGCTTATGTAACTGGCCACAAACAACCTCCGTCGTTTCTGGTTTCCCACGGCAATACACACACAAACACTAATACACTCAGGCCATGCATTCCTCTTTTCCTCCAACTTCCCTCTCTTTCTCTTTCTAGCCTTATCCATTCTTCCATTTCCTTCCTCAGTTTCTCTCCTTACCCCATCCCTTATGTTTTCTCTTCCTCTAATATTCTTTTGTCCTCCATATACCTAGACAGACAAAAATCTCAGGCATAATGAAATGCTACACGACAAGATTCTAGCAAAAATAATTTTTTCTTTATACATTAAAAGCAAAAATTTTGTGTAATGCAATAAAATCACAATAGTGTTTTTTTTTTTTTTATTTATTTTATTTATGTTCTGTCCAGTTAGTGACAGAAATAGTTGAGGAACAAGCTAGATTCGAGCCTGCATCACCCATGTGAGCACTAAGCTAGTTTTCGTTGCCCTGCGCAGTTGATGGAAAAACAAAATAAAATGCAGATCAGACGTTATATGATGTGTATACATTTCTAAAGATTAGTTTTAGCCCTTCTATACCAGCTTCTCTGTGTCTTGAGCTACGTTTTAATGAAGCAAAAGGATAACATCTAATCCCTTTCCAGAGACTGAACATCTCAACTTGTGTATTTGAAAAAAACAAAAGCATCAAAGCTTTATGGAAAACCTATTCTGAATCAATTTCTTGGTTCCATTTGTTGCTTACAAAAAGTTAGCTTCTCGCTCTGTTGCCAGAATTCTTCATAAACTTAGCAGTGTTACCACATTTTATAAATACATTTACTTTAATGTTTCAAATAATTATTTCATACTTGATAATGATTTAATTCATTTAATACATGTTTTTAATGATTTACAAATTATTTGATTACCAAAAAAATGTTATGTAGGTGTATATAAACAACCAATCATTTTTTTTAATCCAAAGCAAATTTATGTTCCCTGGATTTGGGCTATCAGATTGGATCAGATCTTGAAAATGGGTTGTTCAAAGGAAAAAAATGGATTCTGAATTTGGATTAGATCACAGTCCAGTCTTGGTTTTGATCCTCAGTTTGTTGTTCAAAACGTTTTAGTAAGCTTGGGATACTTTTGATCCAAAAAAAAAAATATTATTCTGATCCCAGCAGATACGGGGATTTCAGGAACAAAAATGTAATAAAACTTTAAAACTGGTCCAAAAAATACAACATTTTAACATGTAATACAGTCATGGTCAAAAATATCGGCACCCTTGCAGTTCTGTCAGAAAATGCAACACTTCTCTCAGAAAATTGTTGCAGTTGCAAATGTTTTGGTACTCACATGTTTGTGTCACATGCATTGGAACAACACAAAAAAACAGAGAAGAAAAGTCAAATCTGATACAATTCCACACAGAACCCAGAAAATGCACTGGACAAAATTATTGGCACCCTTAACTTAATATTTGGTAGCACCCGCTTTGGAAAAAATAACTGAAAATCAGTCGCTTCCTGTAACCATGAATGAGTTTCTTACACCTCCCTACTGGAGTATTGGACCACTCTTCTTTTGCAAACTGCTCCAGGTCATTCAGATTTGAAGGGTGTCTTCTCCCAGCTGCTGTTTTGAGATCTCTCCACAGGTGTTCTCTGGGATTCAGATCTGGACTTATTGCTGGCCATTTCAGAACTTTCTTTTCTGCATGCTCAGTGTGAGACAACACAAAGGTTGAGTCAACTTTTCTCCATTTTAACTGGTTGCAAGTGTGATTACTATATTGCCCACACCTGTTACTTGCCACAGGCGTGTCTAAATACAAATTACAGGAGCATCACATGCTTGAAAAGCAATTATTTCTTACAATTTTGACAAGGTGACAATAATTTTGTCCAGTCCATTTTTGAGTTCTGTGTGAAATTTTATCAAGTTTGACTTTTCTTCTCTATTTCTTTTTTTGTTGTTGCAGTGCAAACAAAAACAATGAGCATGTGAATACCAAAACATTTGCAATTGGAACAATTTTTTGAGAGAAGTGTTGCATTTTCTGTCAAAATTGCAAGGGTGCTGATATTTTTGCCCATGACTGTATACCCCCAAATCCCCAAACAGCTGTCACTATGAAACAAAAAATATTATATTTAATTTAAAGTTGTTGTTTTTTTTTTAATCACTGACTGTAAACTACATTGGCACAATCATCTTCTGACCAAAGCTAGAATGTAAAACATTGGCATTTTTTCCCATTTAATTTTCTTTTTTCATCTCCATATCCATTTAGGGGCTCCGTAGAGCACTAGTAATTCAGTTTTGGAAATCTGAAAAAGTGTGTATCTGTATCAGGGTGATCCAATCCAATTTTGGTGATTTAAAAAAAATTAAACATTGGGGACATATTACATGATAAAATTGTGTATTTTTTTTGGATCAGTTTTAAAGTTTTACTGTTTTTTTTGTTCCTGAAATCTACCCTTCTGCTGGGATCAGAATAGTGTAGTTTTTTTGGATTAAAGGTATCCCAATTTTACTAAAACATTTTGAACAACACAAACTGAGGATTTAATCCAGATCAAAACCACATTTGGATTTTGTGATCTAATTCAAATTGAGAATCCTTTTATTTTTCGGAACAACCCATTTTTAAGACTTGATTCAATCTGGCCCCAGAGGAGTGCAAGACACTGATTCAAAGTTCATGAAGTACAGTGAAACTGATTCTTTTTGAGGAGTAGTAAATGATTGCAGTTCAGTAAGTGAAGATTCAAGATTCAGTGAAGGATTTGTCAGACTGATAACCGGTAATCTGTGTGTTTGTGAGTCTTTCTGAGTGAATCATTTAAAGATCCAGCTCATAAGAGCCTTTTGATTGTGAATCAAAAATACACTTGCTGTATGTTTTGTTTCTGAGTTCATGAAAACACATCCAAAAAACTTAAAGCAGGTGCTCGATCACCAGAAAAACCACACTGTCAATCAACAAAAATTGCCATTGCCATTGCTGCTCTCAAAGTTTATTAAAATTACAACGTTTTGACCGAAAAAGTCTTCCTGACCTGACGAAGACCTTTTCTGGTCAAATTGTTGTATTTTTAATTACAACAATTAGCAGCAATGGCAGTGTGCCAATTTTTATTGATTGACAGCGTGGTTTCTGAGATCAACCATCAGTGACAATGTAAAAGAAAGTTGTAAACAAAAATAGTCTTTTTATCTGATCACTTTTAATTCAAACTGCAAACTCACAGTTAAAGTATAATTTATGTTGTCAGGACTCTCTATATTAAGCAACAATTCAGAAAGCATCCAAACTCTTTCGGGTGTAGAGAATGTTCCCGCCAAACCCTACTCTAATCTGGAGTGCATGGAAAAACCACTAGTGTATATCAGTTCTTATGAGGTCGTATCTGTCTTTTACATTGTTCATCTGGCACTGACGTCCATTTCCAACTTTTTATCATTCCCTAGTGGTCCAGCACCCACGCTGCTGCTGACTCCAGACGACCGTTTAACACTTCCAGGCTCATTGACGGGCTGGCCCACCATCACTGAAAGGGTCTGGAGTGTGTACGTGCGTGCGTCTGGCGGGATGGCTCCATTAGAGCATTCAGAGTCTATTGCACATAAAGGCTCTCCGCACAAGTTGATTTATTGCATCCTTTTGTATATGGTGCTCTGAGATGATTGATAAAAGCAAAAGAATGAGAGTCACAGATGTGTGAAGCATTGAGAAGAGTGGAGAGAGAACACAGTAGAAGGGAGGAGAGAGCCTTGTTGCAGGAAGTAGACACTTGCATTATAGTGCTACTTTGGTTGACATAAATTCAAGCTGTCAGAGACAGTTGGCAGAAAAATGGGGCTGTTTTATTTACTGAAGTCAACTGTGCACAATGTTTGTCATTGCTCTATGAGGTTCCCAAAAGCCACAGTTTTGATGAGGAAAATTAATGAAAACTCTGCAGAAGGCTCTTAGCCAATCAGGACAACGCTATAGAAATGATAAACTCTGACTAGATAATGACTAGTGTTCCACAAGCTTTAGAGTTCATGAGTTCACATAAGTTTGGGGTTGTAAAACTCTGGTCAGTGATATGGTAAAGCAGTTTCCTTCATGTTTCTATAGAGGGTTTGCACTTACGTCACGGTTTGGTCAGTTAGATGCGTGGCCATATTGGAGATGTAAACAACAGCATGGATTGCACGGTTAATGTACTACTAATGAATTAATGAATACGTTGTTCTGCTAATTTATGCCATTTAAACCATCTGGAAGCTGCTAAATCATATAGAGAAGGACTTAGTAAGCAGGAAAGGGCACAAGATGTTAAGGTACTAAAGTTAATAGGTGGTAAAGGTAGTTACGAGCACTATTAATTAAGATATTAGTTTAATATTTCACCTACCTGGCTGGAAGAGCTGCTTTACAACTCTGCTCCTTGATTTGTTATAACTTTTGACAGTCTATAGTACTCCAAAGGTTTTTCCCAATCTGACCGATTAGTACAGCCCAAAATATGACAATAATTGACCATTTTCAGCAGCAATAATTAGCTAAATTTGCAAGTTCACAACCGTTCAGTTCAGAGGCATTGTTTACAGTTAGTGCCACCGATTGATGACGTGTCGTGAAAATAGTTTTTTGTACTGTTTTTTCAGACTTTTTGACAATAATTTCATTCAGAATTTTTGTTGTTATTAATGTATTTTATAAGTAGGGATGTAACAATTCACTCAACAATGCAATACAATTCACGATACTTATTTCACAATATGATTTTCTCACAATTCTTGAAACAAAATGAGATTTAAGACTTAAATATAAATGGAAAAGTGCCCTTTTATTATTTCTGAGGCAAAATGCTGCACATTTGTTTGTGAAATTGAAATAGGTCAAATCCCAAATTTAAAACAAATCCCAAATCAAATAAATAAATAATACAAATAAAATAAATCTCTTCATATAAACAAACATTTAAAATTAGAAACAACCACTGCATTTTAATCAACAAAGATGTGTTAAAGATGCAGCATGAATCCAACATGAGCATGTAATTTAGACTGTATAATTTCAAAATTTCAAGCAATGATCTGAATTTAGTGTTTTCAAACTGTACTACATAAAACAGCCTATCTGAACGAAACCAAAAACAGCAGACGGGCTGAATTGAAATGCAGACTCACTCTCTGGCAGCAGGTGGCGCTTATAGAACAGCAGCAATACAGTGTTTCCTTGGTTACCGCTGTAAACAAAGCAGCGCTGTGCTTATGAATACTAGTATATACTACGTTAATATGTATTATGTAGTGGCAAGATGAAAAAAAAAAATACCATCTAAACTTTTCTAAAGACAATCACGATTTGCGTAACATCTCAAACAACTTGAATCATTCATAGACTTGTGTGCTACATTTTTAAAATCTTAAAAAGCCATATGATACCATTATGTGAGAAACAGATCAAAAGTTAATCACTGATCTTCCACTCCAATGAGGTGTCATCTCAAGAACCACTTGTGACTAGATTGAGTGAATCGAGCTCAAGAAAAGTAAATGAATTATACTTTTGAACTGTTTTTTTTTTTTTATATGAACTGGATGAACTGGTTCCATTTTGAATTAACTATTCCTTTTAAACTAGAAGCCTGTTAGTGGTATATATTAGTGAACTGACTGTACTGACAATATTGGATGAGAACTGAACTAAAGAACAGAATCGACACTGAAATGACCTCAGCTAAACAGTGACACTTGGTTTTTTAAAGCTGCTTTATAACAGAATTCATCTCTGTTTGCATCATTGAATAATTATTCTCTTGTTTATTCCTGTAAAGCTGCTTTGAAGCAATCTGTATTGTATAAAGCGCTATATAAATAAAGGTGACTTAACTTGACCTGACTTGGTAGAACAACAAATGATCTCATCCAGCACAATACAAACTCCTGTGGTTCAGATTGCATCTTCAGCTCAATAACAAAACACATTTTTGCCTGCAGATGTGAACGAGTGTGAGCTGCTCGGTAATGTGTGTGGCGAGGCCACCTGTGAGAATCGTGAAGGCACCTTCCTGTGTTTGTGTCCTGATGAGATGCAAGAATTTGATCCAATGTCGGCCAAATGCTTCTCTACACCACCAGGTAAAGTTGAAGCCTTCTGTAAACATCCACAATGTGATCGACCAATTCATTGTCCTACAGAAATCCCACAAACACTGCCTTAATTTAAACCTACAAGACTACCATTATCCCACAGATTACCTTTTATCTGGACAGATGACCCCTGTCCTCGTGCGTAACGTCTCAGCTTCACTGTATACCTGAAATGATTCTGAAGCTCTTCATGTTTTAATCTCAGCCATGGAGATCCTCTAGTGCAACAGGACATTAACTTCATATCATCAGGGTCCAGCTCTGAGTAGAACAGAGGGAGGCAAGACGTGATGAATGGGGGTTGTAAACGATCTGGCAGGAGAGAAATGAGATTCAGTCTGAGGATTACAGAGGGACCAATGCACCATGGGCCCCAAAGCACATAAGAGCCAAGAAGAAGCTCCCACGCTAAGATAAAAAAAAAAAGACCAGTACAGAGAGATATACAAGAAGACCTATCAGAATAAGATGGCTGCTTTTGAAAGTCTAGACAGGTTTTCTGATTGGAATTGTGATATTGACTTATTGCTAGGTTTTAACAGTCCACTTTAGACTTTCTACTATCTATAAGTCTACTATCTCTCATTAGAGTATTAGTAGACAGTTAAGGTTAATAGAATAAGTTGACAAGCACTTATTATTACTTTAGTCAGTAGAATGTGTGTTGGGCTATCAAACTAAAGTGTTAGCAGATATTAAAGAGATAGTTCACCCAAAAATGAAAATACTGTCATTAATTACTCACCCTCATGTCGTTCTAAAATTGTAAGACCTTCATTCATCTTCAGAACATTTTTGATGAAATTCGAGAGCTTTCTGACCCCGCATAGATAGCAACCCAACTACCATATTCTAGGCCCAGAAAGGTAGGAAGTCTTTTTGCACGCAAAACGTATCATTGTAGCTTTGTCAAATTAAGGTTGAACTACTGATGTCGTGGACTATATTTTAAGGATGTCCTTACTACCTTTCTGGGCTTTGAACGTGGTAGTTGCATTGCTGTCTATGCAGGTCAGAATTTCTCAGATTTCATCAAAAATATCTTAATTTTTCTTCCAAAAATGAATGAAGGTGTTTCAGGTTTGGAACAACGTGAGGGTGAGTAATTAATAACAGAACTTTCAATTTTTGGGTGAACTATGCCTTTAAGGTTTAAGGGTTGGCGCTGGCTAGATTGGAATCAATTTGTTCCTCTAGTGCTGAAAAACATGGTGGAACTGGGAAATGAAAGAACAGCGTTGATTGGATATGTGTGTGTGAGTGGCTACACACCAGCTGTGCCTGGAAGATCAAGTAACAGGAAGCATTTTTTTAGATCTTAGCCAACTGTTTTAGTTAAGGACTTTTGTTCAGATCCACCCGTCTAATCCTCATAAAACCGCACTGTCTCCTCAGTTTAAACATTATTTTTTTGTTTTTACAAAAAGTACTCCGGTATCTTTTACCAGAGCTGTAAATCATGCTTTTTACATATAAGTACAGTGGAAGAACAGCATAAAACTGGAATCACAAAAGTTTGAAATATTAATTATGTGGAAATAATAAAAAGGAGCACCCAGTGACTCAAAAGCCAAGGCCGAACTGTAAAACTGCTTGCTGATGTCATGCACAGTTTCTGCTGTTTTTGACCTTGGTTCTTTAGGTGTTCTTCATTTGTGGTTTATCGTATTGCAGTGAAATTTTACATTTTTTCATTGATTTATTATTTTTTTTTTAAATTTTTTTTTTCGATTCGTTGCTTTGTGACAAGTCATGATTGAAAATTCAAATCTGAATATTTTAAAAGGACAAACCAACTGGTCTGATTTATCTGTGTTGTGTTGCTGTCTTGTACCCCACAGTCACAGAAGTGGAGAGGAAAGAATGTTATTTCAACTTGAATGATGAGAACCTGTGTGATAATGTGCTGGCCAGCAGCATGACTAAAGAGGAGTGCTGCTGTACGCTGGGAGCCGGCTGGGGGGACAACTGTGAGGTCCATCCCTGCCCCATACCGGGAACAGGTACTCGGTTACATCACGCACAAAAAAGTACAAGAACGGCAACACTTTTGTACAGATATTAAGACAATGTGAATCATTCAATCAGTGAGTTGAACTTGAAGATAGTGAATGAATCAGTTTATTTTAGGTAAACTATTACTTTTAAACTTCAAGCACAATAGAATTTTCTGTGTTTTAAAGGAGAAGTTCACTTCCAGAACCAAAATTTACAGATAATTTGCTCACACCCTTGTCATCCAAGATATTCCTGTCTTTCTTTTTTCGGTCGTAAAGAAATTCTGTTTTATGAGGAAAAAAAATTCAGGAATGTTCTCCATATAGTGGACTTCTATGGTGCCCACGGGTTTGAACTTCCAAAATGCAGTTAAAATGCAGCTTCAAAGGGCTCTAATCTAATGAAACGATTTACTATTATTATTATTATTATTATTATTATAATTACAATTATATAATTTTTAACCTTAAATGCCTGTCTTGTCTAACATTCCGGTTCTTGACATTTAGGGTATGTCGAAAAACTCTGATCTCATTTTCTCTTCCAACTTCTAAATCGTCCTACATTGCTGTTTTACCATTTTTAAAGTGTTTTGAAGATTTTGGAGTTGGAGAAAATGAGATGGGATTTTTTTGACCTACCCTAACTGTATTGAACTGGAATGCACAGAGTTCACGAGAGCTAGACAAGATGAGCATTTGGAGGTTTAAAAGTATATAAATTGTACTTTTTTTTTTAGAAAATAACCAATCGTTTCACTAGATAAGACCCTTCTTCCTTGACTGGGATCATTTAGAGCCCCTTGAATCTGCATTTAAACTGCATTTTGGAAGTTCAAACTCACAGGCACCAATGAAGTCTACTATATGAAGAAAAATCATAAAATGTTTGCCTCAAGCATAATTTCTTAACGACTGAAGAAGGAAAGACATAAAAATCTTGGATGACAAGAGGGTGAGTAAATTATCTGTAAATTTTTGTTCTGGAAGTAAACTTCTCCTTTAAAGGGGTCATCGGATGCTCATTTTCCACAAGTTGATATGATTCTTTAGGGTCTTAATGAAAAGTCTATAATATACTTTGGTTAAAAATTCTCAATGGTTGTGTAAAACAACACCCTTTTTACCTTGCCAAAATCAGCTCTGCAAAAATCATCCTGTTCTGGTCGAGGTTGCTTTAAATGTTAATGAGCTCTGCTCGCCCCGCCCCTCTATTCTCTCTGTGGAGTGACGAGCCTGTTTACTTTAGCTGCGTTTAGCCGCTAAACTTGCTAACTAGCACGTTATTAGGAAAGGCGATCACAAAGATATATATAAAAAAACCCTTATACTCTTGTAACCCCTATACTGCTGTAAATGAAGCTGGATCACGAATGATTTGCGCGAACAGAGACAGATATATGTAGATCGGGAGGCGCATTCCATTTACAAACAAACGCTCTACTGCATCTTCAGTGGCTCAGATGTCAGGAATAAATGACGACCACTATGTTCATTATTACATCCTGAGGTAAGACGCTAATGTCAATCAACTATCGTGGGAGTGGCCTCTGTCGGTGTGACACCACACCAACAGGCATCTGAGAACGGCTCGATTTGAAAAAGGGGATATTATTTTTACAGATTAATTAAAAACCACTGCACGGATTTTTATCATTATAGGGTAGATTTGTACATACACTGCCAACATACATTAATGTTCAAACAACATGTAAAAGTGAACTTTGCATCCGATGACCCCTTTAACACTTTTGTTTTTTTTTTTAAATACGATGGTGGTGAAAGCCCAAATTTTCAATTCAAAGTAGAAGCTATTTAGGCAACATGCATCAAGCCAGCGAGCTGAACTTGAGGATAGTGAATTATTCATTCTTTTGAAGTGATTCCTTGCAGTGAATCAATTTTCCTAGTTCATTTTAGGTAAACTATTCATTTTAAACTTTTATGCTGGGGAACTTAAAAAGATAAGCCCAAAATTAGAGAAATTTATCTTAAAGTAGGAAAAAGTAATTAAAGAGACACAGAAAAGTTTTTAAACTATTATCATTTAAGACTGTAATGATTTCTACAACATTTTTACTTCAAATCTCCCCGCAAATTGGTTGAAGAGGACATGTCCTGAGGGGAAGTCCACATGTTGTTGCACATTAGTGCTTATGAATCTGCTCATTTTTAATTTCAGAGGCAAATCAGATACGGCTGTAGATTGTGGAAAGATTCAGTGCGAAAACAATATCCACCCTTCTTCAAATGATACCTGACGAAGGGTGTTCAATACATGTAAAAGCTTGTCTGTCCTATTATGACCTAAATGACTGAGAATCTTCACAGACAAGCCAATTAAATCATGTCTGGACTTCAATCACTCATGTTTATTTTGCTTTATCAGCTCAGAACTACAAATCTATCTTAAACTAATTTCCAATAATCACCATTCTTAAAATAAATACAGCAGACAAACTCCTTTATTAACGCCTGGCTCTCTCCCGTGTAGATCAGTTCTCACAGATGTGTCCGGCGGGCCGGGGTTACATTCCTCCTGAGGATCCTGTTGTTCCTACAACCAGCTTACCAGAAAGCTTTAACGGTATTTGTGTGTCTATGCAGTTTTAAAAATGAAAAATCCAATGTTCCAAAACCTGTTTGGCTGTTTGTCTATACAGTGAAAGTCAGTCAGGTCCAAAAAAACACCGAACCCCAATGACTTTCATTGTATGTACTAAAAAAATGATGACATTGATTTCATTTTTGGTTGAACTGCCCTTTTAAAGTCTGGTTGTTTACGTGTGCTTTTGTGCATTTTTGTGCTTGTATGGTTTTATGTTTAAGCATTGATGTGCCTTGCACTTTTACCCTCCTGTTTAATGCACATATTTTTGACTTTGTAACGTGTAGAAACAGCCGCAGACATTGCTTAGCATCTGACCTACATATGCTGAAACGCACACACTCAGCAGCCTGCTTCCCAGTGTGGGGAAACCTCAGTCACAGGGCCAGTCTAATGCACTGATTTAATTTATGAATGCAGCGAGAGTGTGGTTTCTCTTTGGCTGGTGGCAGCACGAGTGAATGCGATGTGGTCGGGATGTGTGTGTGTTTGAATGGAATGCTTATGGATGGTAAGGACATTTCCTCCCTGTCAGTCTCCAGTCAAATGACATTTCCGCATGTAGCAGATCCCCAAATAAGAACACTAACCAGAGCAACGCATCCAGATGCGTGCTGATCTGTAGATGTTGTCTAGATTTTAACGTGTTGAAAATCATGAAATAATGAAAATGTGTTGATGTGTGTGATTTGCAGATGCAGATGAATGCAAGCTTTTTGAAAAAGAGATCTGCAAAGATGGCTTTTGTCTCAATACCCCCGGTGGGTATGAGTGTTACTGCAAGGCCGGACTCTACTATGATGAGAGCAAACTGCAGTGCGTGGGTAAGATCCAAAATCACAATATGCATGTAATCCCCGAACAACTGTGGATTATTATGTCTCAACTGATTTTTTTTTTTTCAAAGGGAGAGTTCATGGTAATTACCTCATGATGTTCCAAAGTCTTCTGCAGAGCACAAAGAAACAAACAAACAAAACCAAACAACCTACAGAACTTTCGAAGTTGAATGTTAACTGGATAGTTCACCCAAAAATGAAATTACTCTCTAATTAATTACTCACCCTCATGTCATCCCAAACCCTTATGACCTTCGTTTATCCCCGAAACACAACTTAAGATATTTTTAATGAAATCCAAGAGCTTTCCGACCATGTATAGATGAAACTACCACATTCAAGCCCAGAAAGGTAGTAAGGACATTGTTAAAATAGTCCATGTGACATCAGTGGAAGCTATGAGAATACTTTTTGTGTGCAAATAAAACAAAAATAACAACGTCATTCAACAATTTGCGGTGCTCTTGTGAACATGTGTGGCAAAGACTGTCACGGAATAGAAGAAATTGTTGCATCAAGCTGTTATTTTACTTTTCTTTGTGCACAAAATGTATTCTCATAGCTTCATAACATTAAAAAGTGACATGAAAGTGTTTTTTTTTAGTCTAAGTATTCTTAGAAAGGTTAGAAAGTAATCTTAGAAGGGTTTGCTATTTATAACATCCTGCTTTAGCCGTTTATTGCTTGTGATGTTTGGCCTTGAATTGTCACTGTGTTCTTTTGTCGGTTCGGAATGACAGACTTGTGTGTGTTCTTGAGTGGGTGCGTGCGAGTTTACATGCTGAGTAGATAGCGTGTGTAAGTGTTGGCCTAGTTTGGCTCACCGTAACGCCAACACATTTAAATTGGATTTAAATTTAAGTTTTAAACCTGCTGCAGCTGCCGGCTTGTGGCTTGCGGCGACATTATGCGTGCAGCATGATAGCAAGTTATATGTGTTTGTAAGCTTGGGTCAAAGGGCTACATCTTGCGACCGGTCAGGGCGGCACAGCCGTTACGATCCAGACCGCAGCTCTATGGTGCACCACAGGCTGTCTGCCTGCCTAAACACACATACACACACTCACACAAACCACAGACCCACGGCAATGGAGTCTCGCCCGGCCACACTGCCTTAAAGCTGCCACACCCCTGACTGCCTTAACACACATATTCAGTGCAGCCACAATCATTTGATTTCCTACACCCACACTGACACACACACATATGAACACCCATGCTTTTTCACACAAACACACACACACATATACAAATATGTCTCTTTCGTTTCTGTATGTGTCAGTCTTTTTGACACCAGGTCAGTGGGTGCATGTTCTGAAGTAGGCCGCAAACTTTACATACACACTGTGGGCTCATCCGGTTTTATGTAAACAAACACACTAAGTGTGTTTAAGGGGATAGTACACCCAAAAATGAAAACTACCCTGTGATAAACTCACCCTCAACCCATCCTAGGTGTGTATAATTTTCCTCTTTCAGATGAACACAATTGGAGTTGTATTAAAAAAATGTCTGGCTTTTCCAAGCTTTATAATGGCAGTGAATGGCTGTTGACTTTTTGAAGTCCAATAAAGTACATCCATTGATCATAAAAAGTGCTCAACAGAGCTCGGGGGGGTAAATAAAGAAACATTTATCATTACAAATCCTTGTTTTATACTTTTCATTCATGACCAGTGTTTTGTTTTACATCCTACATTATCCGCCAAAACGCCGCTCTTGTGTGAACGTGTGTATGATCGTTAGAAGAAACTAGAGATTGCAGTTTGTAAAGTTTTAAATATGGATATTTTCACTTCAGAAGCCCCTTATTAAACCCCTGGAACAGTGTGGAGTACTTTTTATGATGGATGGATGCACTTTATTGGACTTCAAAATCTAAGCAGCCATTCACTGCCATTATGAAGCTTAGAAAAGCCAGGACATTTTTGGGTAACTATCTCTTTAAATGCACTTTGGTTGGATTAGAGCAATTTGTCAATATGTCAGTGTTGTTATTGTTAAATAAAAATAAAATGAAAATAAAACTATTAAAAATCGTTTTTGGTAATTGCTGTAAAGCTGAAAAAACATAATTTCATCTAATATTTATATTCAATGAAAAACTTAAAGGAAAATGAGAAATATCACCAACTAACTGAAATAAACTGAAGTACTTAAACTGAAATAAAAATAAAATAATAAATCTCCATAGAAATGTAAAAAAAATAAAATAAAAAATAATAACTAGCACAAAATGACTACAATTTAAAGTAAAATTAAAATAAAAGCTGCAAACCTAAAAATACAAACTAATTCAAAATATTAATAAATATTCTAATCGTAGAAATAATGCATTTTGTTACATGGCAAATTGCTGAAATGCTGAATGCTGGTGAAACTGTTCTTTTTGCATCTCTGTTGTACATATTGAATTTGCTCATCGAGTCTGTTTGTTCTGTTTCTCTCTCTGTTTCTGGACTCTGCAGACACTGATGAATGTGCAGATGAATCGAACTGTATAGATGGCAAATGTATGAACACATATGGTTCATATCAGTGTTTCTGCACTCCGCCCATGGTTCTTGCACCTGACAGCACACGCTGCATTTTGCCCGCTGTAGCAGGTAAAGTCTTACATCAACAGTAAAGTATTATGCACCTGAAAACCCTACAAGCCACTGTCAAATCCCTATTCTCTAAAGCCCTTCAGTCCAAAAACCCACACCTTAAAGCCACTACAATCACACTTAAAACTCATACCCTAAACTCTAAATCCCACTGTCTAAATCTGTGTTAACCAATCCTGGAAGCCCTCAGCACTCCACATTTTGGATGTCTTCTCCTTATTCATCTCATAAGATCATTAGTCAAGTTCTCTATGACCTGAATAGAGTGTGTCAGATTAGTGAGACACCTAAAATCTGCATTGTTGGGGTTCCTCAAGGAGCTGGATTGAGAATCAAAGCTCTAAATCCTTTAATATAAACCCTTGATTTTCTAAAACCCTACATTTTACATTTTAAATGTTACACCCCTCAATGTGCTATTATCTATCTCAGTTGTTTCTGATATCATTATATGATCATCTCTGACCTGGATTGCTTGTCTTGATCTCAAAGTAATTCCAAACAGTGTCATACTGCCATCTAGAGGGTGGTCAGAATAAGCCTTGCCACGCATGATTTTTAAATAGATTTTTCACAGGTGTTTTATGCATTTTGAATTATACTTTGCATTGTTTTGTGTTTTAATGTTGAAGGAAAAGTCTGTAAAGCAGTTTGTTTTCCTTTTTTCTTAACATTTAATTTGGTTGACACTTATTCATTACCACTTCAAATGCTATTTTCTGTGTTTGTGTTTTTACAGGGCAAAGAGAAACTGATGTGTACCAAGGTATTTGCTGGGAGACAGTAACGGAAAGACTGACCTGCACAAAGCCCATTGCCAACCTACAGACCACGTTCACAGAGTGCTGCTGTTTATACGGAGAGGCCTGGGGCATGGACTGTGCTCTCTGCCCCCAGAAAAATACAGGTATAAATACACAACTACGCATTGTGCAAAGCACAGAGAAAAATATAGAGCAGCTTTGAAACCATCTTTCTCTCAGTTTTGAAAGTTAATCTATGTGGTATTGCAAACAGTTCATTATTAGGGATGCAGTTTTATCCCCAAAGTTAATTTGTATACACTGTCGTTCAAAAGTTTGGGATCGGTAAGATTTTTCATGTCATTTAAAGAAGTATCTTATGCTCATCAAAGTTCCATTTATTTATACCGAAAAAAATAATATTATGAAATATTATTGCAGTTTTAAAATATAATTTATTTCTGTGATGCAAAGCTAAATTTTTATCAGCCATTACTCCAGTCTTCAGTGTCACATGATCCTTCAGAAATCATTGTAATATGCTGATTTATTATATTTAATACATTTATTATGATTTATAATAGCTGATTTAATATTTTTTGGAGCCTGTGATACTTTTTTTCAGGATTCTTTAATGAATAAAACATTAAAAAGAACAGTATTTATTCAAAATATAAATATTTTTTAACAATTCAAGTCTTTACTATAACTTTTTTTTAATTTAACACATTCTTGCTGAATAAAAGTATTCATTTCTTTCAAAGAAAGAAAGAAAAAAAAGTACATACCCCAGTGTTTAAACGGTAGTGTATATTGTTATTAAAGATTTCCATTTTAAATAAATGCTGTTCTTTTTAACGTTTCATTCATCAAGGAATCCTGAAAAAAAAAAAAACAGCACAATTGTTTCCAGCACTGATAATAAATCAGCGTATTAGAATGATTTCTGAAGGTTCATTTGACACTGAAGACTGGTGAAATGATGCTGAAAATGCAGGTTTGCATCACAGCAATAAATTCTGTTTTAAAGTGTATTACAATAGAAAACCATTATTTTAAATTGCAAAAATATTTCACAATATTACTGTTTTTTCTGTAGTTTTAATCAAATAAACGCAGCCTTTACAAGCAGAAAAGACTTCTTTAAAAAACATCTGAAATCTTACTGATCCCAAACTTTTGTGCAGTGTATGTGATACCTCTTTTTTAAATGATTGCAGACCTACCGTACAGATCTGGCTGCCCTGTAATTCTATACTTGCACAGTCGCTGAGACACACAGAAACTGCAAATATAAAAAAACAAAGAAAATCAAAACACAGCTCTTTCTTTTTTTATTCTCATCCAGAGGCCTATGCTACTATGTGTAATATCCGTCAATCTGGTGGCCCCCGTCGGCCGTATGGTCAGGATGCTTTGGTCGCTGGCCCAGTTGCTGAATACGGCCCTGAATATGATTCTCGACCTCTAAACCCTGATGCTACATTGCCCCTCTATGAAGATTACGAAGAAGCAAGAAGTGAGTATAAATACACACCCTAAAAAAATAGTTGAATTATTCATTGTCATTATTTACTCATATTCATGTTTTCACATCCTCTCTCTCTCAGATCCATATGATGCATTTGAAGGACTGCGAGCGGAGGAATGCGGAGTGTTGAACGGGTGTGAGAATGGACGGTGTGTGCGGGTGCAGGAAGGATACACATGTGACTGCTTCGATGGATACACACTCGACATGTCCCGCATGGCCTGCGTGGGTGAGCAACAGCAGAGTGTCACATGAGGGGATCGGGCTGTTTTTTTAGTATGTGGGTGGGATTAGCTCAGGCTTACATTTCAGTGTTTCTCTAAAGATTTTTTAATCAATAATTAGGTGCTGCTGAGTGCAAATATCCATAAATCAACAAGTATCTGAGCTTCAAAAAAGATAAAATAAAAATAGGAATAAAATAAATAAATAAAAGTTTAAAAAAAAATCATCATTAGTATGTAGACTTACATGTGATTGGATTTATTTTTTTGTGTGTGTTATTAAAGTGTAAAACCTCTAAAGGTCGGAAGTGATTTAAAATCTTCGAATCTCAAAAACTCCAAAATTCTAAAATTCTCATTACTAGCGAATGGGTGTGTTTTTCTTACATTGTCACGAATTGTGATTATCATGACTAATCTCCTGAAATGAGGCATGACTGAGCAGATGATATACGCCCAGGCACAGAGTGGCTATTAGAGTTGGGAATGAGAAGTGGTTCTTATTCAGAACAAGTATCAATTTTTCTTTTTAAATAATAGAATGACATTCAGTTGTGTTAATGGTTCTTACACATGTATTTTTCCTCTAACATACCATACTAAAAGAGTTTCTTGCAGTACTTATTCAGTGACACCGCAACACTGTTACAGAATCTACAGCTAAATGACTCTTTTAGTCAGATTTTTTTAGTGAATCAAAAACAAACCTAGCAAACAACATAGTACAATTCACAAACAAATGATTCAGAGTCAGGTATATTTTATTAATCAAAAACATACTGTGCAGCCTAAGTAGTTGGATTCCCAAACCAAAGACTATTATCTGTCATGGTTTGTTTGTGTGTGTGTGTGTGTGTGTGTGTGTGTGTGTGTGTGAAAAGCTAGTGTAATCCCATTCCCAAATGAATGACTCTATGAGTTGGTTACTTTTACCCACTAAAAAACATATTGTGCAACAAGTGTAGTCCAATTCTTAAACTAATGACTCTTTCGGACGGTTCTTTTTAGTGAAGCAAAAACATTCTGTGCAACCAGAGTAGTATAATTTCCAAACCATAAGAGTCAGTTATGTTTAGTGTATTAAAAACATACCACACAACCAGAGCATTTTGATTCCTGAATTGACTCGGTTCTTTATAGTGAATACAAAACATACTCTGCAACCAAAGTAGTCTGGTTCCCATATGAATGACTGCTTATGAATCTGCTTTTTTAGTCAATCAGAAACATAGTGCACAACCAGTGTAGTGAATCGAAAAACATAACAGTTGAGGTCAAAAGTTTACATACACCTTGCAAATTCTGCAAAATGTTTTATCAAAATAAGAGGGATAACAGAAAATGCATGTTATTTTTTTTATTTAGTACTGACCTGAATAAGATATTTTACATAGAGGAAGTTTACATATAGTTTAAAAGAGAGAAATAATAGACCCAGTTCAAAAGTTCATACGCTACATACGCTTGATTCTTAATACTGTGTTGTTACCTGAATGATCCACAGCTGTGTTTTTTTGTTTAGTGATAGTTGTTCATGAGTCCCTTGTTTGTTCTGAACTGCCTGCTGTTCTTCAGAAAAATCTTTCAGGTCCCACAATTTAATTGTTTTTTCAGCATTTTTGTGTTTTTGAACCCTCACCAACAATAACTGTATGATTTGAGATGCATCTTTTCACACTGAGGACAACTGAGGGACTCATATGCAGCTATTACATAAGGTTCAAATGCTCACAGATGCTTCAGAAGGAAAAACGATTAGTGCTGTCAAACGATTAACCGCGATTATTAGCATCCAAAATAAAAGTTGTTGTTGACATAATATACGCCTACTGTGTATATTTATTATGTATATATAAATACACACATGCATGTATATATTTAAGAAAAAATATGTTGTTTATATATTAAAAATATTTCTATAATTGATATATATAATGTCATTTATACGAACATAAATATATACAAAATACTGTATGTGTGTGTATTTATATATACATAATAAATGCACACAATATATGCACATATATTATGTACAAAAAAAATATTTTGGATGTGATTAATCACGATTAATCATTTGACCAGCACTAAAAACGTTGCATTAAGAACCAGGGGTGTAAACTTTTGCACAGAATGTGTACATTTTTCTTATTTCAACTAAATATCATTTTTTTATATTAGTACTGCCCTTCAGAAGCTATAGAAGATACTTACATGTTTCCCAGAAGACAAAATAAGTTAAATCTTTAAATTCAAAAAGTTTTCACCCCTTACTGCATTGTTTTCTTCTGAAGCATCAGTGAGCATTTGAACCTTCTGTAATAGTTGCATATGAGTCCCTCAGTTGTCCTCAGTGTGAAAAGATAGATCTCAAAATCATACAGTCATTGATGGAAAGGGTTCAAATACACAAAAATGCTGAAAAACCAAAGAATTTGTGGGACTGGAAGCATTTTTCTAAAGAACAGTGGGCAGTTTAACTGTTCAGGATAAGCAGTGGACTTATGAACAACTATCACTAAACAAAAAAAACACAGCTGTGGATCATCAACACAGTATTAAAAATCAAGTGTATGTAAACTTTTGAATGGGATCATTTTCATAAATTCAACTATTATTTTCTCTTGTGGACTATAACCTGTAGTTAAAGAGTTTGTCAGTAGTATTTTATAAAAACGAAAGAAATATGTGACCACATTTTTGTGTTTATTGCTGTTGTTTAATTCCAGTTACTGGATTGCACTTATGTCTAAAAAGTCATTAAATGTTTGCAAATTGCATTTCTTTTTTTAACATATATTTATTACTCTATCTACTAAAAGAATCATTATCCAAATTGTTAGAGGTGAAGCTGTATCCCAAACAAGACATAAGCAACTAAACTATCTTCTTTCTGTTTGTTTTGTGTTCCAGATATCAATGAATGCTCAGAGCTGAACACAAAGATGTCTCTTTGCAAGAACGGCAAGTGCATCAACACGCAAGGCTCATATAAGTGTGTGTGTCTGCCAGGATTTGTCCACTCCGCCCAGCACAACTACTGTGTGCCCCAAAGACAGAATGCAACCAGCACGAGCACGGAGTGACCAGCAGGGGGCGCGAGATATACTAAAAACACTCTTATTTAATCAAGGCCCATATACTCTGCACTGTATAAAACAAACACCCAAAATCAAACCTAGAAAAAAAGTCCTACTTGAGATGAAGAGTTTAATGTGCTATCTTATGGTGTCTATGAGAGAACTGTATAAAATATTTGTTTTATTGGTCTATGTAAGTTTATTATTTTTACTGTATTAGGAAGTAGACAGACTTTTTAGGTGTGAACATAGCAGAGGTGATATTTCAGCAAACTGACAAACCCTATGACCTTAAGCTGGGGGACTGCTTTATTTTAACCCAGTCAAAGACACCGAGCGTGTGGATATTTTACTAATGCAAAAGCCAGACTCTCTCCTTCCAATTTTAATTTCTTATTTTTTTATTTTTTATTCAGTGTCCTTTAACTTTTTTCTTTCTGTTTTGAATTCATTTATTGGCTGATTTTTCTTTATCTGTCCCTTTCTTTTCTATCCATATTTCACATTTTTCTTAAGGTCTTAGTGAGGCAGACCACACCACAAACACACAAACCTTCTATACCTAGATTCACAGGCAAGATACACAGCACAAAAATGTTTTCAGTGTCAAGTCTTTAAAATAAGCTTTTTATATGAGCTGCTTTGTATTAATGACAGACACCAGCTAATTCTCTGTGTCTGGGACATTAGTCCACTGCGCATGTCTGCCCTGTGGAGCAGGCATGACCTTTAACCTCACCTTTCTTCTAGAAATTATTGTTTCTTTGAAAAGAAAATAATAAAATGAAGTGCCTTTATGTATTTTTTTTCAGATATTTTTTTAACAAAAATCTTTTACTGCATTTCATAGAGTTGGCGAAATGTCTTGCCAGGTTGCAAAGCTGCTATTAAACAGCCGTGGGATTTTTTTTCACTCTCTTTCTGAATTTTTTTTTTTGTACATTTAAACTGAAGAGTTGATTAAAAACTATGTATTTGTAATTTGTACATGAATAAATATCTTCTGAATATCCATATAATGTATTAAAAGTCTTGAAATAAATCAGAGATGGTGATGTTTATACACATTTATCTTTGCTGTGTTGTCTACATTTAAATATCGGTGCTTCTCGACTAGGTTGTGAACAAAAATGGGAAAGAAAAGAATAAACAATGTTTAATACAATTGATGGAATCTGACACGCCACAGAATAACATTACATCACCTTAAATAGTAGAAAAAAATAGTTTGAAATAACAAATACAATAGAAATAACAAAAAATAGATTTACAGTAAATTGTTCTGTTCCCACAATAGTTCCATAGAAATCATGTCCTTTGTCTCACCTGTTTATCTTGAGAAATGATCTTGTGTGAGAAGTCAGGTGATTTATAATTCACATCAGTTGTTTTTCAATGAGAAACCAATGGCACAAACGAAATGGCTTTGATCTCAAAAGGGCTGTAATGACTTACTATTGTACAGCTCTCTGAAATATTGCATCAATGTTGGTAAATCGCGCCAGACAGAGGTCTAATTAATCTGTCTTCGTATTCGACCGCTCATCAGGGTAAGTGAAACCGACCGTTACTGTAATATCTCCCTTATCACACCGCGGACTGTAGTATTTTTTTTCATTTCTTTCGTATCACAACGTGGATTGTAGTAAAAATTAATTCAGGCTACTTATAAGCTGTATTATTTGATTTCAGCGCTGTTATGGTCACAGAAACGGAACTAAAAATATATAAATATAATTTCCACAAGTACACCCCGTCAGCCATTGGTCGAACAAACCGATAACCACGCCCACAACCCACGCCATTGATCAAGTAAAAATGTTTATGACAGGAGGTCGCTCAAAACAGGCCGCGAAACTTTAACAGAAGCAGAGAAATGTTGACAGTTTTCGGGAAAGTTAACTTATGAATGGCTTGCTTATAGCTGTCCCTATATATTAATCTGCAAAAAGATAAAAGTATTTTACCAACGAAAACGTTTCATAATTTAACTTTTATATTACTGTAATATTGTTGCCGTGTTGGTCTCTTATGTCGATTGTTTTGTACACTGTAATTGGTCATGAAATCAATATTTAATTTCCACTGATCTAAAGAATATTTTAGTATGAGATTTGTGTGCTTTATTTGCATTTCTTTAATCAGTTTGTAAATATTCTCTCAAAGCACACAAAACCCAAGCACTGAACTGACCTGAAAGAGCAACTGAAAATCATCTAACAAAACAGGTGAGCTGAGATTTATCATTTATTCAATTTGCGCATAATACCATGGTAAATGAGTATAGTATTTATATAGTATATGTGACCCTGGACCACAGTCATAAGGGTACATTTTTTAAAATTGAGATTTATACATTGGTGTATTGTTAGGATAGGACAATATTTGGCTGAGACACAACTATTTAAACATTTTTTGAGGGTGCAAAAAAAATCCAAATATTGAGAAAATTGCCTTTAAAGTTGTCCAAATGAAGTTATTAGCAATACGTATTACTAATCAAAGATTACGTTTTAATTTATTTACGCTAAGAAATTAACTAGATATCTTAATGGAACACTATCTTTACTTAATATCCTAATAATTTTTGTCATAAAAGATAAAAAAAGATAATTTAGACCTATACAGCATATTTTTGGCTGTTACTACAAATATACCTGTGCTACTTATGACTGGTTTTGTGGTCCAGGGTCACATATATTATATTTGTCAAACCACCATGCTGTCATAATCCATTACCCTCACTGTACGGTACTTTTCACTAATAATTATTTGCCAAGACAAGCTCATTGACAATCCAGCAAGAATGCCTTTACTTTCTGCTTGTTATTGTTAAATTTATGTACTGGAACTGTGTGTGCGTGCGTGTGTGTGGGAGAGAGAGAGAGAGAGAGAGAAAGAGAAAGAGGTGGAGGGGGAAGAAAGGTACAGAATGATTGATTGATGGAGCAAAAAGAGACAGAGTGAAGGGAAGTGAGGGGTGGGACTGAGTGAAAGAGGAGTGGAAGTTAAGGGGGAGGGCCAGAGAAAGCAAAGGGAGGAGAGAGGCAGCATGCATCTGTGTGGGGTCAGTATCACATGCTTGGCTCTTGCACACCACACTGTTGTTGATTGTGTGCGCTTTGATCTGGGTGCATCTGACATGCAGTAGTTTCTTTCTTGTTAAGGGAAGCATGAACTTGCAGAGAGATACGCTGCATGATTCACACCGTTGCTGAGTCAAAAGAGCTCCAGTGATCTGCACAAGCAGGTAAGATCTCTTTCATTTAATCGCATAATAAATGCTCACTCCTTTTTAAAGCCAGTGGTTTAGTGCTTATACACAAACTAATGATAAACGGTGACGTGTTGGACATTGGTTTGATCGTTCAGTTCATGCGCTATGCACAATCAAAATGTGTGTATAGTCTACAGTCAGATGGTGTTACTGTGATCATCTGAAGAGCACAGAAGGCCACTTTACACTCTCAACGCAAACATGTTGCAGCCAGAGAGATTTGACAGCGGAATTCCAAGGTCACAAACTTTTCTGGTGGTGTATCATGTTTTGTCGTCTGTTGTGCTGTGTCGTGTTACAGAGTGTCTGTGCGATAATCAAAGCCAGTGAGGGACACATTGGTATCTATTTGTCAGTCCTGATGATCAGATGATCACAGGACTCTTGGTCGGTTAGATATTAGGTCAGTCTGACCATCATGTTGTGCTGTTGAGCAGAGAGTGAGAGTGTGTATATTGTATGCAGGTTTGATTTTGTGCATGCATACTAAAATTGTGTGTACTTAGCAACATATATATATATATAATCTCATACACAATTTCCTGCAAAGCACTATAGTGACATAATGCATAATTTTAGTCGGTTCACAGTGCAGTCTGCTCAGATGTTGTATTGCGAATGTTGTTGTAGTTTCAACTTTTGTTCGTAAGTCACAGGGACGATCATGGCCCAAGGACATCTACGTTTTCTCTGAATCCCACTCGCACACATGGACACACTGACTCTTTCTTTCCAACTCATTCTGTGTCTCTTTCAGTTTATCTCAGTAGCTCACTTTCGCTGGTGTTATTAACCATGTCCGTGTTTCACATTAACGCATTAATGGAAAAATCACAGTTATGCATCATCGTTTCATCAAGTTTTCCATAAAGCTGAGAAGAGGTCATGTATATCGCAGCTTTAACCTGTGGCTTGTTAGGATCCTATTTAGAGTTGGCCACAAGTCTAACATCTCTAAATAGCTGTTGTATGTATTTCTGTGCAGTAATTAGTCATATTTTTACTTGTGAACACCCAAATTTGAGCGACAGGATGTTGAATCACTGTTGTACAATAGCTTCTCTCTTTAATCGAAAGGCTATTATTTGACAAATAAGCAACATTTTGTTTTTGGGAACAACATTTTCAGCAGAAGTTCTGACATTCAGGGACTCAAAGGACTAATTGATGAGTAAATCCTTATTTTTAATGTATACAGTGGGAAATAATGTACTTTTTGGATCATGATCAACATATGTTAGCACAGGTACATTCGTAGCAATAGCCAACAATACATTGTATGGGTCAAATTTATCGTTTTCTTTTATGTAAAAAATCATTATTTTGTAAATATACTACCATAATTATATCAAAACTTAATTTTTGATTAGTAATATGCTTTGCTAAGAACTTCATTTGGACAACTTAAGGCGATCTTCTCAATATTTAGATTTTTTCACACACTCAGATATCAGATTTTCAAATAGTTGTATCTCGGCCAAATATTGTCCTATCCTAACAAACATCAATGGGAATCGTATTTATTTATTGGTGTATAAATCTTAATTTAAAAAATTGACCCTTATGGCTGGTTTTGTGGTCCAGGGTCACCTATGTTTAGTAACTTTCTATTAAAACTTGGTAATCAAGGTGTAAATAATAACCCTCTCTGTTCTTTTTTTCCATCTCTTTACTCTGTGGGCTTATAATCTGTGGGTCAGATCAGCGGATAGTAATATTTAAGCTCTGTTAACACCCTAGCGCTCATGTATTGGCTGAACACTCATTCACAGAGCTGTCTTTTCTACAGTTACACAGAGTCTATGACAGCATGTGTAGGCAGGTGTTTGTAACATGGATGGTTTTTCCTCACTGCCTCACTCTGTTACGTACTCTTCCTCGTATGCTGTCTCATTAGATTTTTTTTTCATAGTGTCTTTTTACCTGCTGTTTCTATTTCAAAACCATCTTTCTCTTATCAGTGTTATTTGCAGTACAGTTGTGAGCCAGTAAAATGGCAGACTATTTATAGAGCAAACGTGTCAATGTGTTTTTGCGCCCTGCTGCGTATGTGCTTGCATGTCTATCTTCTGTTCATATCGGAGTGATTCTGCAACCGACCCAAGTTTTTCTTCGCTGATATAGTCAATACATGCATTTTTTGAAGTGAATTATTACGAAATTTAGCACTGCATCAATTGCTCACCAAAGATCCAGTGAATGGGTCCCGTCAGAATGAGACTCTAAAAAGCTGGTAAAAACAAACCAATAATCCAGAAGTAAACCATAGGACTCCAGTTCATCAATTAACGTTTTGTGAAGTTTGTAAGAAACAAAGCCATCATTAAGGTATTTTTAACTGTAAACTGTTGCTTATAATCCGTAATAACTCATTCTCCAGTGAAAGAGTCCATTCCCTGTTGTATTCTCATGTCAGAATCCACCAACGCTTTTAAGTGGTGCTTAACCTGTGAACATTTCTCACTTGATTCAGACAGTTTTCACAGGAGAAAGCAATCTTTTGGTTAGAGATGTCGTATTTTATCAGCAAACACACAGCTTTCCACTTTACAGTACTTTAATGACTAGGATTCGACTAGGAGAGTCTCATTCTGACGGCACCCATTCACTGCAGAGGATCCATTGGTGAGCAAGTGATGTAATGCTAAACTGATCAAAATCTGGTCCATTTTTGAGTGAACTATTCATTTAAAGCCATTTGCAAGCCATTTTATTTCAGTAATTTGTCGTATTTCTTTTTTTCCACTAGAAAAAAGTGTAATGACTTGATTTTGTCCATAAGGAACGTATGTGATAGGTGAAAGTGAAATGAAGCCAAACCATATTCAGCCTTAAATTGCAATTTGGCTGTTGGTTAAAATGGTCCAATAGCCACACAACCTATGTGATGTCAGCAGGAAAAGGAAAATAATTTCATTAAAAAAGGAAGTTATTAATAAATAATTAATTTTGAATAAAGATGCTGAGGACAAACAATTTTTTCTTTGGAACGACATGCACCAATGATTGTTTACAATATGAGGAAATAGTGTCAATTTTAATTTCCTCAATTTTCCACTTTAGTCTTCCTCTTTCTAACTATAAATCATGTACAGAAATTCACACGCTTTCTACAAGTGAACCAGATGGCAGTGAATTACAGTAAAAAGCGCTTAACTCCAATCAGAAGTCTTTCCTGTCCTGCTGACCTCATATCAGAAATGTCTAATCTCTGATCCTGGATCAGTCTTTCAGTAGCTCCTGTGACCTGTCCTCTGTTATTGATTCAGTCAAAAATTACTGCTTGTGTCATTCTGTACAAGTACAGTGCAGTGATGTATTTATGTAAAGTACACCTGTAACATTTCCTCATATTCAAACAGCATGCATGAATTCACTCAGTCACACATTAGCTACAGCTTTCATGAGAGCCACAAAATGTCACACGCCCTAAACACAATCTACATCTGCGAAAAAAAACCAAACAAATATCAAGTCTTTACAATGTGTAATATTACCCAAGACATGCATAAGTTTTATAAGTGTGAAGCCCTGGATAAATTTGTTAGTCATGATTACAAAACAATCTGGCTCTGAGGAGTTCAACATTTCAGTTGGACGTTTCAAGGAATTTCTAAGAATGTTTCTGCGAAATCCAAGTAAATGTTTGGTAAATGGGATTCTTAGACAAGGGAGTCATGGTTTCATCAAAGATACGACCTCAAGTCTTCCACAGCTTTTCATGTGACACAAACCTCAGCCACATAACAATCAGTGAAAGATGCATGTATACATTTACTTTGAAACAGCTTTTTCAGAAGGCTGATGGAATGTCAGTACATTATGAAGAGGTTTTGTTCTTGTCTACTGACACAGCACACATCACTAACAAAAGCCTGATGCTAATGTTCACGTCGCTGTTTAAAACAAACACTGTGAGAGTATGAAACAAACTGTGTTGGCGGAGCAGGATATGTGCTCATTGTTTGTGTTTAGCTGGTTCTTTTTTAGACTTGATGAGACGAAACAAGATGGTCTGCATCCCTTTTGAATGAACAGGAAGGAGGACAGAAAAACAGCTGCTAGTGTCACACACACACACACACACACACACGTTTAGAGAAAAAAAGAGAAAGAGGAAGGATAAGGGTCTTTTAATGTTGCTATGGCCTACTTCGTCATTTAATGATGATTCACTAAAGTGTCCACGTATTATAATGTGAAATCAAAGTTGTGTTGTGCCAAAATTTTGTAATACAGTTAGTTTATAAATGCTCAGAGATACTAACCTGATTACTAACAAAATAGCACCAAGTCCACCTACAAGTGCACTACCAGGTTGCTTTTCATAGCAGCAGTACTAAGACACTTAATCAAGATATTAAGTAAAATATGATTCAGAAATATCACTTTTGTCTCAAATGTTTCTACTAAGATACCCTTTATGATAAATAAATTAGAAACAAATTAGTTTATATACAAGATAAGGTACGAGCGCTAAAATGTATGTGATTTACCTTATCAAAGCCCAAATCTTGGGGCTTTGATAACGTTCATTTCAAAGAATCTGATGAGAAACGTGTGAGTTTATGAGAAAATTTATGAGTGCAGTTTGCAACATTGTTAAGATCTTTTGTAAACTTACAGTAATGTGACATGTTTCTTAAAGGGCTGTCGCGATTTGTCCATTCTAGTCGACTATTCCGTTTTAAAAATCCTCGATTTCATTTTGCCCGCGCCGATTAACCGGCAAAATACTGGAAGTGGCGCGTTTAACGGACGAGAATCCATGAAACGCATTATTAGACTGTTTTCCAGGGCTGCATGATAAATTAAATCCAGTTAAAATCATAATTAAGCATAATTGTGAATTTACAAACGCTATTGAGTTAAATATATGCAGGTTTAATTTATGTGCTTTATTTACATGCGGTTCACACAGTAAATGCTGTTACACAAACTGTTATCATTTATATCATTTATGTGGAGCAGGGTTGCCAGGTTTTCACAACAAAACCCGCCCAATTGCTACTCAAAACTAGCCTAATGGCATTGTAAGGGAATCCCCCATTAAAAATCGCGTTCTGGGGGATACAATACACGTCTTTTGTCTGGGTACCCCTGGTAAATCCGTATTTTAAGGAGCTAAATATGACATTGTTGGGGTCGCTTTAACCCGCAGACATCAAAAACAACCCGCGGCCACAGCACAAAAGTAGCCCAATTCCGCGGGTAAACCGCGGACTTGGCAACACTGGTGTGGAGGGTCTCAAACTCCATCTCTTGCTGTGAGTTTGGGTTTATTATAACGTTCATCTGGGAACGCAACGTGCGCCATTTCGTCAGATTTGTAAGGTAAATCATTTATAAACCTACGCAAACTCCGGAAAATACATCAATATCTCAAAATGCTAACTGTTTATCACGATTTCAAAATAAAAGTTCACACCATCAGTTTACACGTTTTGGTGTTCGCATATTCATTAAATTACAGTGGCTAAAGTATTTATTTCGTAAAGAAATGGCCACATATTAAAGATTAAGTGGACATTTGAATAAAATCCTGGTTTAATCAATATCACGCAGTAAAGTGTAAAAACTGTCAGGCTGTTGGCACCCCGTATGTTAATGTACATTAGCTCTATTGTTTATAATACGTTATGTATTTTAACAGTTTTGTTAAAAAAAAAAACATATGATATCTTGCTTTTGGTACTTTATTTAAACTAATTATAATTGCCTCATTGCTATTATATATGTATTCTTGAGTAATTTTAAAGGCTACTGTTCACTTACATCTATTTTTATTACTTCAAAAAGTTAATTATAATTATAGGGCCCTATGAAATCTGTTTTATTTCCGAATTCATTTTTTCTATACTCTTTTACTGGTTTAAATTCACTTTGATTAATTTAAAAGCCTGTCTAATTGATTGAGTTTTACAGTTTTATTTTTACCAAATTCGGTGTTTCCCATTACTTTTCTGGATTCCATTGAATGGTTCCATTAAATTTTAATAATCAAAAGCGGCTCCAATTAATTGATTTTATAAAAAATAATAATAGTAATAATGTGTTATTTATATATTTATTTATACATGTTGATGGATTAATCGATATAAATGTCCCAAAACAGTCCTGAACGAGTGAGAATTATAAATACATCTCACTGTATTTCAGTCCTGAGGTTTGATCATTCAGTGGCTCACCTGAAACTGGAGTTAAATTCAGCTGTTGCATGTTTAGTGTTACCAAGCCATTACTTGTGCAAAGCTCTTCCGTTCTGAAACCTGTCTTTACCCCTGTACTCTTGCGTAGACAAACCACAGACAGATCGAACAGCTCGCACCTCACCCAGACCCACTAAATAGGCCAAGCAGATAGGAAGATGCAAGCTTTCGCAGGGCATTCTTTGGGGGCTTGAGGGTGGGTGATCCTAACTGTGAGTAATTCCTGCCCGTAAATATCGACAATTGAATGACACCCTGCTGGGTGGGAAGTCCTGAATAAATTCTCCTCACTATGGTGACCAGAGGGGCTTGTCCCCTCAAAGAATGGAAGCTGGAAAAATAGGCTCTGAATTTCTGTACGTGGTCTTCATATTAAATATATCTGGCGCTCATTTGAATAGAGGGCCTTTGAAACAAAAGAGAGAGTTGAGAATTGGGGTTGTCCATTGTTTGAACATACCGTTAATGTCCCTCGCTGTTGTTCGGGCTGAGAGTTTGATGTATTTGCAATTGTTTTGTCGCTCTCATTTGAGAGCAGATCAAGGTCATGCTGTTTATTGAAGCTATAGTTACTCTGGCTTGATTATTTTGGGGGAGGCGGAAACCACGTGACGCAGATCCACTGTGTGTCTATGACATCCTGTTCAAAAGCCACTGACTGGAAAAAAACAACCTGCCTTTATTTAACCCGCGGTGGTGAGGAGAAAGAAAAAGACAGTAATGATAACACTCCTGACTATTGTCTTTCGCTCATGATCTTTTTCTTTCCCTCACACCCCCTTCTGCACACACAAAAGGACAGATTGGTGGTCACCGCCACCCCTCCCGTGAGCGTATTGTGACGTGGTTCCTGTGTGCCGGGCTTCAGTTTACGGTGTGTTTTGGAGTATTTTTAGCCTGGCACAGGGACGCCTGTTACACAGACAGGAAAAAGGCCAGAATAGAAGGAAGTCCATTCGCCTTTTAGACAAACAATCCCTTCATCTGCATCAGTGAACTGTGGGAGAGAGAGAGAGAGAATGAGAATGAATATTTCTCACATTCACTGGTGCCACATGGTGTTCGCAGGTCTTCTTGCTGAATTTCACAATGTTGAGGTCCAGAGATCCAACTCATGATATTCACTGTCTCATTATTACAGAAACCATTCACTTCGCCTTCCTCTCTGCATATATAATGTTAAAAATGTTAATTGTCAACAATTTTTAAATAAAAAAGCATGATATTATAACTTATTGGATTTTTTCGTATATACTGCCGTTCAAAAGTTTTGGATCAGTGAAATATTTAATGTTTTTTAAAGTTGTCTTTTCTGCTCATCATGGACGCATTTATTTGATTAAAAGTACAGAAAAAGCAGTAATATTGTGAAATGTAATTGTTATTTAAAATAATGGTTTTCTATTTTAATTTACTGTTAAATGTAATTTATTCCGGGATTGCAAAGCTGAATTTTCAGCATCATTACTCCAGTCTTCATTGTCACAGTCCTTTAAAAATCATTCTGAAATGCTTATTTATTATCAGTGTTGAAAACAGTAGTGCTGTGATACTGTGATACTTTTTTCAGGATTCTTTTTTGATTAATAAAATGTTAGAACAGCATTTATTTAAAATAGAAATCTTTTTTAACAATATACACTAAAAAATCTTTATTTCTTCATATTAAGTGGCCTTAACTACTATGTACTTACATCAAAAAACAAGTACAATGTACTTAATGGGGTCATATTGTTTTGCAAAACACTTTTGCTGCTATTGAGGTGGGATATGGGTAAGGTTAGGGAGAGGTTTGGTGGTGTGGGTAGGTTTAAGGGTAGGTTAAGGTGTAAGGGATGGGTCAACCGTGTAATTATAAATGTAATTACAGAAATTAATTACAGATGTAATTACATGCAGGCATTTTTTACATCTAAGTACAATGTAAATACATGTATATACACAATAAGTGCATTGTATCAAATTATTAATTTCAATGCAAGTACATAGTAGTTAAGGCCACTTAATATAAAGTGGGACCCTTTTTTAAAAAAAAAATTATTTTATTCAGCAAGGATGTGTTAAATTGATAAAAAGTGATAGTAAAAACTTATATTGTTAGAAAAAAATCTATCTTGAATAAATGCTGTTCATTTGAACTTTTTATTCATCAAAGAATCCTGAAAAAAGTATCAACAGGTTCCAAAAATATATTAAGCAGCACAACTGTTTTTAACACTGATAGTAAATCAGCATATTAGAATGATTTCTGAAGACTCATGTGACACTGAAGAATGGAGTAATGATGCTGAAAATTCAGCTTTGCATCACAGAAATGATTTACATTTTAAAACATATTTACATAGAAAACTGTTATTTTAAATTGCAATAATATTTCACAGTATTACTGTTTTTCTGTATTTTTGATCAAATAAATGCAACTTTGATAAGCATGAGAGACGTCTTTAAAAAAAAAAAAACATTAAAAACGCAGACTTTTGAACGGTAGTATGTATGTACGTATATATACACATGTAGTGTTTGCCATAATTTTTGCATCTTCATTAAGATTTTCAGTGAGTAGATGCTGCAGTTTTCTATTTTGGTTTCATAGTTCCTTTCAATCGAACTGTAAATCTGTATTCAGTAACCCATCTGTCATGTGCCTCAATAGCCAAAAGCTATATATTCAGTAATGGAATTCTCTCTTTCATCCAGATTTCTGATCGTGAGGTAAAGCTGTTGCTCTCAGGCCAGATGCATCCCAGGCTTTTAGACTGAGTTATGATATTTGCACTT
Source organism: Labeo catla (assembly GCA_012976165.1). Lineage (NCBI taxonomy): Eukaryota > Metazoa > Chordata > Actinopteri > Cypriniformes > Cyprinidae > Labeo > Labeo catla. Next base: position 180,239 of record VONZ01000245.1, read on the forward strand.
TTCAAATGTGTCATGAAATATCTAAACTGGTCCAGTTCCTCATCAGGTCAAATCATCACCTGCTCTTGTTCTAAATGTCAAAATGAACAACAGACCAGTCGAGTTAAGATGTAACTTTTAAGTGGGTTAGCATTAGCACGGCTCTTTAAAAATGCATAGTGTTGGGGAAGTTTCAGCTCAGTATGAGGAACAAGCGACAGCCACTGCTTTATGAATTATACACATCTTTTGTTCCTCTGGATAATTTCTTTGTTTTACCCTTTTCTATATGGCAATTTCACACAGACTCTAGTTCCTGCTCAGTCCCTTTGCAGTGTGTGGCAGGATGTTAGCAGCTCTGTTTCAGAAAGAAACTGAACCCAAAGTTGTCAAAAGGTTGTTAGTGTTGTTCCTTTTTCACTTGCACGGATGCTGTTCCCTTCAGTGTTGGAGAGTACCTGCCTGAAAGCAGCAATGATACTACCTTTTTCAGTAGTGTGAACGTTTCAAAATATTGTAGTTGTAGCATTCCTGAAGTACAGCACTGGACTAGCAGCACCAATGTCATTGTTATATTTGCCTTCAGATTAATTATACCTTTGAATGCAATGTCACTTTGGGTAAAAACATCTTCCAAATGCAGAGATGTAACAATAAATGTCTAGATTTTCCAGTAACAATCTACTTTTAGCATTGGAGCATGATCACTGTTATACTGCAAACTATCATATTGAAACTGTATAAGCCAAGGCAATAATCAGTCACGCTATGTCTTAAATTTGTGTAGTATTTGGCTCTGAAAAGCCCAGTTTATTGAATTGGTTTATTTAAACAGTTGTACTGTTAATGTATGACTTCAAGTGATCCCCTGATTTATTTCCCTGAACAGGAAGTCCTTGTGCAGCATGCTACGTCTTTTGTGTAGAAAAATATTTTGTGAAATGGTTTTTGTTTTTGACGTACAGTTACATAAATGTGTATAAATTAGGGTAATTTTATTATTTGAAATCCACACTGTTTTGCCAGGTAAATACTGCTGTGGTTGTAAAAATAAATGACTTCATATTACATCTTTAAATAGCTTCTGTTAGTGAACATTTTGTTCGTAGTGTAGCTAAACGGCTAGTTTGACTGTTATTTAAAGGGATAGTTCACCCAAAAATGCACTTTATTTCTTGTGTGGCACCTTTTTCAAAATTGTTTGAGTTTTTTCTTTTTCCCTGCACATTAGTGAAAGTCAGTGGTAACCGGAACTGTTCAGTTAACACTTTTGTGTTCCACAGAAAGTCATGCAGGTTAAGAACAACATGAAGGTGAATAAATGATGATAAAAAGTATCATTTTTGGGGTGAACTCTCCACTTTGCATGATGAGTAGCTTGTAGTTTGAGAAGTACGTTTCAAAGTAGCTTTGTAAACATTGCTACCTTTTTCCCTTCATCTAGACAAAACCCTATCATTGATGTACCGACAGGATGATTTATGGTTGATAATTTGACTAAAAGATGTAAATCTCAAAAGTACACAGGTTGGGGCCCTGATCTGATTTAGAACTGCTGGTGGTGTTGTGTTTTGGGTTTGCTGAGTTCATCTGTAGTAAATCAGGCTTTATAGAGCGACTGTCAGAGATAATCGGCTGTTGTCTCTGTGGGCTGAAGCTTTAGATGACTGTTTGATAATGAGGTTGCGGGGAGGTAACTCATTTACTGATTGCAGGTCTCTGGCGTTGTGTGAATGGTTTATTCGAACAAGATGGGTTTGAGTCTTTGTGTTTGTGTTTATGTGCATGAGAGCTTTTCTGTCTGCTTGTGTGAATGTTCTTATTTGCGTGCATCCATGCGTGTTCATTTGTTTCTCAACTGTGTTAGCAGTGGAAACTCTGAGAAAGCACTGAAATGTGTGAATATTGTGACGCGGTCATCATCACACTACTGTCTATAAGAGAGACAGATCAAATTCTTATTGTAATGTTGTGGTGGTCAGGTCGCTAAATGTTTTGTAAGAACGCTCCTGTACATTTGAATTAAACTTGACAATCAGCCCAAAAAAAGGTAGTTCAGAAGCTGTTCAAGATGTAATTTGTCACAATAATGAAGAGGAAATATAAGATTAAGGAGGTCGCACAACTGTGCTTTTGATATCAGCTCAATAGGCAGCAATCTAGATCATAAATATTTTCTTTCATTTTCATAATATACACTCTTAAAAATAAAGGTGCTTAAAATGTTCTTCACAGCGATGCCATAGAAGAACTATATTTGGTTCCACAAAAAAACGTTTAGTCAAAGGTTCTTCAAAGAACCATCTCTTTCTTACCTTTTTATTATGTCAAGAACCTTCTTTCACTACAAAGAACCTTTCGTGAAACAGTAAGATGTTAAAGGTTTTTTATGGAACCATTTAGACAATGGCATCGTGAAGCACCTTTATTTTTAAGAGTATACTCTGGCATTCAAAAATTTGGAGAAGATAAGAAATGTTACTCAAGCAACAAATCAGCAAATTAAAATACATTGAAGCCTGATTCAGCCACATTCAAATAAATAAAAAGAAATCAAGTTGTTTTTTTTGTATTTTTTTGAGAAAAACATTTTAGGATTTTTCTCTATATAGTGGACTTCAGTGGTGGGCAATGGGTTGAAGGTCCAAATTGCAGTTTCAGTACAGCTTTAAAGGACTCTACACAATGCTAGCTGAGGAATAAGGGTCTTATCTAGTGAAACAATCTGTCATTTTAAAGAAAAAATAGAAATTTATATACTTCTTAACCACAAATGCTTGTCTTCCTCTAACTCGACCTTACGCATTACATAATCATGCATGTGCGATGTAGGCAGAAGTACCAACCCAGTGTACACAAAGCAAAGGCAAAAAGGCAAACATCCTTTACAAAAAAAGATAAAACAAGGATATCAGACAATTTTGAAGTTGGAGGAGAAAATGAGATGGAGTTTTTCTACCCTACCTTTTTGAACCCAAGTACACAGATGAAGAACCAACCACACGTGACATTTACAGTGTGATCACGCAATGCGCAAAGACTCGCATCGCAAAGCTGGTGCAAGACAAGCATTTGTGGTTAAAAAAAAAAAATATATATATATATATTTATTTATAATTTTTTTTTGTAATACTAATCATTTCACTAGATAACACTCTTATTCCTCGGCTGGGATCATGTTGAAACCATTTAAAGCTGTGCTGAAACTGCAATTTGGACCTTTAGTCCATTGGCCACCATTGAAGTCCACGATACGCAGAAAAATCCTGGACTGTTTCTTCAAAAACCTCAAAATCTTTGCGACCAAAGTAAGAAAGACATGAACATCTTGGATGACATGGGGGTGAGTAAATTATCTGGAAATTCTCATTTTTTAAGTGATATAAAAACATAAACATTCTTACTGATTTTGTAGATTGCATTTTCTCCACACAAAACTGGTGACACAAAGCAGCATTAAATATATATATTTAGCATTATACTAAAGGTGCATTTCAAATCAAAAATGCCAAGTTCTGTCATGAAACTCTAGATGGCGCAGGCTGATGGGTCGTTAAAGGAGAATATCCATATCTAAAACAAAGATTCATATGTAATGTTGAAATGCGGCTTCAAACAATCTCAAATGCAGTTGTAAACGATCCCAGCCGAGAAAGAAGGGTCTTATCTAGCGAAACGGTTGGTTATTTTAATAAAAATAATACAATGTATATACTTTTTAATGTCAAACGCTCGTCTTGTCTTTCTCTGCCTGGACTGTTTTTGTTCCAGTTCATGACAGTTAGGGTATGTCAAAAAACTCCCATCTCATGTTCTCCCTCAACTTCAAAATCGTCCTATATCACTGTTTTACCTTTTTTGTTAAGCATGTTTGATCTTCTTTGCATGTTCACTTTGCAAAGACTGGGTCGGTACTTCTGCAGCGATGTAGATTTTGAAATGATTTTTGAAGTTGAAGGAGAAAATAATATTGGAGTTTTTCAACATACCCTAACTGTCTTGAGTCAGAATACACAGAGTTCAGGGAGAGAAAGGCAAGACGAGAATTTGAGGTTAAAAAGTATTTAAATTGTATTATTTTTATGAAAATAACCGATCGCTTGCTCTAGATAAGACCCTTCTTCCTTGGCTGGGATCGTTTACAACCTCAAAAAACATAATTTCTTTACGACTGAAGAAAGAAAGACATGAACATCTTGGATGACAAGGGGGTGAGTACATTATATGTGAATCTTTGTTTTGGAAGTGGACTTCTCATTTAATGCAAACTGATGACATTCACGGCGTCAAACTATTTGGCACAAGCTGATTGGTTCATGTTGTATACGCAGCCAATGAGCTGGCTGCTTTACATTTAAATGGGTGGGTAGCATGCACTAGAAAATTTTGCAACACACCTTCAGATATCCTCTGAAACCCTCCACCTCCCCAGCTTCACCTGTATAGATCTGGTATGGGATATTATATATGCTACAGCCATACAACATATTGACTAATGCACATGTAAGAAAATTTGGAATGACTTTTTGGAACTTTCTCTCTATGATTTCTTGCTATTTTTCTCCTGTACTATAACAACAAATGGTAAAAGTGATAAAAAAAAAAACAGTAAAAATCGAATTAATGCTGTTTGTGGAAGAGAAACCTGCTTTAAAATAACTGCAGGTGAAATAGCCCAGTCTTAAGTCATATAGAAATGCTGATATGTTTGACTTCTGTGACCTCTCTTGAGGGTCAGCAGGAGGAGTCTGGGTTTTGAACAGCTGCTGTCCAGTTCACTGAGAACCCAATGACTTCATCTCACTACGCGCACACAGATGTAGAGGGCAGCTGTTTCTCTCTCGCTGCCAGAGACACAGACATCTGCCTCATCTGCTTTTCACCCAGACATTCTGTCCTGCCTTATTTCACATTGTGTTTATTATTTTTTTCGCTTGAAGTTCTGTTGTCTGTAGTGTAGTGCCAATAAGAAATATCCAACTTGTCCCGGTGCTGTAATATGAAAGTACTACGACTGTATCTTTTTTCTTTTCTTGGTCTCTTTTTCACTTTATTATTATTCATTTTGTCTCTTCTAGCTCAATTCTCACATGTCATCTTCACTCTCTCTTTCTCATTATCTCTTTCTCACTCCATCTCTCCCATTTGTATTCATCTTGTCCCCTGTTCGTGTTCTGAGCCCTTCTGTCACTCTGATTGGCTGTGATGATCTGTCATATGGCCGTCTGATGTGCGTTGGTGTTTACAAACAGGCGTGGAGGACAGTGGGATAGTGTCAGTCAGCTGATCGCAGTCTGTTCTGCTAGAGAGGAGTTCTCCTTTCCTCAAACCACAGCAGCTTTTGGAAGTTACACTTGACCCTTCAGATGTACACCGCAGAACTTACTGTGAAGATTTAGGGTAAGTGAATGAGAGAAATGTGAGTCTTTGGCTCTTGCGTGAGATTTATGAAAAGCATCTCTCTGTCTGTGCTCACTTTTTGTGCTATTGACATCATTATATTCATCACATTCAAGTTCTGAGTCCTTGCGCTTTCTCAATGAGTAATTCTCTCGCTCTCTGTTTTGCTCTGATTTTCGAGAGCTTCTTCAGTGCCTATGCATTTATGAGAATATTAAATGGTATTTGGGTCTTGTCTGAGGCAGTTTATTCCAGTTTTGTGCTATTAAAAGTAGCACCCCAGCTGTTCTAACCTCAGATTTAAAGACAGAATTAAATAGCTTGATGGCTGATGTGCTTCCTTTTGAAATTAGAAGTTTGGGTGAGGTGTATAGGGTGCTAGTATGCTTTAGTTCAGTCATGGTGATTGGGGGGTGGGGCATTCACATTCTAGAGAGTATTTGATAGGATAAAAACCTTTATAGTGCAGGATGAGTCATCCATATTTTTTGCACCATTTTCTAATAAAGAGATAGATTGTGCATTTTAAATGCATATATTTGTGATTTTTAGAAGTGTACTAGTATATATACTACCCCTAAAACATTAGGGTCAGGTGCATTTGATGACAAAAAAAAAAAAAATACAGTAAAAACTGTAAATTATTTCTGTGATGGCAAAGCTGAAATTTCATCAACCATTACTCCAGTCCTGGCGAAATCATTCTAATATGCTGATTTAGTGCTTAAGAAACATTTCATCTTCTTAATATCTTCTTATTTACTGTTAAAAGCAGATGTGCTGCTTAATATTTTTGTGGGAACAATGATCCTCTTTAACAGTTAGGGCTGGGTTTTGACATATTTCAATTCTGAATCATAAGCTTTCGACTTGATTTGAATTATGATTCGATTCAATTCATGTGACGTTACGTGACATTGTTTACAAGCTGTTGACATCTTTCTGCTTTTGAGCGATTACACGAGACAGGATAGGATTTCGGTAAGTTTTACTCTTTCTTTTAAGACACCTTTGGATGTTCATTCATGCTTATTTTGAACTTATTTTGATATCTCTCTTGAACTGAGGCGCTTTAGCAATCTGTAACTCCACATTAAACAACGTGAAAATGGCATTTATTGTTTCGATACTGTAATAAAATGGACAGAATTTTAAATCAGAGACTTTGTTTCATATCAAAAGTAATACAGCACAAAGCTTATCGCGAATTATTGGATGGGAGGTCCTACAATGTTACGTTCAGTAACTGAAAACAGGCTAGACCAGGGTTGCCAGGTTTTCACAGTAAAACTTGGCCAACTGCTACTCCAGACTAGTTCAAAACTAGCCCAATCACATTTCGAGGGGGGCCCTGATAAAAATCACGCTGCAGGGCGTAAAGCAAACGTTTTTTTGGCGGGATTCCCCTGGTAAAATTAGCACTCCACGGGCTAAATCTCATGTTATCGAGGTCGCTTCAACCCACAGACATGAAAAACAACCTGCAGCAATAGTGTTAAAGTAGCCCAATTCTGCTGGAAAAACGGGGACTTGGCAACACAGAGCTTGACTAACTGATTCTTAAGATTTATGAATCAATATTGTTTCATAAAAATGAGAATCGATTAAAATCTACAAATCAATATTTTTTTAGCTAGTCCTGTTAACAATATAAATATTTTTACTGCCACTTTTGTTCAATTTAATGTCTCCTTGCTGAATAAACGTATTAGTTACTCTCTCATCACTTTTGGACGGTAGTGCATATAGACAAAAGACATTAATTTTGTATATGCCTTCACTATGCTGTCAAAACTGAACAAGACTGGTTTGTTTAACGTTGTTAGAAAGAAAAAAAAATCAACATTTCCAAGGTCAAAATCTATTTTAAAAGCATTTCACAGAAATATAAGAAATAATTCAGTAGGGAGAAAATCTTTTAAAATATTGAGTCAGTTTGGCAACTACAAAAGGGTATGAGAAAGATTTAGCATGCATGTTCTCACAGGAAAACAGTGATGCAGTGTTATTTCTTAATTTATGAAATTTAGGAACTGTGGTATATATAGGAACTAAATATTGCTGACATAGTTTAAATGATTAATGTTAAATCACTGTTAACTAATATTACATTGCATTTTAGATCATGCAGGATTGTATACAGCTTGAGTCATAAATATCTAATATATTTGGCTTCATGTGATAGTTGTGTAACTGATGTCCCTGTGTGCTGGTCTGGACGAAGCGAGTCAGGACAGGTTCCAGCCGTCAGCACTCAAACTCACAGATGAGAGGGGTGAAAATTAGACTGAGATATTTATAACCACAGCGCTGGTCCCTTCATCTCTGAGGTCAGGGATCTGTTTTGGGTGCAGGTGTACTTTAAAATGCATTTCATGTGGATGAGGATGGAAATGTCTGATGTTTTTGCAGTTATTTTGCTCGTCCCGCGTAGATTCCAGCATGTAAAGTCATATGCTGTTCCCTTCACCCCCTCACTTACTGGGGTCATTTATGACATCATGAGAGGGCATCTCCAGGACGACGGCAATGAATTCCGAACAGTGTTATTGACAGTAGCACAGGTACCTCATTCGCCCTTGCATCTCACACATGACTTGTTTTACTTCAAAGATCAGGATGCCGACTGAACGTCCCACAAGATTTATCTGAGTCTTCTCACATCACAAGCAGCTGCTTAACCTCTGCGTACATATGTTGTTGTTGTTATGGCTAGAGTTGATTTCCAGTGTTTGTATTTTGAGGGATAATTTGTTGTTGATCCTTCAGATTGCACCTTTTCTAATCTTCACTGCAATAAAAATAAACCCTAATCTAAAATTAATCTATTAGTTATTTTTGCACAGGAACACACTTACCCTGCCCGTTTTGATTACATAGATAAAGGATGCAGGAAAAAACACACGTCATCCGGAAAACTGACGTGGACATCACAGCACAAGACAGAAATAAAACAAAACAACACAAGAGCAGGAAGATTTAGTGACAGTGGGAAGGGCCAGTTATCCTTTAGTGTGGACACGCACACGTTCGTAAGCGTTAATGAGTTTGGACGCTATTATGTAAGCTCTAATCAGGTAGCGTACGTCCAGCTCAGTGGGCCAGAATGATGTCATGCCATCTGTGTGAAATCGTGATGTGTGATGTAGCGTCATGCAAACAGAGCTCCCGCAAGAGAGATGAAATATTGATAGCTGCCATAGGGAGTTCATAGAAGAATAAAGCAGTCAAACAATTCAACCTTAATGCAGGTCTGTCTGCTGATGTGATTTGGAGAGAAGGGTTAGGGTGAATGGAAAGAAGTACAGAAAGCATTTTATGGGCACCATAAAGTGGACACCATGTTCTTATGAAATCTATTAAATATGTTATATAAACTGTTTGAAATTAATCTAGCATTAATAGCTAATTTCAAAGCCAATTGTCTGTATCATTAAGTCGTATAGACTCAGCAATTAATAATTTAGGCATAATCTGTTGAATTGATTTTTGGTAAAACCTTATTGTCATTAACCAAAAATGTCCTAATTTTTATTACTAAATATTATTATATTAAACTATTTTTATGCACAACCTTGTAAATGCAAAAAGCACAGAAAACCATCATTTTGGGAACACATTGGGAAGAAAATAATCTATTCATTTTCATATTTTAAACCCATTTTTATATTTTTTTATTTATTTAATGACACTGCATTTATTAGGTTTGAGTATTCAATGTGTTTCAAACACATAATCCAAACACAAAATATTATTAGATGTAAATTAGAATGTATAATTTTAAAATTGTAAGCAAAAACAGAATGGTCTGACCTATGCTTTGTGAAATTATGCTGCCATAAACCTATCTGCACAAAAATCATCAGATGGGCTGAATGAGAATGCAAATTCACTCTCTGCCGGCAGGTGGCGCTTATGTAACAGCAGCATTTTTTTTTTTTTTAATGACTGCATTTATTTAATTTCACCACATTTGTCAGTTTGAGTAATCAAAGCATTTCAAACACATTATCCAGCATGAGCAGTTTTTGATCTAAATTAGATTGTATAATTTCAAAATCTGAAGCAAAAACAGAATGGTCTGACCTAAGCTTTGTAAAATGCTTTAATTTCATTTAATTTCACAGCATTCATCAGGCTTGAGTATTCAACATATTTTAAACAAACGACACAAAACACACATGATGCATGTAGCATGAGCAGTTTTTGTAGATTGTATAATTTCAAAATTTGAAGCAAAAACAGAATGGTCTGACCTAAGCTTTGTGAAATTATGTTACATTAAATGTATCTGCACGAAACAAAAACAGCAGATGGGCTCAATAAGAATGCAAATTCACGCTCTGCCAGCAGGTGGTGCTTATGGAACAGCAGCGATACAGCGTTTCCTTGGTTACTGTTGTAAACAAAGCAGAAGCTGCCTTTTTAAACATTACATTAATATGCTTTAAATGGAGGTAAGATGATAAGAAAATACCATCTAAACTTTTCTAAAGACAGTCAGCTTCCTTCAGAGATTCATATAAACCCCCATCCCCAGTTCAGTATTTAGGATTTTCTTCGCACATGGTAAAGTGAGTTTGCTCTGCCTGCTACAGTATTTTCTCCTCTGTGTTCGTCTTCAGCGTCTCTGGCTTCTGTTAACTGCCATTTACAGTTGGTTTATTTGCCCACTCAAAGAATTAGTTGTGTATTATTAATAGTTCTCTAACCATTATTCAGAAGTTTATGCAGTTAACAGGGATTTCCTCTTAATTCAAGACTTTGTCTACATTGCTTATCCACTTGCACTGGATGCCTTTTTTTTTTAATTCATACCGCATGTGGTATGACCCGTTTTAACCTGTATTTCATCCAGCACTATATGGAAAGTTTATCAATAGCTTTAAACTCAAACTAGCTAGCTCTTACTAAGTGATTAGTATATCATATATATATATATTTTTTTTTTTAAACCATGGTTTTGGATATTCAGCCAAAATGACTCACATAAACCTCACATAAAATTAATGGAAAATGAAATTGCTAATTTAGTTTGACCACCTGAGGTTGATGATCTTCTGAAGGTTAAGCACTTCCTTTCACTGACCATTTGCTGAAAAAGATTTTAGACTAAAAGAGTTTTAGGGCCTATTTTTTACTGTACTCATTGAAAGTGTGAAAAAGATGAAGATCGCCTGACAAACTATAGCAAGAGGTGATTACTGAACAGCATCAGTTCATTCACTATAAAGCCCCATCAGTTCATTCACTATAAAGCCCCTTGGTGCAAGCATGTGAAAGGCTTCATAAAATATTTCTGTAACCTTTTTTTTAATAATTGACAGTGTTTTGTTTGTTTCTGCAGTGAGGCACAGAGTCAACCATTGTTTTGCTAAGCACAGTGAGCACATTTAAAGAAGAAGAGAACTGGAAGAGAGGAGAAAAGAAAAGAGAGAGGGTGGCCTGCCTAATGGCAGAGAGCTGGATGTCCCAGTGAGGTCAGGTCGGACGGGAGGTCATGGGGTCGTCTACGCTAGGGAAAGCTGCTTCTCTGGAGCTACTGCTGGAAGCCTGCATTCATGCGTTTGGTGAGTAAACACTCACATACTCAAACAATTATTTTGTCTGCTATCCATGTTTTATAGGTTTCTAACAGATTCACACACCTCATCTCAGACTAGCTCAGTTGCTGTTTGTTCAAATTCATTAATTGACCATGATAATAACCATAACTGACCACTGCTATTGGTCAGGGTTGATGCCATAATGGATTGCTGTGATTGTGAATGATTAATGACTGCTGTTAAGCTTAATCATAGTTGCTAATAACTATAAATGATCAAAATAATATCAATATTAATTACTGCTCTTATTGATCATTATAATTACTGATCCATGTTATTGATTGTTTACAGATATCCTGCATTAAGTCTTTATATTCAGTTTTTTTATATGTATATGTATCATACTGTCTCTCATATCATATCTGTGTTTTTGAACTGCTAGTCATAATTCTGCAATGGACTAAAATATAATCCTTTATTATATCCTTTATTCCTTTATTACTTTTTCTTATAATATTTTTTTTACATCATGTTTACATCATGGTTATATAAAATCTATTGTTTTATAATGTTTCTCTCTTTTTCTGTGACTGTCTTTCTCTGTTATAGATGATGAAGGAGAGCTGCGTGAAAATCAGTTCCCCAGAACCCTACTGCTGATGCATCGCTGGTATGTGTCCTCCACCGAGCTCGCTGGGAAACTTCTCATTATATATCCTGTGGCGGTCGGGTATGAGCGAATGTGTGGTTTCTGTGTGATGTTTCAGTAGATATCTGTTTATAGAGTGCGCAGTGTTATATCTCAGTAAATACCAAGTGGCATCTCCAAAAAAAACATGCTAGTCTGAGCTTTTCTCAGAATTCAGTTATCGTTTCTTAGCCATTAATGCAATTATTTTAAACCTAACAAACTTCTTTTTGTGAAACGTTTTAATTGAAAGTGTACTTCTGCTAATTCTCTTGTAAAATAAATGCCACATGAAATAATATGTTGTGCAATGCAGTGCCATTCATTCATTACATACTGCATGTGCATATACAACCATTCATTCTCCAGCATGTTCAATGCTCCTTGACTCTCTATCACGTATCGTGACTGTCGGGGAGATGACTGCCAGCGGACACGACTGAAGATCTGCTATTTAATGAGGTAAATAAAAACAGCTTCCGTTTAACAAGATAAACAACCCATTTATTTCCCCATGAGTTTCCTCTTCTGAATGATTTAAGGTGTTTATTTGCATTGCTAGGCAACAACAGAGCATGTCGTGAGGAGGCTATTATATAGTGTTTTCGTTTTTTTATTCCCCTTCTGTTCTTCCTCTTTTTCTCCGGGGGCTGCGTGACTGTCGCCTGCGTTCAGAATGAGGAGCGATGATGTCACAAGGACATGCATCGCTCCATCAGATCGACGTTTGTCCACAGTGGACATTTTGTGTTTTAGAGCCCAGCAAAGAATGATTCAGCGATTCATCCATCTATTATTCACACAGCACATCTCCTCAGGCAACCTTTCCTTTCTTCTATATTCACATCTGCCTGCCAGTTTTCAGATCTATCACTCCACCAAAACCACAGGCTTTTATTCAGGGTTTCAGGATTTGTTTTGAGAATAAATCAAAAAATTGATCTTGAAATCAAAATCTAAAGATTAGAACGTACTACACGACTGTTAAAATCTGAACAGATTTTAAAACAATAGACATCATACACTAAATGACTGAGGGTCATGCCAAACTACCAGCTACCAAACTTTAAAATTGTTCTGATCACAACAAACTCAGGCAGAAACGTGCACCTTGTTGCTAGGAAACGTGACAAATTCAAACAATATGTGTTCTAAAATCGTCTTAAAATGTCAAACTTGTTTGACATCCTCCGACTGGATGGAACCATAGTCTGAAGCTAAAAATCGGAGTCTGTGACCATCATACACTATGCAGTTTTCTATGAAATCTGTCAACTTAAATCTGCAGACTGTCTCCAGACAATAAATTGGGGAAAGTTTGTGTAGTGGATTCCAGCCTTGTTCCAGCCAGTAATTAATGACAGAATTTTCATTTCTGGGTGAACTAACCCTTTAAGATTTAGCAATAATGTAGCATAACAAGAGATTTATAAGCAGTATCTTGTAGGTTAGACATTTTTGACTGGGAACACCACAAGTGATGAAAAAGGTAAATTAACGGTGTTTTATAATTAAAGACAAAAACAGACAATGAAATGTAAAATGAATAAGGATATCAAAGATTTTTCTGCCCTATTTCTAGATCACTAGTCTGATAAATTTGACCATGACCATGCAAAGTCTTGTAAAGACGTTTAGGTAGTGTAACTTGTCAGTTATGAGTGTAAATTGAGGTGAAGATGTATGTCTGAAGACCTTTTGACCCCTACTCTCATTGGTCTCGCTAATATGCACAGTTACACAATGCTGCATGATGTCACTCTGACTCACACTGGGCACACATTCCAGCTGATGTTTATGTCTCGAAAAAACAGAAAAGCAAGAAAAGAATGTGTTTTTGTGTCTCAGTGCCCTCAGTGAGTCCGGCAGTCAAAAACATCTACATAATTAATGATAAACGGCATGCATCTGACATAAATACACTTCATCCGTTCCTTTCTCCAGGGACTTGGTGAGAGTCACCAAAACAAAAACAACACAAAATGAAAGAGGTCAGTGTTTTATAGAACTGCATCCTGTTGGAGGGAAAAGTAACCTTGCTTGATTTAAAATGTAGCCTTGATATTTACTGGTTATATCCCATCTGGATAGATTTGTTGCTGTGTTTCAGGAGGTCCGCAGGAAATCAACTCTGGATGTCTGATAGAACTACTCTAACAAAACAAGTATTATAGTAATACATGTCAGGCTTTTTTAATGTTTACAAAAGAGGTTTGTTATGCCCAGGGATTTATTTGATCACTGCAGTAAAAACAGTGTAAACCATAATATTGTGAAATATTATTACAAATTATTACAAGTTTTCTATTTGAATATATTTTAAAATGTAACTGACTTTTGTGATAGTGAAGCTGAGTTTTCAGCAGCCATTACTTCAGTCTTATGTGTCACATGATCCTGCAGAAATCATTCTTATATGCTGATTTAGTGCACAAGAAACATTTTATTTTAAGAAGGTTACACAATTGGATGCACAGCCTTAAACATCAACAACAAATGAAAAAAGTCATAACTATTGTTATTAGAAGTCATAGTTATTTGCATTTATTTGTTGTTTTTTTCCTTGTTGTCTGTAATGCAAAATAGACCTGCAAATCATTTCGGGTTATAAAAAACCAGTTAAAAACCACAGCTTTAAAGTACCAAGAAATTCGAAACAATGTGTTGCTGCGTATAAATATGGTAATTCTTGATTCAAGGTATTATCTTGCACCATCACTTCAGCATGTTGCCGCCATATTTTTTGTAAGATGAGTTTAATTAGCATAAACAGCAAACCAACAAAGCAGACATGCAGAGTTGTGAGCTGTTTCTATCTTTCGCGTTTGTGGTCTAGAAAAACTCTGCTTCAAGGTTACAGTTCCCCACAAGTAAGTACGGTGATGATGTGTTTGAATTTTTTCTCAAGGCTTGTTACCTGACAACAAACAGCATTAAACATGGCAGCTGAAGCAGTACTGAGAGGAAGATGATATTTACAATTTGGTTGGGTGTCAGTCTGCAGTTATAACATTTAGTTTTCCATCATTTTGTTGAAAAGTAAAGGGCAACAATATCAGCTGGGTTTGTGTTTAACCACAGCAATATAATTTCAATGTAATTTACAGTTTTCAAACCAATGTGCATTGTGTGTTTGTGTGTAGGTACTGGATAGCTGAATTCCCTGCAGAGTTTGATCTGGATCTAGGCTTGATCCGTCTTACTGAAGAATTTCGAGATGCAGCTGCTCAGCTGGGTGGTGATGAGCACATTAAACTACTTGACATTTCTACAATGTGAGTGTTGTTACAACACACAAACATTTGCACAGGTCTGATGGTTATGCATCTGCTCACAGCGTGCTGATCATTGACTGTGTCATTACTATTGACCTATTTGGCTTTAATCAGAGCATCGTTTTGATTGAAATAAAAATACTTTGTTGTAAATTCAAATGTTGCCCTTTTATGGCATAACTTGACACTAATGAGCATGTTTTAATCACTGATTCAGATTATGTGGAATGATTGCATAGAGCATTACGCACCTGTCGCTTAGGCTTTGTCACTAATTAACACTGAATAGCATCTTAACTTTCGCACATTACAATTCATGAAATCATTTCATAATTATGAAACTATGGCAGATGTCTTGTCATATTTAGTTAATGAGTCTGTGTGTGAGACAACAGTGTGACACTGTGTAGAGGAAGAAACAATTTGAATACACTGTGTAGTGTGAACATAAAGCAGTGAATACGTTTGTCTCTTCAGACCCTCATATGACTGGATGCGTAAACTGACTCAGCGAAAGAAGCAGGTGAAGAAGGGTAAAGCGTCACTCCTGTTTGATCATCTGGAACCCATCGAGTTGGCCGAACACCTCACCTTCTTAGAGTACAAGTCCATCAGGAGGATATCGGTTAGTGTGCACAGCAGAAATGGAAAAATAAAGTGTTTCCTTCACCTGGGAAGGCCGGCAGCTGTAGAGGACTTACGTCAGTGAAGATAATGCGTGTGTGTGTGTGTGTTTGTTTTTGTGATATAGAAAGAAAAAAAAGACTATGCATATGAACACACTTTGGTTTACTTATCAGCTCTGCTGATTTTTTCCATTGACCTGCATTGTTATTCTTAGGAGCTAACGCTCAAGTATTTGTTTTAGTTAACAAACATCCTTCCTTTATCCACTCCTTCCTTCTAAATCAGTACTAAACTTTGGAAAAATAAGCTCTGGAAAGCCATGACTTTTAAAGGATGAGTTCACCCAAAAATGAAAATTTGAAGAAATTTTCGTTTTTGGGTGAAATTACATTGTGTGTGCGAGTCTTATATCAACTGTGAACTGGACTTTTTAGAAGCTACATATGAGAGAGTTTAGGGCAAACTAATTTACCACAATAAATCAGTCTGCTTATTTACAGTACCCATTTGAATGAACCAATTTACTTCCCACGCTACATTCAGACTGGCTGTTTACACACTAAAAAATGCTGGGTTGTTTTAACCCAACGTTGGGTTAGATATGGACTAACCGAACTGTAGGGTTTAAAATTTAGTTGAAAAATTTAACCCAACAGTTGGGATAGTCCATATTTGACCCAACATTTGGTTGAAACAACCATTTTTACAGTGTAATTTAGCATGTTTATTAAAAAAGTTGTTTGTTACTGAAAAGTTGTGTTACTTTGAAAACAGTTGACCTACTGTTTAAACTACTTAGTTTCTCTCTAGAACTAGTATGAATGTTTATCTGTTTCTGTTCTCAGTTCACAGATTACCAGAGTTATGTGATTCATGGCTGTCTAGTAGATAACCCCACATTAGAGCGCTCCATTGCTCTGTTTAATGGGATCTCCCAGTGGGTTCAACTGATGGTCCTCAGTAAACTCACCCCTCAGCACAGAGCAGAGGTCATCAATAAATACATCCATGTTGCACAGGTAAGAACATGCTTGTATCTTCAGCTTGCCTAAAAGAAATATTCAGGAATAAGAATATTTCTAAAAAATTAAAGAGACATGTCCTTCAAAAAATTCAAATTCTGTCATTAATTACTCACCCTCATGTCGTTCCAAACACGTAAGCCCTTTGTTCATCTTCAAAACACAAATTAAGATATTTTTGATGAAATCCAAGAGCTTTCTGACCCTTTCCTGGTTGAGCCACTGATGTCACATACACTATTTTTTCAACATCCTTACTACCTTTCTGGCCTTTGAACTTGGTAATAACATTGCTGTCTATGCAGGGTCAAACAGCTCTCAGATTTCATCAAAAATGTCTTAATTTATGTTCCAAAGATGAACGAAGGTCTTGAGGGTGAGTAATTAATGACAGAATTTTCAATTTTGTGTGAGCTATCCCTTTAATATATTGTATAATAATACAGGGGTAAGAAATAAAAAATGAAAGTAAAATCAAAGTCAAAAAACAGGAAATGCAGCTTCAAGGTGATGAAGCCCATGAAATGATTGAATTCCTCATTACGAAAGACTGGTACAAGTATGGTAAAAGGCCGGTATTCTGAAAAATAAACATGCATTCTGGGTAACACACACGCTGTATAACTGTACCGTTGATTACGCAAATGCGAGACCCTTCACCCAGCAAACCAGTTTCTGTCAGTGCATTCTGAAAGCAGCTAGATGACATTTCCAGGCCCTTTGATATGTAAATGTCTGCCAGAGAAAGAGTGCAAGGGAGCTGCCTGCCTGCTCTCACGCCGCCGGGGGTGTATGAAACGCCTCTATTGTGAAGAGCACCCAGGCATCCCTTCAGTACAAAGCCTGTGCTTTTAGTATCTGTTTTAAGGCCTGCTGGGCATGATCCGTGTCAGCTAATAGATGTTAAGTGTCGAGCTGACGAGTCGCTGGAGCTCCAGTAATAAAGGAGAGCTCTGCTTTTATGAGATCAGCCAGCACTTGTGCAATTATGCTGCAAATGAAAAGCCCTAGATTATATGTGAACTAATGGATCGAATCTATCTATATTACTATCTATCTATCTATCTGTCTGTCTATCTATCTTGCCATCCTACATCTGTCTATCCTATCAGATATCCCATCTTTTTATTTGACAGGCTATATGTCTCTTCTGTCTCTTTCAGAAACTGCTCCACCTAAAGAACTTTAACACGCTGATGGCTGTGGTCGGGGGTCTGAGTCACAGCTCTATTTCCCGCTTGAAGGAAACTCATTCTCACCTTAGCCCTGAGGTCACAAAGGTGCAACAGTCACTACAAAAACAGCTGTTTAGTTTTCTCTAAGAATTATTGAGAAACTATTCACTCACTCCCTTGTCTGTAAAGCCAAGCTGTCATTAGAGGCCAGCTCCCAGTTCTAAAGGAGTTCATGGGATGTTACATCTTGGAAACATTTTATAAGACATAATCATACAGTGGCCTTAGAAAAGTATTTTAAAAATCGCTTAGAAAAGCATAGTTTGTTGTACGAAAAGGGTTCGCACATTGCAAATGTTAGTTGGTATAATGCAAATGAGTACATTTTATGTTCAATTTAAGTGTCTAAATACAATTTCAGGCCCCTGTGTATGTTAAATGCACTAAAAAGAAAAAAAACAAAGCAAGTGGTCAGACGTGTGATATCCAGAGCGTGTAACAGAAAGAGGTGATTAATTTCAGTTACTGTCATTTTCTATACTATTGACAGATCTGGAATGAAATGACAGAGCTGGTTTCGTCAAAAGGCAATTACTGTGCTTACCGCAAAGCCTTCAGTGAAAGCGAAGGGTTTAAGATCCCAATCCTAGGTGTTCATCTGAAGGATTTGATCGCCGTGCACGTGGTCTTCCCGGACTGGGTGGAGGATGGGAAAGTGAACATCGTGAAGATGCAGCAGCTGTATCTCACCTTTAATGAGCTGGTGTCTCTGCAGAGCGCCGTGGCTCAGGTGGAGCCCAACATGGACCTGATCTACCTGCTCACTGTGAGTTCAGCTCACACGTCTGTGCTTGTAAATCTCCAGCACTAAATTACAGTGGTTTTCATTTATTAATTAAAACGAGTGGCTTTAATTTTGTTTTATGTCTGTTTGTGTAAAGCTGTCCTTGGATTTATACTACACAGAGGATGAAATTTATGAGCTGTCCCTTCTTAGAGAACCGCGTAACCCCAAATCTCAGGTAAGATGACAGTACGGTCGAAGTGTGCTCCGATCAATCACTAGCATTCAAAAATTATTATTTTTTCCTTAATAAAATTACTACTTTTATTCATTTATTTATTTATTTGTGACTCAGGACCACAAAACCAGTCATAAGGGTACATTTAAAAAAAAAATAAATAAATTTATACATAATCTGAAGCTGAATAAATAAGCCTTCAACTGATATATGGTTAAGGTAGGACAGTATTTGGTCGAGATATCGACTATTTGAAAATCTGGATTCCTGAGAAAATCACTTTTAAAGTCGTCAAAATGAAGTTATTAGCCATGCATATTTCTAAGCAAATTTTGATATATTTACGGTTGGAAATTTACAAAATATCTTCATGGAACATGAGCTTTACTTAATATCCTAATGATTTTTGGCATAAAAAAATTATTTTGACCCGTACAATGTATTTTTGGCTATTGCTACAAATATACCTGTGCTACTTAAGACTGTATATGCTTTTATTGCAAGGATGCATTAAATTGAGTAGAAGTGACAGTAAAGACAGTGTCACAAAAAAAATAAAAAAAAATAAATAAATGCTGTTCTTTTTTTAAACCCTGAAATATTAAAAAAAAAAACTTAAATTATATAATAAATTAAAATAATAAATAATAATAAAAAAAATCTATTTAAATTTTTCATTAGCGTTTTAGAATGATTTCTGAAGTATCATGTGACACTAAAAACTAGAGTAATGGCTGCTGGAAATTCAGCACTGCCATCAGAATAAATGACGTTTTAAAAAGTATTAAAATATAAAATAAAAATTCTATTTAAAAAATAATATTACAGTTTTATTGTGTTTTTGATCAAATAAATGCAGCTTTGATGAACATTAAAATCTTTTAAAAAGAAAAAAATGTAAATCCTGCCTTCCCAAAACCAATGAACTGCGGTGTTATGACTCATAGCTACTTATTTAACATGTTTTGGTCATTTAGTTGAAAATGTTCATAAAATTATCCTTATACTGCATAATTCTCTCGATCTTATACTGTAATCCATTTGATATTGTGTTCACAACTGTAGCTGTAATACGGTTTCTTCCTCTCTCCCAAGAAAATTTAGCTGGAAAGGGTTTCTTTTGTAAAAAAAAATTAGTGCAGAACAGAATTGATTTCATAACATCCATGTTTTTTTCTGCAGCCCACATCACCCACAACACCCAACAAACCTCTGGCTCCGCTGGACTGGGCCTCTGGGGTCACCACCAAACCAGATCCCTCGTTGGTCAACAAACACATCAGGAAAGTCGTGGATGTAAGATTCAACATCAATACTCAAAGACGTTTATGATATTGAAAACATTGCAGTTCATGTTTTACACACTGTAAATCAAAATGATTTTCATATGTTGTCAAATGTATAATTGCCAGCAATTGTTTTCCAGTTCTGTAAAACCAGAATATAAGGGACTGATTATGTCAAGCCTATTTCAGTGACTCCAAACATCCTGAATGGTTTAATCAGATGAATTTGATTATATGGTAGATTATATCAGTGCACACTTTTATGCCACATACAGAGAACAGTCCAGTCATTTAACAAATGCATGTTTGGCTTTTGCTTCACTGAACTTGTGTAATCCTGTTTTTCATTGCATGTGAAGTCTGTCTTTCGTAACTACGACCACGACCATGACGGATACATATCTCAGGAAGACTTTGAGAGTATCGCTGCAAATTTCCCTTTCCTTGATTCCTTCTGCGTGCTTGACAAAGACCAGTAAGTAGGAAACACACACACAAAATGTGTGATTCTTGTAAAAGGCCCCTTGCAGTGCCAAACTGCTAATAGCGTTTCTTGGCGAGAGCAGCTCAATGATCCTTTATAAGCCTGGGCAGAGATTCAGAAGTGCTCGATGATATTGGAAGGGACACATTTTCGGTACATCATCTCATTTATGACAGGGTTAATTTAGTGTGTCTGGAAATTCCTCAAAGGGTTCTTCTCAACCATGCTAAACATGTTTTATCGTTGTAAGTGGAGCAGAGCATGGCGTGCCAACTAAACAACACCGTTATGTAATATTTAAACAACAATAATACATTTTTAAACAGCACTGACGTGCAGTGTTTTATGAGTTTTGGGAAAATACAGCATATTTTTAAATTTGATGCTTTCTGTACCACTGGATGAACACGTAAAAGTTTATTTATATACTTATTTTTAAAGATTAGAGGAAATGCATCATGTGTAATGCAACGTTAGTGACTTCAGGCTGTGCAGCTGCTCAGTGTGGGTTACCTGCTGCACCGTTAAAAGGCTGAAGGTCATAACTCCCGGTGAAGGATGCACAGCATCAGACACGCACACACTCACAATTTCCCCAGGCGTCCTCTGTGGTTCATCTTAGCAGTTCATTGCTCAAACCACATTACTGGCGTGTGACTGCATGCATTTATCCTGAGCTCTTGCACTCACACGAACGGTTCTATTCAGATATCGTACCTGTTCAGAAACAGGAAGCAAAGAAATAATGCTTTATGAGCTGGAGGACATTATGATGATCTCTCTGTTTTTGCGCAGGGATGGATTGATCAGTAAGGATGAGATGATGGCGTATTTCCTGCGTGCCAACCCGCTGCTGCAGTGTAAGATGGGGCCTGGATTTATTCACAACTTCCAGGAGATGACTTACCTGAAGCCAACGTTCTGTGAACACTGCGCCGGATTTGTAAGAGCTGATTTTATTTGGCTCATAAAGAACTACTAAATTGACTTCTTTCTTTTCACACCAGCACAACTGAGAAAGTGCAATAGACGTCTTCTGAGGGCTTCAGCAGTGTGTGTGTGTATGGGTGTATGCAAACAAGCATACCTAGCAGGAGTTCACCACAACATTACTGAACCAGGGCAGACAGTATTTAAAGGTTAAATCCGACCTTAAAACCACAGTGTCTAGCTGTTGCTCACTCCCAAGATTTCTGGCTTGTTAAGTTACAAATTTTATTGCTGTTCCTCTCATTGCAGGCCAAGTGGCTGATGGTTAAAAATAATTAAATACACTACCGCTCAAAAGTTTGGGGTCAGTAACATTTTTATTTTTCTTAAAAAAAACAGAATACTTTCATTTAGCAAGAATGCTTTAGATTGATTAAAAGTAACAAGAAAGACATTTACGATGTTGCGAAAGGTTTTCAAATTAATGCTATTATTTTTTACTTTCTATTCATCACAGTTTGTACAAAAATTTTAAAGGAGAAGTCCACTTCCAAAACATCAATTTACAAATAATTTACTCACCCCCTTGTCATCCAAGATGTTCATGTCTTTCTGTCTTCAGTCGTAAGGAAATTATGGTTTTTGAGGAAAGCATTTCAGGATTTTTCTTCATAAAATGGACTTAAATTGTGCCCCTGATTTTGAACTTCCAAAATGTAGTTTAAATGCAGCTTCAAAGGGCTCCAAATGATCCCAGCTGAGGAAGAAGGGTCTTATCTAGCGAAACAATCTGTCTTTTTTTTTTTTTCGAAAAATAAAATTTGTATACTTTTTAAGTACAAAAGCTCGCGTAGCACAGGCTCTCGGATGCGCGTCCACGGGTCGTTCTTGAACGATTTGTTCATTTTGAATGAATCTTTAATGTGACTTGTGAAGAATGAGTCGTCTCAGGGAGTGATTCGTTCAGTCGCGCATGCGCAACATCCAAATTAGGTTCTGTAGTAGAAGAATTAGTTCACCTGTTTGGAGTCTTCGGGTTTTTCGAGTCATTCATTCATCTTATGGGGCTGTCACGTGACGCTGATTTTGCTAAAATTAACGAAATGACTCCAAAAAAGATTCGTCCATTTTGCTGAGCGAGACTCAAAGGTCCGAGTCGGTAAAATGATCCAAACTTCCCATCACTACTACGAATCATGTCTAAGTTCATCGTCTGTGTACTCCGGCTAAAAAAGGTAGAGTATGGTGAAAAACTCCATGTTATTTTCTCCTACAACTTCAGAATGGTCCGACATCGTTGTACCTTTTTGTCTGTAAACAGCGTTTGACTCACTTGCACTTTCTTAGTCTTTGCGCGTTCACTTTGTAAACACTGGGTCTGTAGTTCCGCCTACGTTCGGCATGACCTTTTGACATAATTCAATAGTACGTCGTGAACACGCATACCAGAACCTGTGCTACACAAGCTTTTGTGCTTAAAAAGTATACACATTTTTATTTTCCAAAAAAATGACAGATCGTTTCGCTAGATAAGACCCTTCTTCCTCGGCTGGGATCGTTTAGAGCCCTTTGAAGCTGCATTTTAACGACATTTTGGAATTCAAAATCAGGGGCACAATTGAAGTCCATTATATGAAGAAAAATCCTGATATGCTTTCCTCAAAAACCATAATTTCTTTACGACTGAAGACAGAAAGACATGAACGTCTTGAATGACAAGGGGGTGAGTACATTAATTGTGAACTGTTGTTCTGGAAGTGGACTTCTCCTTTAAGCAGCACTGTTTTAACACTGATAATAAGAAATGTTTCTTGAGCATCAAACCCGCTTATTAGAATGATTTCTGAAGGATCATGTGACCCCGAAGACTGGAGTAATGGCTGCTGAAAATTCAACTTTGCTATTAAATAAATAAATTACAACTTTAATGTACTAATATGAAAAAAATTTTTTGTGATATTACTATTTCGACTGCATTTTAGATAAAAAAATAAACCTTGATGCGCATAAAAGACTTTAAAAAAACATTAAAAATATAGCTGCAAGCAGCGATCACCGGGGTTCAAGTGCTTAAAGGCATTTAAGCACATATGAAAAAAGACATTATTTAGCAAGCCTGTAACCACCTAAATCAATGATTTAAAAAAAAAGACAAATCCAGGTAATTTAGCTTAGAAATATTATGTTTTTTAATGGTTATGACTGTTACAGCGCCATCTGTGGTCTGATCTCCTTAAAACTTTGCATGCTTATTTAGAATCATGTCGCATGTGCTCACCAGGTTTTGTCAAGTTTTCGTAGGCTTTATAGGATTTTGCGTAAATTTGGACAGGCCCCTTTTCTAAACAACCTTGTTATCGCTTCCCAAAGGATAAATTTCACTTTTTTTGATAATTATTTACCTACAAAGTCCAGAGAATTTTACTGCAGTGGAGTGTAAAACCTAGGACAAGTTTGCACATTTTGTAAATCTTCTCAATCATTTAACAAAAGATTTGATTGACAGTAATGGTTCTAGAAGCAAAGTTGTCCAAAATGAGGAGTTCAATCATATGATACAAAATGTGCAAAAAAACGCACAGTATACAATAGTTTACAGCCTTGAAAATTGCAATATTTCCCCCAAGTGGACGATTTCTTTCAAATTTCTCACAGACCTTTGGGGCCTTGAATTAAACAGCCCCACTGAGTTTCGTTCAGATTGGCCTACGTTAACCTAATAGGTGCTCAAAATTAATCGGCCAATGGCAGCCATGTTTTTTGAGATACGCAAATGTCCTTATAGACACTTGTGGCACTTTGGACCAAGACCGTGCACACCGTGCGACGGTGAGTTGAAAGTGCAACTTTTTTGATAATTATTGATATTTACTCTTCAGAGAATCTTCCTGCACTGGTTTGGTTCTGATTGGGCAAAAAAACTAGGACTACGTAGCAAAAGAAGGGATTTTTTTTTTTTTTCAAAAAATCCAAAATATCTGAAAATTTCACAATCGAATACAATGCATGCGTTTTATCTGGCGTGAGCCAAGGATTCCAGTGACATAAGACAGTGGAGCCTGCGACTGATGGTTTAGGACTTGTGAGCAATTTTGTACTTTTGTTTGCTGTAGCGCCCCCGTCAGGTCAGTTGGGGCGAGCATTGGTGACATTGTAGGCGGTGTGAGTGCTACCATTCCTCCAAGTTTCAAGTCTCTATGACTTATGGTTTGGTCTGCACAATCAGTTTTACATGAAGATTGCTATTCCTTGGCCATTCTAACAATTACAATAGGGTTTTAGTGCTACACACTTGAACCCCTAATTATTACCGACCCCAAACTTTTCAACGAGATACAGTGGAGAATGTTTTTGGATTTATTTTATTGTATTTTATTTTAAATATAGTGCACAACAGAAAACAATGCCTATGTATATAGTATAATGAAATGCGATTCAGACGTTTTTTACTTTTGGGGGTCATTGTATAAAAATAATCCACGGCCCTAGACACAGAATTTATGTACAAAATGATGTATTTCCTAGTAAATCCAACAGATTTCCTGTTGCCATTGAACTGAATATTCTGGGCTGATGAACTATAGAGTGAGAGTATACACTACAGTGAGTGTTTAGTCATAGTCACTGCTGCTCAAATTGTTCTGTATTTACACAGATGGTTAGACAGGAATCCGCTGAGTTAACACACACATTCTTTTAAACAGACTTTCAAACATGCACACACACATACACACACAGATCCACCTTGTCAAGCTGTACTGCACAGGAAGGGTGCAACGTGTGGAAGTATCCTGTTTATTACTCATGGGTCTGTGTACAGAAAACCATAAACTCAAACATCATGAACCTGCTGCTTCTGCTCACAATTCATATTTACTTACATGCTTCTCTCTCTCCATGTTGTTCTCTCATGCCCTTCCTCTTCACCCCGCTGTCCATGTTTTCAGCTCTGGGGAATTATTAAACAAGGATACAAGTGCAAAGGTAGGAAATAAATAAATAGAGCAAATCACAATAGATGTTGATGCTTGAAGAAGGTGCTAATCTTGTAAAAAAAAAAGTTTATTTTTTTCACATTTATTTAGTTGATATTAGTCGTTTGTTAGATATCCTGTTTATCACATTTTAAAAAGAATAGAAATCGGTCACATGCATGTGTGCATAATATATTTTTTAATGATTAATACTTTTTTAAACT
Source organism: Labeo catla (assembly GCA_012976165.1). Taxonomy (NCBI): domain Eukaryota; kingdom Metazoa; phylum Chordata; class Actinopteri; order Cypriniformes; family Cyprinidae; genus Labeo; species Labeo catla. The sequence goes on from VONZ01000245.1 coordinate 205,871, forward strand.
TTTATATATCCAGTTAAATGTGACCCTGGACCACAACACCAGCCATAAGTGTAGATTTCTCAGTTGGGATTTATACATCATCTGAAAGCTGAATAGATAAGGAAAGAACAATATTTGGCCGAGATACAACTATTTAAAAAATCTGAAATCTGATAAATATGATCTTTACTTAATATCCTAATGATTTTTGGCATAAAAGAAAAATTGATAAATTTGACCCATCTGATGTATTTTTGGCTATTGCTAGAAACATTCCTGTGCAACATAAGACTGGTTTTGTGGTCCAGGGTCACAAATGCACACTTACTGTTGTTCGTTTTCAGACTGTGGCGTGAACTGCCATAAACAGTGCCGCGAGCTGCTGGTTTTGGCGTGTCGACGTCTCCCTCGGTCCACATCGCTGGGCAATGTGTCTCCTGGAGTGCTTACACACAGCTCTTTACCCAGCAGCCCCAACCTGCCCACCTGTAAAGGTGAAGACACACCTGTACAGTACATTAACATCTGCTTATCTCAGAGTAAAACAGGGTGAAATGCATAGATAGTGTAATCTCTCTCTCAGGCACAGACAAACATACACTTAAAGGGATAGTTCACCCAAAAATTTTAATTACCCCATGATTTACTCACCATCAAGTCATCCCAGTTGTATATGACTTTCTTCTGTCAGACAGATGTGATTAGAGTTACATTAAAAAATGTCCTGGCTCTTCCAAGCTTTATAATGGCAGTAAATGGGTGTTAAGATTTTTAAGTCCAATAAAGTGTATGCATCCATCATAAAAAGTACTCCACTTGGCTGCAGGTGTTTATTAAAGGCCTTCTGAAGTGAATCGATGTGTTCCTGTAAGAAACATTTTCATTTAAAACGTTATGAACCATAATCTCTAGAACCAAGTTTTATTTGTTATTTCCCATATAAAATGTTGAAGAAATATTCCCTTTGCTAACATTCTCTTGTCTTGTTTTTGCACAGATGACGATGAGGTGTTTACGTTCCCTGCCGTGTCGCCGTCATCAGGATCTGACCTGGAAGGAAAGTCCATCACCCTGATGACCGGTTCAGCCCAGCGCATCTCAGTGCGGCTCCAGAGAGCCACCACCAGTCAGGCCACACAGACAGAACCCCTGTGGCCCGAAAACGGCTGGGTGGCCGTCGCAGACAGCGGGTCGCACACCTTCCCCAAAATGAGGTACAGGCCACACCGCAAACCTTCCAAGAGCAAAGGCTTTGCTCGATGGGAGAACGACACACAGAATTCGGCAGCGACGAGGAACAGCAGGAACTCACAGGAGCATGGCGAAGAGTCACAGCAGAATGGACTCGCAGAACAACATCTGAACAAAACCAGAACCTCTGAGGTACGAAAAGCATCTCATTTGAAATGATCCTGTGACTGTTTTTAAATCTGCAGCGTGTTGTCCTCAAATTTGTTTGGTGCAGGAAGACCTTGTGAATCCCACAAACCGCCTTCTTGTTTTACTGTCTTTTAATTCCTGCATCTCTCTCAAGGCCCTGAAACATCTTTTTATGAAACTTTGCTCCTCCATAGCCATGGAAACGCCAAGGTTCCACGGTCTGGCCTCTTCTCTAGTCACTCTAGAGATAATCTTCATCAGAGGCCGCAGAGCCGAGAGCGCCACAGCACTCACGCTGATGGGCCTAAATATGGAGTAGCACTAACCTGAGTAAGGCTCTAGGCTGTTATTTTAGGACCTGGCAGACAGTTTGTTTTGGGTTAAAATGCAAAGCATATGTCTGACCAGGATTGTGTTGCCGTGTTTGTTAAATTCAGATCTCTGTGTTATTTGTAGAACAGGTTTTAAAAAGGCAGGGTCACTTGACACACAGGGATTAAACTGTGGGTGCACCTGTCAGCATTACAATGCAAAATTAATTTTTTAGGTGAGGAGCTCGTGAATATGCATGGTTAAGTTTTAGGTTGAAATATAAAACCACAATGGTAACACTTTGCAATAAGGTTCATTAGTTAACATTAGTTAACTGCATTAGTTAACATGAACAAAGAATGAACAATACTTCTACAGCTTTTACTAATGTTACTTAATGTTAATTTCAGCATGTACTAATGCATTATTAAAATCACAAGTTGTGTTTGTTACCATTAGTTAATGCACTATGAGCTAACATGAACAAAACAATGAACAACTGCATTTTTATTAATTAACACTAACAAAGATTAATAAATAGTGTAATAAATGTATTGTTTATTGTTTGTTAGTTTAGTTAATACATTAACTAATGTTAACAAATGACACCTTATTGTAAACTCTTATTACCACAATACTACAATCACACTATTTTATAATAATAATTATAGTAATAATTATATTTATACATTTTTATGTCTCAGATGTTGATTTGTTTTTAATAAAACTAACAGATTTCTTACAGGGAAAAAATGAGAGCAACAAAAAAATTTACACTACCATTCACAAGTTTTGGATAAGTTTTATGTTTTTGAAAGCAGTACACTATGCTGCATTATGCTGCATTAAGCTACACTAAAACAGTAATATTGTAAAATATTATTAACATTTAAAATAAGTTATTTCTTTTTTTAATATATTTTAAGATGTTTTTTTTATTCCTATTACGACAAAGCTGAATTTTTATCAGTGCGGTTTGTTATCAAAGATGTGCTGTTTAATATTTTTGTGTCAGGATAGTTTGATGAATTGAATTACAAAAGAAGAGCATTGATTCAGAAACAGAACTCTTTTGCAATATTATTAATGTCTTTACTCTCTTATGTTATCAATTTCATGCATCCTTGCTGAATAAAAGTTTTAATTACTTAATTAAAAAAAAAAAATAAATCTCCAAACTTTTGAATGGTAGTGTACACTGATGGCAGAGTTGCCAGGTTTTCGCAACAAAACCCACCCAGTTGCTACTTAAAACTAGCCCAATCCTGTTTCAAGGGAGATCCCCAATTAAAAATTGCATTTGTCGGGGTAAAATACACGTATTTTGGCAGGGTTCCCCTGGTAAAATTTGCATTCCAGGGGACAAATATCATGTTTTTGGGGTCGCTTCAACCTGCAGACATGAAAAACAACCCGTGGCAACAGCGTTAAAGTAGCTCAGTTCCACGGGAAAACTGCAGACTTGGAAACACTGACTGATGGATATATTTACCAGACAATGTACAATATAAAACCAGAAAATTTTCTGGTGATCCATTGTGGCAAAAGTTCTCACAGTTGAAGGAACACTCCGTAATTCATATTATTTATTTAGTTATTTTTTCTTTTTCTTTAGAAAGTGTGATAGCTGTGAGTAGTTGCCAGGATGTCGCCATATGGTTGCATATAGTTTTAGCATATTGCTATCTGCTAGTGCTGGGCCATATACTGGTTCAAACAAGTAAACCGGTTTGAATTGCGTAGGCGGTATGAATTTAAAAAAAAATGCCATGCTGCTACAAGTGGCTAAGCAACATAAACACCGTCATGAGTTGAGAGGATATCACTGTTAACTGCATTCACTTCAGACTAATGGTTGGAAAACTATTAATAACACACAACTTTAAAGGGGTCATCGGATGCAAAGTTCACTTTGTCATTTTGTTTGAACATTAATGTGTGTTAGAAGTGTATGTATAAATCTAGACAAGAATATCCCTGATTGAGCGATTGAGGTGTTGTGTTGCTGGATGTAATAATGAACATAGTGGTCGTCATTTACTCCCGACATCTGAGCCGCTGAAGATGCAGTGGATTACGTTTGTTTGTGAATGGAATGCACCTCCCGATCTACATAAATGCATCTATGTTCGCACAAATCATTTGTGATCCAGCTTTACTTACAGCAGAAGTGAGTATAAGGGGTTTTTTTTTGAATAAAAAATCACCTTTCCTAATAACGTGCTAGTTAGCAAGTTTAGCGGTCGAACGCGGCTAAATGCGGCTAAAGTAAACAGGCTCGTCACTCCATGGAGAGAAGAGAGGGGCGGGGTGAGCAGAGCTCATTAACATTTAAAGCAGCCTCGACCAGAACAGGATGATTTTTGCAGAGCTGATTTTGGCAAGGTAAAAGGACAAGGACTTTTCATTAAGACCCTAAAGAATCATATCAACTTGTGGAAAATGGGTATCCGATGACCCCTTTAACTGGGCAAATAAACCAACTGTGAACAGCTGTTACCAGAAGCCAAAGATGCTGAAGACTCTAGCAACCAGATCAAACTCACTTTACCATGTGCGAAATGTTGGAAGAAAATCCTAAATACTAAATTGGAGATGGGGGTTTATATGAATTATTTCTGAGGGGAACTGACTGTCTTTTGAAAAGTTTAGATGGTGTTTTCTTTTCATCTTACCCCCATGTAATGCGTATTAATGTAATATTTAAAAGCTCAGCGCTGCTTAGTTTACAGCAGTAACCAAGGAAACGTTCTATCGCTGCTGTTCCATAAGCGCCACCTGCTGTCAGAGTGTGAAATTGCGTTCTATTTCAGCCCATGTGCTGATTTTGTTTTGTGTATTATGTGGCTGATTTCACAAAGCTAAGGTCAGACAATTCTGTTTTGCTTTATTTTTTAAATTATAATTTACATCAAAAATTGCTCATACTATATGTAGCATTTTTGTTTGGATTGTGATTAAAATGCAGTGGCTCTGCAACTGTTCAATGCATTCTGATTTATATAAAGGCACAATCAGGGAAAAACGATGATAAACTGTGAAATAAAACCACCCAGCCCTACTATCCACTGACTTTCCTCAAAAACCCCAAATCCATACCGAAACTGTCCTGAGCAAGCAGCACTAATTATTTCCCCTAAACAAATGAGTCATGTGTCCTCATGATCTTCTACTGTGTGTTTTCAGATCAGCTGACTTGACTGCTCTGTGGGCCCATGCAGGACACCCTGGAGCCTGTCAGGACATCGGCCCAGAGGGCTGTCTGCTTTAGGGGGTGTGCTGGGGTGCCTCATGCCTCCAGTGGATCAGGAATAGGGCTACTATTTCTACAGCCACTGTAAAAGAGGGGCGGCAGGCAACCCGCTGAGTGAACTGGGGGAAGGGCTGCATCAAAGGAAAGGTCTCGGACTAAACAGGGAGTGACTGCGATGTGCCGTCCTGTAACAGACAGGTTGGAAACCTAACTGAGAATCACTGGAAGCTGATGTGACGGATACATCAGCGTGATAATAGATGCGCGAGCAAGAGTATTTAAGGTATGCCGTTGACGTGTTTTCGACGCACGCTCTGATTTACGTTCTCCAAAAACACTACTCAGAAAGGACACAGTGGATGTGAAGGTTATATTCAGGTTGTCTGAAGTCGAAAGTGGAACTGGAACAAGTTACGGAGGGAAAGATGAAGATGAATGTGTGTATGATTGAACATTAAAACACTAACTTCATTTATGTGTTACCCAGCAACACATTATGATCTGAAGTGGAAGGTACGTCGAGTTTTAAAACCCTTTACCCCAAATATAATTATAAAAACCACCTACGCTCTTTTCTCCAGTGGTTTGCACCACAGTTGTGTCTCCTGTGCTTGAGAAACGGCAGACAAGTCCATGAAGTAACCTCTGACCTTATGCATCATTACATCAGCACTGCTTAGCAATATTGATAGCTATGTAAGGTTGAAATGATCTTCATATATACATGAATTCAAAGACTTCAGTTCTGCCGACACAGGTGTGCCGTCGACCAGGTGTTTATATGGCCTCTGTTGCTAAGCGGCAGATGAGTCCATCGATAGTCTGTCGCCAAGGCAACACACCGTCCTTCAGCGCCATATGTTCTGAAATAAGTTTGACACCCAGACATCTCAGCTCAGTTAGAGCCCAACAGGTTCAGACGAGCCTCATACAATCAGTTTTGCAGATGCTGTGTGTGACAGAGAGAGAGAAAGAGGGAGTCAGAAACCACACAGGTGGATCAATAGATCTACTAAGACAAACAGTGATTATAGTGAGTCTTTCAGCCTATAGGATTAGTTGCTCTTCTGGCACCACAAATGCAGATTTAAAGAGACAGTTGCCACAAAAAAAATCAACATTCTGTCAGCATTTACTCACCCTCATGGCTTTGTATCTAAAATGAGTTTATTTTTTGTATTTATTGTGGAAAACAAAAGGATTTTTTAGCATAATGTCTGCACTTTTTCATACAGTGAAAGTGAATAGTGACCCTGTCAGCTTAAATTTCAGTTTATTTCTCTCAAAAAAAAATTAAAGGCTTATATGGACTTCACATGAGTTGTATGGATAAGTGTGGTGTTTTTTGTCTCGTTAGTTCTAGGGCTGGGCGAAAGGAGTAAAAAAATTATCACGCTAATATTTTTTATTTCAGTCGATATCGATAATTATCACAATAAATTTCAACTCTTTATTTCTTTCAAGTTTAAAGACTCCCAAGTTAAAGTTATAGAAACCAGATTGTTAATTGTGGTTTTAAGCTACGCTTTATGGTCATGGTTCTGAATTCTTTACACTTTCCCAGTCGTTTTTCTTTAACAAATTAAATATATTAATAGGAAAAGATTTTTTTTTTTAGTTTCTGCATGTTCTAATGAGTGATATTGTTTCAGATCATGAACAGGTTTGTGTTCCCTGACTTTCATGATGCATATCTTCAGCACAGTCTGCAATATTAATAATATTGCCTTTTTTTTTGTCTCTTGGAAATTGACAGTAGATTGAGTTGACAGTAGCTTGAGTTAGGATGCAAATGTAACTCTATGTTCATTATCAAAAGCAGTAACATCTGCAAAAATTGTAATAACCTAATTTTTATATGGTGAAATGTAATTATTTTGTTTAAGTTTTATTAAAATTAACTATTGATTTTCCATAGTAGCATACATTTAGATCATGACCGGTTAAAACCACATATAGTGCCTCAATACCATGGTAAAAATGTAACTATATGGTATTTGTGTGGAAAAAAAACAGTAGTCTAAATACATGTAGTATTTTTCAACGAAGAAATAAGCCAGTTTCTGTGAATGTGCAAGACTTCTGGTTCATTAGCCACTAACAGGAGAATAACAAAGTGCAGTAAACGGTAAAACTGTTTGAACTACAAACCAGTGTGTTCATAATTTGGATAATACATTAAATAATAGCATTAGACACACCCGTTTAAAATATTAAGCAGCAAAACGAGCTGTTTTGTACTGTTAAAAATAGCTAAAAGCAGATGACATTATAAGCGATGTTTCGTCTATCTTTAAACTAGTTTAAATCACCGAGTCATTTGCTTTCTTTGCTAAATTGAAGCCCTTCACACTGACTGGATCTCAACCAGGGCTGCCAGGTTTTAACAACAAAATCTTCCCCATTGCTACCTAAAACTAGCCGAATCGCGTTTTGGAGAGAGTCCCCCAGTAAAATTGCGTTCCGGGGGGTAAAATACATAAAAAATGGTACAAAATCACGTTATTAGGGTCGCTTCAACCCGCGGCAACAGTGTTAAAGTAGCCCAATTCCGCGGGAAAAGTAGCCCAAATCCGCGGGAAAAGCGCGGACTTGGCAACGTTCCGCTTTAGGCGCATAAACATTGTATCGGACTCGTTTTATCAGGGAAAATTATAGCGCGATAATTGTCGTTATCGTTTATCGCCTTATCCCCCAGCCCTACGACTTGGTTTCCATTCACTTTCATTGTATGGTAGATAGCAGCTTAAAAGAAGTCTTCAAAAAAAAAGGTCATATGGTTTGAAACAACATGGGAGGAATTAGTAATGATTACAGAATTAATGTAATTAAATTTTGATTTGATTCAGCGTATAAAGCATACTACTGAAAGGGATAGTTCACCCAAAACTTAGGATTCTGTCATCATTTATTCACCTTCCAACAAAATTTTGACAAGGTTTTTTTTTAGTCCACACAATGAACGTCAGTGGGTACCAAGACTGTTTGGTCTATTATTTTTTGCTACTATGATTTGCTTTTTCAGTTTTCATTTTTGGCATAACTATCCCTTTAAAGTTAACAATTTCATAGCCTTACAGTATCAGAACCTCCTTTGGGATATTTCTAGTACATTTGTTGTCTTTCACTTCTTGATAACTGAGAATTATTGCTAAAGATCATTCAAGCACATTATTTGACTTACGAGCAGCAGCAGCCGTATCAACACAATTTCTTGTGCAAACACCGTTATGTAATACAAGCTTTGCGAAATCAAGAGATGTGTATTGAAAAACTGATGACTCTTGCCACTTCTGGGCCACCAGAAGATATGGCCAATAATTACTGCTGTAAAATGATCAACCTTTACTGTATTGATTATAGTCTTATGAATGTTTCTGCTCATGTTTCTGGTCGATGCCATGAGGAAAAGGTGTACATTTACTACATTTTGAACGTGAAACATACAGACATCTTTATTCCCAAGGTTCTTGCTGCACTTATTTTTCCTCACTAAATTTCTGAACTTCACTATATATTAAAAAAAACTATAGTTTTTATTAAAAAATGAGGTTTTTTGCCAATTCTGAAATAAGGTTGTGTGCAGCGAGCAGTTCATTTTAGCATCTCAGGGTTGCCAGTGAAGATAAGCTTGACCCATACAACTGAATATTAAACATCAAGGGACTTTTACCATCTTGACTGGAATATTTGGAGCCTTTAGCTGGAAAAGACATTGTAAAAGTATTATATTATGTATTTATAGTGTATTTTTGAAGATAAAAAATAACTGGACTTAGATTTGAACTTTAGCTTTAACTAGAATGAGCGTAATTGAATATGTAGAAATGTCCTATGATTCCTTCATTGCACTGTTACAGTTCACTTGCTGTTCATGAAAAAACATCAATAAACACACTACCCGAAAGCAGACTATTCACAACTTTTTTTGGCTTTAAAATAAAAAATATTACACTTTGTGTTTTCATGTTTCCTACTGACTGGTTTAAAACTGTGATTAAGTGACTTTGAATGTTTAGAAATGTGTTTAGGCCATTTTGCAGGTGTTATATTAAAATAAATTGCTGTCTATCGCCCCCATGTGGCTACTGTATTTCTAAGCATGTTGCAAACACACTGCATCATAGGGATCTGTATAATTTCTGTACAATTCTTGTATTTAATTTAGTAAAGTTGTTTTTGTCATTGTAACTTCTGATATTTTAATGCCACTATAATAATGGAAGAAAATGAATCTTTATTTGAAACTGATCAGTTTTCTGTGACAAAAAATGTAAATAAAATTCACAAAGACAGTGAGGTCTTTTCTTCATAGGTCATTTAATCATTCAAAAACCTTGTAAAGGTAAACTGTATCCACTTTTTCCCCACTCATGTCAGTCAATCAATCTCAGGGTCTCCACACAGTCAGCAAATGAACATTCACACGTGAGCATCAAGAACTCAGCTGACCTTTATTCATGTTAACAAAATCTCACTGTGGGAGATAAAAAAAAGACATTTCCAAGTGCTGCTCGTTGAAATGACAAGATGGACATTGAGAACTCAAAGTAACAGCTCCATAAATAAAACTAGAATAACAAAAGTTTGATAACTTCCTAGTATAAGGCTTCGTCAGATTCAGAGTCGGGGCAGCGAGATCAGGCAGTAGACTGGACCGATGTCAATCATCAATTAGGAAGGAAGAAGAAAACAAACCCAGCAACACAAAGTTCATCCTATGAGTTTTTTTGGCGACCCAACTAAGTAGTTTAAATGGTCTGCTGAAGTAGAACCGTTTAAACCAACCATACACATGCAGAAGCACATTGTTCATTCAGGGAGATCTCTGTAAAGCAGACTCCAGAGGCACCATGGGAATGATGAGATGTAATGCTTATCCGCTCATTCAGAGGCCTGTGTCTCTCTCGGTCTCCTACCCTCAGAGAATTGTGGGTCGTCCTTGAAGCTGTAGATCGCAGTAATCGTCTCTTTTCAGCTAGTAAACTGTCTTCCCTGGCCAAAGCCGGCTTGGTTATACTGGTGCCCACCTTGCTGAAAGAACTGCTCAAATTGCCCACCTTGGTTAAAATTCTGCCCTCCTCTTCCACTCCATCCACCTCCTTGCCCTCTTCCTCCTCCTCTTCCTCTACCCCCACGTCCACCTCTTCCTCCTCTCTCCTGGTGTCGTCCACCATCCTGATAGTAGCCTTCGTGCTGGTAACCCCCACCTCCGCCCTGATATCCTCCTCCTCCTGGGTACCCCGGTCCTTGCTGGCCTCCTTGGTAGCCTCCTCCTTGGTATCCCGATCCCTGTTGGCCTCCTTGGTAGCCGCCTCCTCCTCCACCGCCATATCCTCCTCGATATCCACCATCCTGGTAGTGACCCTGGTATCCACCTCCGCCAGAGCCGTCCTGCCAGTTTCCTTGTGGTTTACCTCCACGGTGGTCTCCTCTCCCACCTCTGCCGCCACCTCCTCTCTCATGACCCCCACGGCCGCCCTGCTGCTGATCGTAACCACCTCGTCCACCACCTCTTCCTCCTCCGCCACCGGAGTAGTACTGTCCTCCACCGCCCCCTTGTGGACCATCTTGTCGTTTCTGCCATGTGGGCATCTCTGGAGGTGGAGCTTCGATCTCATTGGGTCTCCCTCCTCGATCAGGAACACGACCCATCAAGACCTAATAAACATAAGAATGATAAATTCACTGGTACGTACATTTCCGCTTAGCCTTAATATTTTTATTCAGTAAGGATGCATTAAAGGGATAGTTCACCCAAAAATGAAAATTCTGTCATTAATTACTCACCCTCATGCCAAACCTGTAAGACCTTTGTTCGTCTTCAGAACACAAATTAAGATATTTTTGATATCTGAGAGCTTTCTGACCCAATATACACACCAACGGTACTACCATTCAAGGCCCAGAAAGGTAATAAGGAAAACAAAAAATAACTATCTTTTCTTCTCTTCCGTGTCTTCAATGTGTGTTCACGAGAGTACCATGACGCATGGTCTCGGATTTCATCAAAAATATCTTAATTTGTGTTACGGGTTTAGAACGGCATGTGTATTGACAGAATTTTCATTTCTGGATGAACCATCCCTTTAAATTGATTAAATGTGACAGTAAAGACTTATGTAGTAACAAGACTTATGAAGTATCATGTGGCTTTGGGAAATTACATTTCAAAATATATTGATATACAAAACAGTTAAATTGTAGGGTTAAATTGTACTAATATTTCACAATATTACTGTTTGTACTGTATTTCTGATTAAATAAATGGAGCCTTAGTGAGCATAAAAGACTTCCCTCGAAAGCATTTGAAAATCTTACCAACCCCTAACTTCTGAAACAGTTCAGTTAAAATTATAAAGAAAAGTGAAAGTACATTCAAAACTAACCCACCTTGTTAATGGCACAGGCTGTTTTCTCCCTGATGTGACCACTGCTGGTTCTCAAGATCTTTGACAAATCGTCTCTAGCAGCAAACAGGTGAGCCACAGACACTCTGGTTTTAGCAGCCAGCGCCACTCGAAGAGGTTGATACACTTTTGAAAGTTTATCAGAATGTGTCTGTATAGAATTATAAAGCAAAGTGATTTTAAATTCAATTCACATCATATTTTTGGTCATTCTGTTAGTTTAATCAGTGGAAACTTCTTGTTTTGTGTTATACGTAAACTAAAAGAGAGATTCTTGTACCTTTGCTCTTTCTGACCAGCCAAAGGACTGCACTGTCACATCAAGTCGTTTCAGCAACATCTTCCTTCTGACTTCATATTCATTCACAAGTGCTTGGTTTATTGCTTCAATTTTCTCCTGTAAGTAAAAAAAATTATACATACTTCAAATTAAAATGTGCAATTTAACTTAATGTGCAAATTTACAACTGGTAGTTTAGTGCTTTTAGAGGATAAAAATCTAAATCAGAGCTTACCCAATGTACAGGGCCCAGTGGTTTCTTCATTAGAGGTTCTCCTATATGAGATGGAGGGACCTTGGACAAAGCCTCCTTCAGCTGTGGGAAAATTGCATTTGATTAGAACATACATTCATTCTTATATGAGCAGAAAAGAGTTTTATGCAGCTTCACAACAGGTGTATAATTCCAATGTTAGATTAAATGGACTTAGATTTAAATGGAATAATTAAAATGATCTCTAAATATAATCATAAATAATATTATATATATATATACACACACACACATACTAGGGCTGCTGGTGCGCTCACTTGCTCTTAAAATGCTCTAACATCTTTCAAATCTGTAAAGACTTTACGTTTATTTATGTGCACTAAGAGTAACAACGAAACGTTGCGCTTTTGTAAAATAACGAAAGCAAACAGGATGCGCTTTCTGCTGTCTCGGTCTCTATGATCTTGAGCGCGAAACTTCAAAACTCTTCAAAAGTGTAACTTTCGAAAGTGTATACTTGCCTTACAGTCATGAAAAAATATATATATACAGTAAAATGTCTACTCTTAAATGAACCAGTTCAAATAGAAGAAAAATATTCTCAGATTATGCAATCCGTATGAAACATGCATACAGGTGCATCACTACTGCAGAGATGACGAGTCAATGTTGCCGACTTCATCTCTTAAACCGAAAACAAAGAAAGCACTACTTTATCAATAAATTATTAAAACGTTAATGCAGTCTCCTAGCTGTTTTATTCTGACACATTCACAATTATTATACCTGCCGGTGTGCTGTGGCAAGCTTTTTTTGCGCGTGCTTGAGCGCTTATTAGGCTATTTAGGCAATTAACTACTCATTATTATGATTTACATGGATTATAAATAAATGTGCAACTAATAGTCAACTAATGTTTAAAATTAACGACTACTAGTCGACCAGAAATATCTTTAATCAGGGCAGCTCTAATACATATAAATATACATACATATACATATATATATAGACATACATACATATATATATATATATATATATATATATTTATTAAAACATTTGAATTGCAAACTAAAAAAGTATATAAATAATACTAAAATAACAGGTTTTCTGGACAAATCCATTAGTGACCTAATGTGTGTGCACACATTTAATATATATTAATATACATTGCCTGCTAATAAACCTCACCTTTTTCTCAATACCACTGAAGAACTGGAACATGGTGATGTTGGCAGGAGGCTTGGACATGCCCAGAGCCATACAGATGCCCTTCAGCTCCATGAAGACTTTACTGCCGCCCGTCTCCTGCACCTTTTTCTGGGGCCGGTTCACCAGAATCATCCTAGATGACTCAAGCTCAGAGATTAAGAAGCCTGGAAGAATGGTAGTATGAAAAATATGTATGATGTTAAAGGATTTTGATCCTATGTTACTTTAGTACTATTGAGATACTATAATAGTTTAAGAGTTATTTTTCCATTTTCATTTTATAGTAATTTTTTGTATTAATTTTTTGTTGTTTTTTTCCATGTTTTTATAGTTCATCTCTTTTTGATGTTCATTTTTTAGTAATTTTTTAGTAAATCAAGTGCTGATTTGCCAGCTAACTGAAAAAGCTTAAATTAATATTTTGATTTATTAGAGTAAACTTTATTTCAAGTAATGAAATTCACCACCAGCCCCATTTTAAAATGCTTCAAAATTTACAGCAGTGAGAAAATGGTTTTGTTTACATACTTAGCAGTAATAGGCAGTTGTTTGCATTCAGGAGACGTTTGGTGACCTCTCCAGTGATGAGAGCAGGATATGGACAGCACAGCTCAGATAAAAGGCCACTCATCTCCAACTGAAACCCTTCAGCCTCGCTCGGACCTGTACAAGCCACACCCAAAAAAAAAAAAACACAGACAAAACCCAGAATTCACCTTCTGACAGACACTTCTATGGTTCTCGTAGATTATATTGTGTATGCAGGATCACACTCACAGTTGGTCGCCTGCACATTCTCCTCTAGTTTGCAGTACAGCTTCAGCTCAGACACAAGCCAGGCACACAGTTTAGTGAACTCTGGAGATGCAGCACCACCAGTCACAGCCGTCTCAAGAGCTCCGTCCTCTAGGAGTGGACCCTGGTATCTGCAAACACACATACACACTTTTCTGAGCAGTTTATTTGTTATATTTGCATTTCGAGATGATCATGGGTCATTCTGCACTTTCCCTGCTATTTAGGAGAATGTGAAGTGACCCAATGATGTTGCAATATCTAAACATGCTTACCTCTGGTATATCTTGCAAAACATTAAGTAAACAAGACATTATACTACAATTAGTTCTGATCCTCAAACAGCATTACCATAATTTACCTATTACATTTCAAGGCTTTTAGTTTTACACATTGACGACCCACCAGTTCTTCACTGATTCTAGAACAATCTATGGACTTAATGATCTTGTAAACTCGTCCGACACATCGGGAGCTGGGAATGTGGTGGCAGAGGTGTGTTCGTTTAGGCTATGATGATTCAGGCTATTTATGGCAGTGGAGATATTTGAGATATTTGAGCACTGCTGACGCAGCACGGCCCAATCACTTCATTGATTATACAAATCATACTGTCAAATACATGTGCCAGTGTCCCCAGCTCTAATATAATATGACAGATAACAACTCACGGCGGTTGAGGAGTAAAAACATTTCAAATTAATAATGAATTGCTTAAAGTTTATACAATCAGCAGCAGTTCAAATATGGAAAGCGGTTCTGTGTCTCAGATCATGCAGAACACCGGCGTGCCGGGACATGCGAGCACAAGCTCTAATTTTTGCCGTTAAACCGAAAAAATCAAAACGGCTGATAAAGCAAAAATATATAACAACGAGAGGTTTGATTCACCTACCCCAGGTCCTCTAAAGAATCAAGAATATCAGTAAACTCCATTGTAAATTACTCCCTCTAGCAGCCGTGACTGCAATGCTGGGTTGGCATAATGGGGTCCTTACAGCTCCTGTAGGCGACCAGAAGCATGCCGGATACATTTTTATCAGTTCTTGCGTTCCTTTTTGGCTTCACAAATTATCTCAAAGAAAATAAACAACAATATATTTCAAATAATTATTCATTAAATTACAAAATGAAACATTTATTTGAAATTAACATTTAAATTAACATTTATTTTAATTATTAATTAGTTTTTGTTTATATATATATATATATATATATAAATTATTCGCTAAATTCCATATAAATAAATTTACTTCACGTATGAATACTGAGAATACTGGGTTTATAACTTTTTAAATAATAATAAAAAACGTACAAAGGTTTTATTTAACATAATTAATGTTATTAATTTGCATTTTGTGTATTTTTAATTACTTTATTATGTATAATCTATGCCTAATTGTTTTATTCACTGAATAAAAAAGAAAAGGAGGCATTTTTGCTTAAATATTTTTGCACTTTGTTGTTGGTTAGTTCACAATATCCCATGTAACACTGAGTCATGTTGTGCGGTTATTCATTGTTTGCATGCCTCATTCCAAAAGATGTGAACAAAATTACAATAGGGAAAACGTGTTCAACAGTTACGTCAATACTGTGTTTATATCTTTGCATTTTCATAAGTGAAAATTTTCTAACAAAAACCCTGTGTCACTGCGTTTTATAAAGAAAACTATTTTTGTCCTGTCCGTTTGTGTTCTGTCTTCAAAATTTTTGAGTAATGTAAACGTCATGCATGTATGTGATTGTAAAAAATGTATTATTCCCCTGGCTTTATAATGTCGGTTGTATTGTTCTGTATCTGTCGTTTAAAGCATAATAAAAAATAAAAAATAATTTCGTAAATGAAACAATTTTGAACTGGCATCGGTTGGACAGGCGTTTGTAATTTGTGCTGTTCTTCCAGTCCTGCAGGCGGCGCTGTGGCTGCGCTCAGACTCATGTAGACATACAGGAGCTCCGAGAGTGAATGAAAAAATAAACTCGTTGAAATTGCACATATATTTATCAAATATTCATGCACGAAAATGTACCGAGGTACATCGAACCCGGACTATCACCGGCCACCGGTACCCCCGTCAGGGTTCGGACACCCCGCAGCATCTTTTGGACCTCCGCCGTTCTGCCCTCCTTTTGGGGTTCCTCCGGGGCCTCGATACTGCGCTCCACCGCCGGGTCCTCCTCCGGGACGCCCGTACGGAACAGGGAATGAAAACTACAACAGAGAATCGTTTTACGAGGTGAGTGTTTTTGGGTCTAGTCTTAAACCCAGGCAGCATCTGCTTGTCGCATCATTGGCAACATCCACCTGTTGAAAATGACAAATTTATATATTTAATGTAATATTATATGTCCATTATCTTTAGATTCCATATGAGAAATAAATTTTCAGTGCAGTAAGTATAGTAAATTAGTATAGCATGTTGGTAATTGTAAGTCAGTTTAAAGCAATATCCTGTAGTGTGACATGTCATGTTTAATTTAAAACCACTTTAAGCATGCATTTACAGTGGTACTAATTTGTTTGATTGATTCGTGGCCTGCAAAGATTTAAATACTTAAGTCATTTAACGTCATGCTTTGTTTAAGGATTTAAAAAAGATTTAAAAAAAAATTTTTTTTTTAGATTTAAATGACAAATCTCAGATTTTCAGTGTGATACCAGACTCTTGTGTTGGATATTATACGAGTCTTACATCTTAATATGAGTATGGATATGTTATTTGTCAGTGTGTAGTGATATTTTTGTTTTTCTTTCATGTATTCTCCTGCAGAGCCGACCCTTTACTAGCCACACTGCTGACCAAAGTGGATCCACGCTGATCAGCTCTCTGGTCACACCTTCAAATCAGAATAAGCTTGGTCACTCCTCACAAAACTGGTCAACCCAAAGTCTAGATGAGCAAAACCAAGAAGTCAGGTATGATTATTATGATTAATATTGTGGATATGTTTGTATGTATATACAGTTGAGGTCAAAAGTTTACATACACCTTGGAGAATCTGCAAAATGTTCATTATTTTACCCAAATTAGAGGGATCATACTAAATGCATGTTATTTTTTATTTATTACTGACCTGAATAAGATATTTTACATAAAATAACGTAACATCTAGTCCACAAGAGAAAAGAATAGTTTAATCTATAAAAATGCCGGTTCAAAAGTTCACATACGCTTGATTCTTAATACTGTGTTGTTACCTGAATGATCCAAAGCTGTGTTTTTTTTTTTAGTGGTAGTTGTTCATGAGTCCCTTGTTTGTCCTGATCAGTTAAACTGCCTACTGTTCTTAAAAAAAAAAATCCTTTAGGTTCCACAAATTCTTTGTTTTTTCAGTATGTTTGTGTATTTGAAGCCTTTCCAACAATGACTGTATGGTTTTGAGTTCCATCTTTTCACACTGAGGACAACTGAGGGACTCATATGCAACTATTACAGAAGGTTTAAATGTTCACTGATGCTCCAGAAGGAAAAACGATGCATTAAGAGCCAGGGGTGTAAACTTTTGATCAGAATAAATATGTGTATGTTTTTCTTATTTTGCCTAAATACCATAGTTTTTTCATTTAGCGGTTCATGAACAACTATCACTAAACAAAAAACCACAGCTGTGGATCATTCAGGTAGAAACACAGTATTAAGAATCAAGTGTATGTAAACTTTTGAACAAGGTCATTTTTATAAATTCAACTATTATTTTCTCTTGTGGACTATATGTAAATGTCTTTTATGTGAAATATCTTTTTCAGGTCAGTACTAAATAAAAAATAACATTCATTTGGTATGATCCCTCTTATTTTGGTAGAATAATTAACATTTTGCAGATTCTGCAAGGTGTATGTAAACTTTTAACCTCAACTGTACATAAAACTGTAAATTAACCCTAAATGTGTTTCAATAAAGAAAAAAGGCAGAAGAGTTTCTCCGAATCCTGGAGGCAAGTGACCGGATAGAGCTGCCGGGAGATAAAAGTGACAGTGTTACAGCAGACAAGCATCCAAGCCAAACACGGAGTCGGAGCAGAGGGAGGAGCCGTCCACGCAGTCGCAGCAGGAGCCGTGGAAGGAGCAGTGGCCGCAGTCGAGCTCGGAGTCGAGGAAAGAGTCGGGCTCGGAGCAGAACACGCAGCCGTAGTCGCAGTCGAGGTAAAAGCCGCACGAGGGCCAAAAGTCGTGCAAGGAGTCGTAGCCGCAGTCGCAGTCACGGGAAGAGCGGAACAAGCAGTAAGAGTCAATCACGCCTGAGTCCCAGCCAGACAAAACAGTCCTCTAGAGGGACCACTGAAGGCAGTCACAGCTCGAGCAGCGCCAGCAGTGGAATGAGCCTTGGCGGTAGTGCCATGCCTGATCTGTTTCATGGACTAAGACAGATCCTACAGAACAAAGATCTAGACAAACACCTGCCTTTGGTCAAGAATGCCCTCCTTAGAAGCCAGGTGCGCAGCACTATCCTATTAAAAGGAACCTCGGGTATGAAGACTTGTATGTATGTATATAACATAAATGCTGTCTCGTACTGAAACGTAGTGGAAAACCCATGAAAGATTTATTATTTAAAAAATCCACATCGTTTTATACATATTTTGATGACGATGCCATTATTTTGATGACGTGAAATGGTTGCACACAGTGAGCTAATGACATT
This sequence comes from Labeo catla, assembly GCA_012976165.1. Taxonomy (NCBI): domain Eukaryota; kingdom Metazoa; phylum Chordata; class Actinopteri; order Cypriniformes; family Cyprinidae; genus Labeo; species Labeo catla. The sequence goes on from VONZ01000245.1 coordinate 224,352, forward strand.
ACCTGTTGCTATTTTTACCTCCGCACACCTCAGAATACACAACACTCTAGATAAAAGACTGATACAATGTCCACAGCTACTGAAAGACCTTAGAGGTGGCAATAGATATAAGTGTAGACTTAAACGAAATGCCGTACCATCGTTCCTCCTCACAAGGAGTCTAATCACCCCCAGATATTGAGTGAAATCCACGCTGAGAATCTCCTTCAGTGGCTGTGGTGTCATGACAAGCTTCGGCATGTTTACATCCTGCCAGGATGGCATCTAGCATTTCTTGTCTTTGCCTTTTGTAAGCTCTTTCAGTAGCTGTGGTCTACTAAAAGCCTCAAAGGCATCAGGGCTGAAGTAGAGGGAACAAAGACGCAGGTCTTTAGGAAGTTTTATTCGTCCACAGGCATCTTCCCATTCTTTTCTCCTCTTCTTATTGCTAGGAAAAGCAGTGAAGACTTACATTGCTTTTTTGTTGCCCTTAGACTGAAAATTACAACCAAAAGCCGCACAATGTGGCATCATATCAGTATTTCATATTCAGAGTTGTGGTAAAAATAGCAACAGATAGTGCCAGTAGCTCACCAAGTGCAACCATTTTACGTCATCGACATTATGGTGCCCCCCATAGTCAAAAATATGTATAAAACGATGTGGATTTTTTAAATAACGCAAGTCTTTCATAGGTTTTCCACTACATATTTCAGTAAGAGACGTCATTTACGTTATATTAAGCCATACAACTCTTTTAGGTTTTTCTTGTTATTGATACTTGTCATTGATATTGTCATTGATATTGATATAGTCTTGTTGACTTTCAGACCATGTAAACTCCCCTAATTTTCTCTACATATAATGCAAATTCTCCTTGTCTTCTAAACAGAATACTGATGACACGAGAGGAATGTGTCTGCTGAATCAGTCTGCAGTTCGAGGCTTTCAGAACCCAGAACTAAGGTCAGAGCCTGAAACCTCTGCTGAGCTCTGTTATGGTTCCCTGCTTCCTCACGAGAGAGCTGGAGGAGACAGCAGCAGCTATTCCAATATCTTATCCTGGAACACACCCAACCAGCAGCCTGAAACCAAGCCTGCGTTCCAGAGTGTTGAAGATGAAGAGAAATTCCTTTATGGAGAGGAAGAGGAACGATCCAAACCTCAGGCTGTGACGGTTCCGCTGGCCCAGACGAGATCTGTGAGGTCTCCGGTTCATCATCTCAGTAAAGAACACCAGACTCACAGTCTCCAGGAACCCAAAGCACATGCCGTCCCTGCTAGCGTGCAACCCGCTGCTTCTGGCACGACGAAAGTCACCCCAGAAGAATGCGAGAAGGTGAGAAACCTCCTGAGGACCATTGGCCTGAATCCAGGCATGGCTGACATCTGTAAAATGGCTGCCAGACTAAAGGAAAAAAAGGAGGAACAAGGAGCGCTTGCCTCGCTCCCGATGTTTAAACCAGCCCTGGAGGCGCTGCAAGCACTGTCCAGAGGTCAGAACCAGCATGTTTTATTGTTGGCACTTTTATCCGAAGTGAAACTTGAAAGTTTGGGAAAGACCAAGCAATATTCAATATGCAAATATTATGATAACATCACCCGAGTTAGAATTATGAGTACTGAACATTCTATCCATATCAGTGGAATTTTTCAATTTTTTTTAAAAAAGTCTTTTAAAAAATGATTAAGTATGTACACTACCAGTCAAAAGTTTTTGAACAGTAAGATTTTTCCAAAAAATAAGTCTCTTCTGCTCACCAAGCCTGCATTTATTTGATCCAAAACAGTAAAATTTTGAAATATTTTTACTATTTAGAATAACTGTTTTCTGTTTGAATGTATTTTAAAATGTAGTTTATTCTGTGATTTCATAGCTAAATTTTTAGCATCATTACTCCAGTCACATGATCCTTCAGAAATCATTCTAATATTCTGATTTGCTGCTCAAAAAACATTTATTAGGGGCCAAGCACCGAAGGTGCGATGGCACCTATTGTATCCGTTGGCGTTATTATTATTCTCCTTCTTCCTCTTCCGCCGCAAGTCTATGGCAGCCCATAGAACCGCTTGCGGGAAAGTTGTATAATTTTGCACACTGATAGAGGACAGTCCCAACATTAACCATAGCAAGTTTGGAGTCTCTAACTCAAACTCTCTAGCGCCACCACTTGTCCAAACTTTCAAAAGATTTATGCTAATAACGTTTGAACCGTAAGTCACACAACAAAAATTCTTTTTTCCTCTGATTCCTTGGCTTATGCCGAGTTGAATGGACACCAAAATTCAAAAATCGTAAGGTTTAGTTTTTTCGCTATTCTCAATTGTTCGTAAAACCTACTTTTTCGAACTCGTCCTAGGCCGTTGCACCGATTGTCACAAAAATTGATCCAGATCATCTTCAGACCACGCTGGCAAAAAGTTATGGAATTCAAGTCGATTCGTCCAGCCGTTCACGAATAACACGCGAAAGAATTCTACGAAAAGCTAGCAAAAATCAATGTGAGGCTATATCTCCGTAACAGTTTGTCATATTGACACCAAACTTGGTGTGTGTTATAACAAGCATGACCTGAGCCTACCTGCAGTGTTTCGGTGCAGTGCCCCCTAGTGGTCAGGAGATACGAAAAATGGCTATTTTTCTTTATAACGTCTGAATGATTTGTCCAAAAATCACAAAACTGGTCTCTTTAGATTCGGTGTGTCATACCGAGTCGAACCATATCCAATTTTCCCATGTCAGCCATTTTGGGTGTCGGCCATTTTGAATTTAGCTTTAAAATGCTGTATCTTGAGAACGGATTAGCGTATCGTTTCGACATTAATTACAAAAATGTTCAGGCACCATGCCCTGAATGTACATAAAAATTTTGGGGCCAGCGCCACCTTGTGGTCAAAAGTTATAACGAAATTTCAAAAAATGCTAATAACTTTTGCGTACATTAGCCTATTGAAATGAAACAGATTTTGATAGATTCCTTCGGTCATGCTGAGAACACCGATACCAATTTTGCCAATTTTGGCTGAACTTCCTGTCCGCCATTTTGATTCATGTTGAAAACCTACTTTTTCGAACTCCTCCTAGACCGTTAGTCCGATTTTCACCAAATTTGACTCAGATCATCTTCAGACTATGGTGGCAAAAAGTTATGGATTTTGTGTCGATACACGAAACCGTTTTCGTTTAGCGCATCAACGAATTTACTGGAAAGATGCCAAATTGCATCCGAGTCTGTATCTCTGCAAAGCTTTGACATATTGACACCAAATTTTATATGTGCTATTGTCACCACACTCTGACCAAGCCACATCAATTTGGTAACAGTGCCACCTATGGGTCAGAAGTAATACGCCATTCACTAAACATTAATAATGAAATTTACAAAAATGCTAATAACTTCTGTTTACATTAGCCTATTGGAATGAAACTGATGCCAATAGATTCCTTGGGTCAAGTCGAGAACATTGATACCCATTATGCCGAAATTGGCCAAACTTCCTGTCCGCCATTTTGATTAATGTACAAAACCTACTTTTTCGAACTCCTCCCAGACTGTTAGTCCGATCTTCACCAAATTTGACTCAGATCATCTTCAGATTATGCTGGCAAAAAGTTATGAATTTCGTGTCGATATACGAAACCGTTTTCGTTTAGCGCATCAACAAATTTGCTGGAAAGATGCCAAACTACATCTGAGGCTGTATCTCTGCAAAGCTTTGACATAATGACGGCAAACTTTGTGTGTGTCATTGTCATTTCACACAGAACACGTCACATCAATTTGAAAACAGCACCACCTGTTGGTCAAAAGTGATAAGCCATTAAATTTTATTACGATTGGTTGTATTTATGATTTTTCAGCCATTTCAACTGATATTATCCTAAAATGGCTTAAGTTACTCACTGTTGTAGTCAGTCTGCTGCTACTTGCCGTGCTTAACTCCTCATTCTGCCTCTTTTGTGCTTGGCCCCGCAATTGCTGCTTGCAGCTATATTTATTATTATTATTATTATTATGTTGAAAACAGCTGAGTAAGAATTTTTTCAGGTTTCTTTGATGAATAGAAACTTCAGAAGAACAGTATTTATCTAAAACAGAAATCTTTTGCTAAATAAATTTATTTCTATAATTTCTTTCCCAAAAAATAAATAAAAAAATTATACTGACTCCAAACTTTCGAATAGTATAGTGTATAATGTTACAAAAGCTTTTTATTTCCGATGAATGCTGATCTTTTCTTTCTTTTCATTAAAGAATCCTGAAAAAATACACTTAACTGTTTTAAATATTTATAGTAATAATAATAAAATATGTTTCTTGAACAGCAAATCAGCATATTAGAATAATTTCTGAAGGATCATGTGACACTGAAGACTGGAGTAATGATGCTGAAAATGTAGCTTTGATCACAAGAATAAATTGCATTTTAAAATGTATTCAAAAAGAAAGCCGTTATTTTAAATAGTAAAAATATTTCGAAATTTCACTGTTTTGCTGTACTTGGATCAAATAGATGCAGGCTCGGTGAGCAAAGGAGACTTCTTTAAAAAAAACATTAAAAATCTTACTGTTCAAAAACTTTTGACGTAGTGTATAAAGCCTAAAGAAATTATCTACAGAAAGTGTGAATGGAATCTCTACTATGATTGGTTGGAATTTCATTAACTGGTCTTTTAAATGGCAGGATTGTGTCAGCAGATTCTTGAAAGTGCATTTTAACAGCCTGTATTACATTATAGCTGTTGTTTTGTTTTTGATGCATGTCAGCTATTTGAAGAAATGATAAAAAGACCTAGAAGACTTCACAAGAATCTTGTGCTTGTAATGCAAACTTTTAGTGTCTGTTTTCAGCATCCAAAACGGATGACAGTAGGAGTAATCACTCTGGAAGCAGCCATTCTAATCAAGAGTCCAAGCGTGAGAAGGTACGAGGAGTCTTGCATCACAACTCTTAAAGTCTTTGTTGGCACTGTCAGCTCAGTATTATGTCATACTCCCAAGAGTCTAACTGTGAACACCTTTGGCTGTTTTAGAAGACTGATGAGAAGGAGCGAGACAGACGAGAGAAACAGATTCAGAAGAAAAGGAAAGAGTACCTGGTGAAGGAGCTGGAGGGTCTACTGAAACAGGAAGGTATGAAATGAGCACTTCAGCTTAAGCAACATATTTATAAAAGTTACTTAAAGATGCTGTTAGCAATCTCAGTTGCCTTGCTAATGTCTACTGGACCTAAATTAGCAAATGCTGTTTGAGAATATTTATAATTTTATAAATTATACATTATAAAAAGAATAATTTTTGTCACACAGTACTTGGTTCTCTCAGTTTTACTTCTTTGAACCATGAACCGTGTTATTTTGTTTAATTTGGGTTGACTTCAACTATTTATTTATTTTATTTATTTATTTATTTGGAACCACAGTCAACAATAATCATATTGTTTTTATTAGTTAAATTCAACAATTTATTTATTTCGTCCATGAATCATATAATGTTTTTTTTCTTATAAAAATATTAATTTCAACCATGAGCCATATTATTGAGCCCTGTTATTTTGTTTTTATTTGGGTTAAACGACAAAAACAAATCCCGCACACTACGGAAATATGCAAAACATATCAAAAAAAAGTTTATTTCCAACGTTTTGGTTCATTTTTTTTTTTTGAGCCATATAACAATTTTGTTTTTATTTGGGTTGACTTCAACCATTTATTTATGTATTTATTTAGAACCACAAACCACAATAATTATATAGTTTTTGTTATTTGTTCAATTCAACAATTTATTTCATCCATAAACCATATGATTTTCTTTCCTTATAAAAATATTTGTTTAAACCTAGAGCCATATAACAATGTAGTTTTTTTTTTTTTTTTTGCAAATATTTTTTTACTTCTTTGAACCATGAGCCCTGTTATTTTGTTTTTATTTAGGTTGACTTCAACCATTTATTTATGTATTTATTTCTTTAGAGCCACAATCCACAATAAAGATATACAGTAGTTTTTACTTGTTCCATTCAACTATTTATTTCATCCATGAGCCATATAATGTTGTTTTTTGCTTTTTTGCCCCATAAAAATATTTATTTCAACTTTGAACCACATAACAATATAGTTTTTATCGTTCAATACAACTTTTTTATTTCTTTGAACCACAAACTCTGTTATTTTGTTTTTATTTGGATTGATTTCAAACAATTTTTATTTATTTAGAACCACAGTCCACAGTAATGATATTGTTTGATGAAGTTGTTTATTTCATCCATGAACCATATGTTTTTTTTCTATAAAAACATTTTAACCTTGAGCCAGTTTTTATTTGTTCAATACAACTTTTTTTTTTTTTTTTAAACTTCTTTGAAACATGAACCCTGTTATTTTGTTTTTATTTGGGTTGACTTCAACTATTTATTTATTTTGCACCACAATCCACAATAACTGGATTGTTATTGTGGATTGGATTGTTATTTGTTTAATACAACATTTATTTATTCTAACCATGAACGTTATTATTATATGGTTTTTATTTGTCTTCATCTGTTTTTTTTTTTTAATTTACTTGAACCATGAACCATGTCTTTTTTTTCATCTCAATACAACTATTTACTGATTTTATTTAAATAAATCTTGTAATAATTATTGAACAGCTTGATTCAAATATGTTCCTTTGCAAATATGTATGTGTAAACATGTATTTTGATTATAGGTAGGGGCGATTTGATCCCGGTGATGGGTTTCTTCTGCCAGCGCTGTGAGGAGTTCTTCGGCGATCTGAACAGCGCAGAGAGACATGTAGAAAGTCACAGCCGCAAGGACAGGAACAAGGTGACATTACAAATGCCATTTACCACGGATCACTAACTCTAAATTACATTACGCTGCATCTGTAATACAGAACACTGAATTGTGAGAAAGAAACATCAGCGGTCTCGTCTTGTCTTTTTTTGTCCCAGGAGCAGCACCGGGATGCTAAGAGACATGAAGACCAGCATCACACATCATCTCACAGACGGGATAGCCCACACAGTAGGCCCGAGAGATCGACATCCACACGGGCCTACCAGGACCAGAGGGAACGCAGTCCTGACAGGAAGCGCACCAAAGACGAAAGAAGCCCTCATTCTACGGATAGCAAACTCAAAAACGAGCCAGAGGGCAAAGACAGTAAGGATGAGAATAAAGACAAATACAAAGTGAAAAAGGAAAAAACAGATGACGACGACGATGTAGAATCAACAAAGAGTGAGAAAAAGAAAAAGAAGAAAGAGAAGAAAATGAAAAAGAAAGAAAAGAAGAAGAAAAAGGACAAGAAAAAAGCAGAGGCTAAGGATTCACCTTAGTGTTTAAGATCTTTCTTCTTCTAAAAGCATCAGCTGTATGTTTGAGCTTTTGCAGCAGCACTACATTTCAGTCAGCAGTCACTGGTGAATCTTCTCTGGTTGAAATGTGATTGTTAATGTTAATGCATCCTGTAGATGACACTCCAATCGCATACAGTAGTACAGAGACTTATATAGAGACACTTGTCAGACTAAAACTAAGGCCAGAACTTTCTATAAATGTCCAGACGGTCTGCTTGTATATCCAGCCCAATATGAAGTTTGTCCCATTTCTCACTGTCCTGTGAACAGTATTCCACAAACCAAACGTGCTGCAACGTTCTCGCTCTGAAACATTCATACTGTAAGTTTGTGTGCGGGAATAAAAGATTTGGGGATTAGAGTTTGGTGGTCAGTGGTTTGTGTTTGCTTTATGACCCTCATGTTAATGCCTGGTTGATGGGACCTTTTTTCTGTTTATTACATGTTCTTGGCTCAATGTAGGTTTTGTGTTTTTTACACTGACTATATGCTGGTGTGCTCCAAGCTGATATAAAGTATTTTCAGCTGATAAGTCCATTTAAAATATGTCAATTTTTCTGTCAATTAGTGTGTTTTAATTTTATTATGTAGGTTTTATACAGTTTTTTAAATTTTTTTGTATTAATTTCTATCAATTACAGTGTTTAGTTTTTAGGTTTTTTTTTTTTTGTTTGTTTTAATACAGTTCTTTTTTATCTGTTATGTTGTATTAATTTTTATTAATCATGGTGTTTCTTAGTTAGATCTATTACTTTTATAGATCCTTTTTATAAACGATTTTATTATTATTTATTTTTTTAATTTATTACATTTATTATAATAAATTTAAATAATATAATAAAAATAATATTAGAGAATTAATTATTATTATTATTATTAACTATTTCTATCTTTTAGGGTGTCTCAATTGTATTATTTAGGGTAGTTTTATACAGCTATCAATTATGGTGTTTAGTTTTTAGTTTTTTATACAGCTATTAATGTTTTTGTATTCATTTCTATAACTTTTTTTAGGTTTTAAATACAGATTTTAATAGATTTTTTTGTATTCATTTCTATGAATTAGGGTGTTTTAATTTAGGTTAGTTTTATACTGCCTTTTAATGTTTTTGTTTCTTAGTTTTATTCAGCTTTTTTTTTAAATATAGCTTTTAATCAATATTTTTGTTTTTAATTTCTACATACAGCTTTTAACAAATGTTTTTGTATTCATTTCTGTAACAGTTTCAGATTTATTTTTTTAGGTTTTTAGGGACAGTTTAATTGATTTAGGGTGTTTTAATTTTATGATTTAAGATAATTTTATACAGCTTTTTAATGGGGTTTTTTTGGTATTCATTTTTATCAATTATGTTGTTTCTTAGTTTTTTTTTATACAGCTATTAATCAATTTTTGTATTAATTTCTATTACTGTTATAGGTTTTAAATACAGATTTTATTTATTATTATTTTTTGCATTTATTTCCATGAATTAGGGTTTATTATTTAGGTTTTCAATAGCTTTTAATCAATGTTTTGTATTCATTTCTGTAACTGTTTCAGATTTATTTGTTTAGTTTTTTAATAGTTTTTTGTAGGGTGTTTTAATTATGATTTAGGGTAGTTTTATACAGCTTTTTAATGATTTTTTTTTTATTAATTTCTATTAATTACAGTGTTTCTTAGTTTTATTTAGCTTTTTTTAAATACATCTATTATTATATATTGTTTTGTTTTAATTTTTACTTGTTTTTTGTATTCATTTCTATAGCTGTTTTACATTTATTGTTTACATTTTTTTATAACAGTAGTACGGTAGTAAGGACATCGTTCAAACAGTCCATGTCACATCAGTGGTTCAACCATAATTTTTTGAAGCTAGGAGAATACTTTTTGTGCAAAAGAAAAAAAATATTGATTTTCAACAATTTCATCTTTTTTCCGTTAGTCTTCACGCATTCACAAGAGTACCATGACACATGCACGTGGTGCTGCTGACGCAGAAGCCAGCGTTCTCTCGTCCAATCAGTTCATTTTTCAACTATTCCTTTAACGCTCTATAAATGCTGTGTCATTCTTTAAATGCAAAAAATGCTAGACATGAAGAGACATCAGTCTAGTTTACACTGAAAAACAATGGGAAAGCAGTGCAGTGGAATGCAAAAAAAACCTAACAGAGAGCTAGCAATAGAACGTACAATTTCATTAGCAGTATTTCATATTTAATATTTAAAAACAATGACTTTGGGGCACAGTGGACCATTAAACCTCTCATCAAGCAGCAAATTTTAAAATACATTTTCCAATGATCTGCAAATGGCACTCTTCAAAGACATGCTGACCCCATATCTGGTTTGCACCTTCTAATAAACTTCTAAGCAACATTAAATTTTACAAGATGTTAAAAAAAAAGACAGGAAGACAGCAGGTCTCCAATACTGGGATGCTCTACACTAAAGCCCTCAGAAATGTACATTAACAACCGTTATGTAAGAAAACTGTACAACAGTGAGGAAAATTAAAACAAAAAAAGGAAAAAGCAACAGAAACTTTAAATTAAAAACAAAACAACATTAAATAACTGCAAAAAAAAATCTGGAAATGTCAAGGTTCTTTCATTTGGAGTGTAGTAGAAGGTGCAAAAGCTAAAAGCTGATCTCTTGTCTGCTGCTGGTTGGTTAGTGTGTACATGTGATATATAATTCTGTTCAAACCTTTTATTTAAATGAATATAGCTGTTTGTTTTTATAAGTGAAGCATAAAATCTGGAGTGCTTATATCTGACAGCACCTGCTTATAGAAATTGTTATATGCTATTCTATTAATTTTGTCTGTTGGTCTGTGTGTTTTTGGGACATGAATGGTCACAGAATGGCTCTATACCTGCTGTCAGAGGCAAATATGTTAGCAAACAAGCTGAATTCAGATAAATGGAGAGAAACAGCTTAAACACATCAACGACAGATTTGGTATGTGCTAATGAAAGGCTACTGCAGGTTTATATTGTGTGTAAAACAGAGGGCCTACCACATCAACCAAGGGAGTGTTCAAATAATGTGGCACTGACCTCTGAATATGCGTGCGTGTGTGTGTGTGTGTAAACGCCTCTGATTAGTTTGTTTTCTTACAGTCACAACATTACAAAAGTAACATTGACAAAGTTGGCACATTATACAGTCACCTGACTCACATTTCTCTTATTCTTGGGCTCATTCTTACACAAACACACGCATAAACACGCTCGCTAGCGCAAGTGAAGAAATGTCCCTTCCACAGGACATTAGAAGTTTCTTCAAACAGGACAATCAGCACATCAGGGAAGAGCCTGAGCTGTCCCTCAGACGTTCGGTTCTCCCTCAGGCACACTGCAGAGGTCAAAGTGCTGAGTGATGACCGCCATTTCTTCAGAGTCTCAGAAACATCATCACTTCCTCTGGGTAAGAGTCAGCTGTTAGCTTCTTAAGGCAGGACTGTTGTTGCTGCTGCTGATTTTGTCAGCTTCTTTGAGTCCATCTTTCATCAGAGCAGAAAAGACCTGCAGGGGCGAAAAAGAGAGGAAGCCAATTGAAGTTTCTTCAACTTCAGACTCTATATCAGGGGTCACCAGACCCGGTCCTGGAGGGCCGGTGTCCCTGCAGAGTTTAGCTCCAACCCTAATCAAACACACCTGAACCAGCTAATCAAGGTCTTACTAGGTATATTTGAAACTTCGATGCAGGTGTGTTGAGGAAAGTTGGAGGGAACAAGTTTGGTGACCCCTTCTCTATGTTGCTCATTTCGATTAAAATAAGCTTTTTCTTTTTCATATGTAGATCACATTAAAACTAACGCTGTTGTAAGTGTGTTTATTTCTCACCTGGTTCCACCGGCGGTTGTTACTGATCATCTGCGTGTTTGCGATGCAGGAGAAGAGTGCGTGTGCAGGAGTGTTTTCAGGCAGCCGGGAAAGGAACTGTGCACTATGGATGAAATCCATCTGCAGTAGAACATCCTGGTACAGCCTCAGAATTCCCAGTCCTGTCCGGAATAACGCCTCCTCCCCATCTCGGCAAAACACATCCCAAACACGACATGCCACGTCCAGCGGTAATGACTTACTGTACAGAGTAAAGATCCTGAGAGCAAGACAGATAAAAGTGGTCAGAGAATTCAGCTTGAAGTGGTACAAACGCTCATAAGATCTGTGTTTTTGCAGATGGGAAATGTAAGTAATTTAACAATTATTCAAAGGTTCCTTTAACAATTCATTTCACAGTTTTGAGGATGAATTAAAAAAAAAAAGCATAAGTCCACTTCCAAAACAAAAAGAAATTGTTTTTTTGTTTTTTGTTTTTTTTTGAGGAAAACATTTCAGCATTTTTCTCCATATAATGGACTGATATGGTGCCCCGATTTTGAACTTCCAAAATGCAGTTTAAATGCAGCTTCAAACGATCCCAAATGCGGTTATAAATGATCCCAGCCGAGAAAGCAGGGTCTTATCTAGCGAAATGATCGGTTATTTTTACAAAAACAATGCAATTTATATACTTTTTTAATGTCAAACACTTGTCTTGTATTGTCTTGCTCTGCCTGGACTGTTTCTGTTCCGGTTCATGACAGTTAGGGTATGTCGAAAAACTCCCATCTCATGTCCTATATTTCAGGTTCAGGGAGAGCGTTTGAGATTAAAATGTATTTAAATTGTATTTTTTTAATGAAAATAACCGATCGTTTCACTAGATAAGACCCTTCTTCCTCAGCTGGGATTGTTTACAAATGCATTTGGGATCGTTTGAAGCCACATTTAAACTGCATTTTGGAAGTTCAAAATCGGGCCACCATATCAGTCCATTATATGGAGAAAAATGCTGAAAAGTTTTCCTCAAAAAACAATTTCTTTACAACTGAAGAAAGAAAGACATGAACATCTTGGGTGACAAGGGGGTGAGTACATTAAATGTGAATCTTTGTTTTGTAAGTGGACTTTTCCCTGTAGGTGTTTTTAGAGGCAGCATACATGTAATCCAGTAACTAGCCTTAAAAGGACAGTTCCTCCAAAATTAAAAGTTACCCCATGATATACTCACCCTCAAGCCATCCTAGATGTATACAACTTTCTTCTTTCAGATGAATACAATCATAATTATATAAAAAAAGAAATGTGCTCTTCCAAGCTTTATAATGGCTGTTAAGATTTCAAAGTCTAATAAAGTGCATCCATGCATCATAAAAAGTACTCCACATGGCTTTGGGGAGTTATCGAAGGCCTTCTGAAGCAAATCGATGTGTTTATGTATGAAAAATATCCATATTCAAAACTTTATAAACTGTAATCTCTAGCTTCCGCTAACTGTCGCACGCGCATTCACGAGAGATTGGCGTTCCAGCAGATGACGTAGGACTAGGTTGACCAGACGTCCCGCTTTTCAAAGGTAGGTTCGTCATATAACAGAATTACCATCCAATCACAATATGTTATCTATTAACTTGCAGTTAATAGTGAAGGCGGGACAGACGGAATGACACACTAGAAGCGCGTGATCCCAGTTCTCTCAGATAGTGTGTGATCAGTTCTCCCTGTGCCTGAATTATCAAATACACACCCAAGTGCCAAAATGTTCATAGTGTGGAGTATCTAAATACAGTCAGTTACGAATTAAGTGAATGTAAACAGATGGGTGAAAACCGGATATACGTCAGTATATTACATCCATGGATTCAATCTTAAAGGGACAGCAGCCTAATTAAATACCTTTATTTATGTCATTAATATTAATCAAACAACGAAAGTAAATACCTACTGTATTTGAAAAACAAGTTTAATTGTATCTCCATCGTATGTCATATGGTTTGTAATTTGCTTGTTTGCTCATTTTGTACGTAACACGATAATCATAAAAATAAATGTCACATCGTGCTCATATAGCCCACTCGTCCCATATTCCACCATGAAAAATCTGGTCACCTTACGTAAGATGTAGGCAAAGTGGAAGCGCAGAGGAGCAAGCAGGAGCACCAGTCACGAATTAGAAGTACAAAACGAGGATTTGTATATATATAAAAAAAAAAAAAGTCAGAGGATTCAGAGGATTTCAATATAAGCTAAGAGGAGACTGGTTTTCCTTTGCTGTAAATAAAACTTGGTTCTTGCGAGACTAGTATATTCTCACTGGAGCTTAATACGTAACCCACTACGTGCATAAGCCAGTTAGCAGAAACTACAGATTATGATTTATAAAGTTTCAAATATGGATATTTTTCTTACACAAACACATCGATTCACTTTAGGAGTCCTTTATTAATCCCCTGGAGCTTTTTATGATGGGTGGATACATTTTATTGGACTTCAAAATCTCAACACCCATTCACTGCCATTATAACACTTGGAAGAGCCAGGACATTTTTTTTTTTTTTTAAATACAACTCTGATTGTATTCGTCTGAAAGAACAAAGTCATATACACCTAGGATGACTTTAGGGTGAGTAAATAATGGGGTAATTTTCATTTTTGGGTGATACAGTCAGAAGAATATCTACCATATTAGAATGATTTATAAAGAATCATGTGACGCTGATGAGTAAAGCAATGGCTGTGGCAAAGGCTTATTTTAAATTATAATATTTATATACAATATTACTGTTTTTACTGTATTTTCAATCAAATAAAAGTAACCTTGATGAGCATAAGAGACTTCTTTCAAAAAAACACTAGACATACTTCATTAATTTTTATAAAATACTACTTGAAAAACTCATAATGTGTACTAACTTTAAGTACAACATTCATAAGGTGCGTTTAATTTGCTTAAAGAATTGGATCACAAGAATCATTCGTTTAGTAATCAGTCTGCACTTGTCTGTTTGTTTTTCAGTATTAAAACAATTAAAAGGAACCGGTTCTTGTTTCCCAACACTATTAATTAGATTCAGCCACCCAAACTTGCCTAAGGCTTCCTTTACTTAAGTGAAACATGAATGAATTTCCCCATCACAGGAGAGAACATAAAAGCAGCCCTAGGGGGCGATAAAGAGCTAGCACAGAAAAACATTACTCATGAATCTCTCCTCTCTGATTTCAGAACAAGAAAAGGAGCACATACAGGAGAGGAATGAACAAACAGCAGGAAGAGAGATTTTAAGAGCAGATTTACCAGTCTATGAGGTAAAAGTCAGGCGTCAAGCTGTTGTTCTGAAAGTGCTGGAATAGTTTGGGAAGGTTCTCCTCAAAAAACACCTCAAACGCTGCAAAATACTTCAGCATCTTGAGAGAAAAACAAAGTATCGCTTCAGTACAGAGTACGACTCCTACGTAAACACAAGCATAATCAAAAACACAACACTGAGCGTGAGGAATGTTCGGCAGCAGATCGTGACTTTTGGGAGTTCTTGCTTCCGAGTTTTTTTGTACTCCAAGTTTGTCTGGCAAATGAAATCTCTATAAGTGGGTCAACAGATGGTTGGAATAAATGCTGACTGCAAGCGCAGACACAACGCTCCCTCCTCTATTTTAAGCACAAATGTAGGTGCTGTAACAAATATGTTTAATGAAGAGAGAGTGCATATGTGTACCAGGTCATGGTCCACTCTGAAGAAGGCCATCTGGCATGGTTTGTTAAGGAGGTTGGCAAAGGCAATGAAGGCATCGGCTTCCTCCAAATTCAGAATTAGAACAGCAGCAATGAAGGACATCCCCTGAACCTAAAACACGCCACATACAAGTCATAACGTCAGTGAAAGACATCCCTGAACCGAGATGATTCATCCATGTCATCCAGGACGGTACTTACATAGCCTACATCAGGTCTATAACAGGTGTACGCCCCCAACACACTGTGCAATATATCATGATATGGTCCACCCTGATGGAAAGAGAGAAGGACAAATAAGTCCTAAGGAAACTAAATAAAAAGAGACAAACCAAAACAAAAAAACCTAAAAAATTAACTGCAGTACCAAACACCTGTTCTTACCTTCTGGAATATGTAGAGTGAGGGGAAAGTTCTGGAAATATCCAGCTTGATTAAATCCAGACTCGACTCTCTGTCTGCCAGCGACACTCCACAGTCTAATCAATTAAAACCAGATGAAGTCATCAGTCAGGCTACAGCTGGCTGACAGAACTAAAAAAATAATCTATATTTTTCACTCTTTTGACACAGTTCATTCTTTATGAATTTGCTCTGCAATAGCTTAAAGAATATTTTTGAGACAGAAGCACCTGCTAAATGAATAAATGTAAAAGTAATGAATAAATGGTTTTTCCATAGCCAGAGAAACAAAACAGCCATGTGGATCCTAATAAGTAATCGTAAGCTACAAAATAGCAATATTTAGCTACGTACACCTTGGATTTTATAAGATTTACACTACCCGTCAAAAGTTTTTGACTTTTAACGTTTTTTTAAACAAGTCTCTTTTGCTCATCAAGCCTGCGTTTATTTGATCCAAAGTAAAACTGAAATATTTTTACTATTTAAAATAACTGTTTTCTATTCTAATATATTTTAAAATGTAATTTATTCCTGTGATCAAATCTAAATTTTCAGCATCATTACTCCAGTCTTCAGTGTCACGATCCTTCAGAAATCATTCTAATATGTCGATTTGCTGTTCAAGAAACATTTATTATTATCATTATCAATATTTAAAACAGTTGAGTACATTTTTTTCAAGATTCTTTGATGAATAGAAAGATCCAAAGATCAGCATTTATCTGAAACAAAAAGCTTTTATAACATTATACACTATACCATTCAAAAGCTTGGAGTCAGTATCATTTCTTTTTTCTGGGTAAAAAGAAATAATAGAAATTCAAACTTTTATTTAGCAAGGATGCTTTAAATTGATCAAAAGTGATGATAAAGACATTATGTTACAAAAGATATCTATTTCAGATAAATGCTGTTCTTCTGAACTTTTTATTAATCAAAGAAACCTGAAAACAATTCTACTCAGCTGTTTTCAACTTTATAATAAATAATAAATAAATGTTTTTGATCAGCAAATCAGAATATTAGAATGATTTCTGAAGGATCATGTGACTAGGAATAATAATGCTCAAAATTCAGCTTTGAAATCACAGCAATAAATTACATTTTAAAATATATTCAAATAGAAAACAATTATTTTAAACAGTAAAAACATTTCAAAATGTTATTGTTTTTTGCTGTACTTTGGATAAAATAAATGCAGGCTTGGTGGGGACTTTAAAATCTTCCTGTTCAAAAACTTTTGACTGGTAGTGTATTTTTTTTTTTTATAATTCTCTTATTTTGAGCAATCCTGCATTTATTTAATAAAAATACAATAAAAAAAAAAACAGTAACACTATGAAATATTTGTACAATTTAAAATATTCTTTTTTATTTTAATATACAGGTCAAACAGTAATTTACTCTTGCAATAGTCTTCAGTGTCACACAATCCTTCCAAAATCATTCCAATATGCTTAAATGTTGCCCAAACAACATTTCTTGGTAACACTTTACAATAAGGTTCATTAGTTAACATAAGTTAACGATCGCTGTTCGTGATAAGAGATACATACGAAATATGCAGAGCTGGGGGGCACGAGGACTGGGATTGGGAAACACTGATAAGGCAAGAAGTAGGACCTGTGTAAATATCGGATCAGCTTTCCAGCGCTGGAGAGAACTAAAGGGGCGGGAAAGCCTGAGATCGGGCGATGAGGTTGCTTTTTATCTTCTCAATAGGTGAGTAACATTGGTTTTGCTTTGTTTCACAGAACTAATATATGCTTGAATATGCTCGTGTGTCATGTTCACTTGTTTGTTCATCTGCAATCGGTGACTGCACAGCAGATTCCGCCATAATCGTTTCCTGGGTTGCGTACGTATGTGTGGGGCGGAGATATCAAAATAGGGGCGAGACCCTTTTGGGGTAGGGGTGTGTTTATTTTGGTGATTTCAAATATAAACATTAGCTACCAGAAATCACTTACCCTACCTTTAAATGAAAAGTCCACTTCCAAAACAAAGATTCACATATAATGTACTCACCCCATTGTCATACAAGATGTTCATGTCTTTCTTTCTTCAATCGTAAAGAAATTATGTTTTTTGAGGAAAACATTTTAGCATTTTTCTCCATATAATGGACTGATATGGTGCCCCGATTTTAAACTTCCAAAATGCAGTTTAATTGCAGCTTTAAATGATCCCAAATGCGGTTGTGACCGATTCCAGCCGAGAAAGAAGGGTCTTATGTAGCGTAACGATCGGTTACTTTCATAAAAATAATAAAATTGATATACTTTTTAATGTCAAACGCTCGTCTTGTCTCACTCTGCCTAAACTGTTTTTGTTGCGTCAGAGGTATGTCGAAAAACTCCCATCTCATGTTCTCCCTCAACTTCAAAATCGTCCTATATCGCTGTTTTACCTTTTTTTGTTAAGGGTGTTTGATCTTTGCATGTTCACTTTGCAAAGACTGGGCCGGTACTTCAGCAGCGATGTAGGATGATTTCGAAGTGATTTTTGAAGTTGAGGGAGAAAATACGATTGGAGTTTTTCGACATAGCCTAACTGTCTTGAGTCAGAATACACAGAGTTTGAGGAGAGAAAGGCAAGAGCGTTTGAGAATAAAAAGTATTTAAATTGTATTTTTTAAATTAAAATAACTGATCGTTTCGCTAGATAAGACTCGGCTCTGAACGTTTACATTCACATTTGGGATCGTTTGAAGCCGCATTTAAACTGCCTTTTGAAAGTTGAAAATCAGGGCACCATATCAGTCCATTATATGAAGAAAAATGCTGAAATGTTTTCCTCAAAAAACAATTTCTTTACGACTGAAGAAAGAAAGACATGAACATCTTGGATGACAATGGGGTGAGTACATTATATGTGAATCTTTGTTTTGGAAGTTTTGTTTTAAAACATTCATCTTAGTGCTCTCATACTAGATACTTACTATTTAATGGCTCTCAAAGAGCACATTAAAATCTTTATGGTATTCTCTTAGTTTACAGCAGCATTATCATGGATATGTTGTAAATATTCTTTGTATAATCCTGTCACATGTCAGAGTAGATAAGAAAAGTTCTTATCTGGTTTATTGATTTCATGTGATGCAATTCAGGAAGCTGTTAATGGGAAACCACGCATGATACCATCCACACACACTGCCAATGTAAACACTCTTTTTCACCTTATTCTGACTTCACTTTCGATTTTAAAGACAGGATTGTTTAGTTACTTTATTCTTTGATGTAGTCTAGTTTGTAAAGGACAAAAAAAAGGAACAAGCAGACCTTCATTTTCATTGACTGAACTCGTCTCACTGAAGCTCCTCCACTTCTCTTTGGCTCTGGACAGGAAGATCTCATACAGCTCTAAAACACACACACACACACACACAAAAACAAGCACAAATGCTGTGACAAAAGCAACAGCTGCTTCCTTGTCAACACAGTTCATCTGGACACAATCTGTGTTTGTCTGTGTCAGACTGATGTTACACAGAGGCAGAGGAGCCACAGACGATCAAGACTAACCAAATGTGAGGAGCGCAGCAGTTGCCATAGTTACCTGGAGTGATGTTCAGCTCGTTCCCGATGGCGAGGCTCCAGACCTTCCCGCGTACGCTGGGCGGGACGCCCTGCCACCAAAGGTCACGTACGCGCCGTGTGTTACGCCTTAGTTATGGCAACAGAGCACATCATTAAAAGACATAAATAAATCCACTTTTTGTGGAAAACAGACAGATATGTGGATGGGACACTTACATGCTTTCCCAATTAGGCAGGACTTCCGTGTTCCAGATCACCATGGCATTAGCAATGTTCTCCTCCTGTCTGTATCGCTCCTTCATTTGACGTTTTTTCTTCTGTGCCTCTTTCATCTCTAAGTGAAAGAAGAAAAGGTGTTTGTGTGTGTGTAGATTGTAGGCATTGAGAAGGGCAGCTGTGTGCTAAAATACAGGGGCGTAGGGCCAACAGATCAAGTGTCAAACATCATTATCATTGCAAATGCTCAAAGAGACACACGTTACTCACCCCTTCTCTTGGCCCCTGCAACCATCTCACTGTATTCCTGCCGGTGTCTCTGAGATTCCTCTTCTGATTTAGCCGGCAGGTTCCTAAAAATACAATACAACAAGTCTTTGAACGTGCGCAAACAAAGACCCTTCACCAAAATATACACTACTGTTCAAAAGTTTGAGATCAGTGAGATTTTTTTTACATTTTAAAAGAAGTCTCAAATGCTCACCAGGGCTGCTTTTATTTGATAAAAAGTAGGGATGTAACAATATCAAAATCTCACAATACAATAATATCACAACATGAAGTTGATGCTATTGCAATATTTAAACAAACAAACAAATAAATAAATAAATAAAGAACAATTGAGAATTTTTTAAAAAAAAAATTAAATTTGCACATTGTGAAGTTTTCTATCTAATGCACTTTGAGGGGACTCAACCCTCTTTTTATTTGTGATATACTGTTCCAGTCTAAATTACATTCACACTTGTGTTTTAGGAATTAAAACAAATTAGAATATAATAATAATAATAATAATAATAATAACAACAACAACATTTTTATATTACTGTTATTCCTATGACAGTTATAGCCATATCTATAGGTATATTATTTTTGCTTTACACTACAGTAGGGAAATTACAATACTTCTTTCATAATTTCTACACTTGAAAGAGATATTTTGAATTTGGACTGCAGTAACTTGACCCATTTAAACCGCTAGTTGTCAGCAATTCATACTGCACTTTTAAGCTTTTATTTTGATGGAAACAGGAGTAGAGCTTTTATTTTGGCGGAAAATTCCAGCTTTAGTGAAAACAGGCTTACAAAAACACGTCTCACTACAAATCTAGTGAAATGCTGTAATCATCCGCCCCGAAAATAAAGCTTAACTGGTGGCCGTTGCATTCCCAAACACATGCTAAACTCATAGCACATGCAATAAACAAGTTCACTGCATTTACTGTGAACTAAGTCAACGCACTGAAAAATACGGATCACGAGCTGATTGCCTGAATGAAGTGCGTGAAAACGAACTTGATAAATGGGTTAAAGCCATATTGTGCTTTCGGTTTTAGTTCATTTGACAGATACTGTGCACCAAAGCATAATGACCCAAAACACAACTTTAAAGACATTTTATGTTAGAATAAGAAGTTTAAATATATTTTAAAAACTACACTTTTTGCTCGGAAGGCCTATCGTTTCATATCGTCATGTGAACACGATAATATCGAGACAGTTTTGCTATCGCAACATCACGATATTGATAATACCGTTAACGTTACATCCCTAAAAAAGTGAAATATTACTAAAATTGAATTTTAAATTGTAATTTATTCCTGTGATAGCAAAGCTGAATTTTCAGCAGCCATTGGACCTACAAAAGGCTTTAATGTCACATGATCCTTCAGAAATCATTGTTATATGCAGATCTGGTGCTCAAGAAACATTTCTTTGAGCTACTGTTGTTGTGTCAAACATAAAAGTTTGTGTTTTGAACATAAAAGAAAATAACATAATTCAGCTTGAACCTAATCACAAGACCAAATCTGCTGCATGAAGCTAAATACAGGAGACAGTCTCATCTGTTATAAATAACTGGAACTTTCTGCAACACATTCAAGATTTCAAGAAAGGATTTGTCCATGTTTTCATTGGTACAACTCCAGTACGGTCAGTTGTTTTTGGGTTTTAAATTTAGGCCAAAAACTCAGAGGAATGATATAAAGACTAAAACAGACATGCATTATGAGGAAAGTCTACAGTCCTTCAAAGGACTAAATTCACTCTGTGGATGAAATTCTTTGTACATTTTCTATGGACAGAGCCTTCAGAGTATAGTCGTAACCACCTTACATATTTAAGCCAATATTCGGAATAGTGATGTGGGCTTTTCAATAGTTCATTCTTAAAAGAGTAAGTTCACCCAAAAATGAAAATTCTCCCATTAATTAGACAGCAAAACAACTACCACGTTCAACCCCTAGAAAGATAGTAACAACATCTTTAAAATAGTCTAATGTGACATCAGTTGTTCAACCGTAACTATAAAACTATGAGAATACTTTTTGTGCACAAAGAAAACAAAAATAACGACTTTATCCAACAGTTTCTTCTACCTTTCTGGGCCTTTAACGTGTCAGTTGTGTTGCTGTCTGTGGAGGGTCAGAAAGCTCTCGGATTTCATCAAAAATATCTTAATTTGTGTTCTGAAGATGAACGAAGGTCTTGCGGGTTTGGAACGACATGAAGGTGAGTAATTCATGACAGAATTTTCATTTTTGGATGAACTATCCCTTTAAATTATTATTTTTGGTTATCCTGAATATGTGGTTCATCTTTGGTGCAGATTCATTTCCTCTCTGTGAGCATGTTATCTGGTATGCAAAGTAACTACATTTCAGCTAGTTTCAATCCACAAGTTGCCAAGTTACAACCTTGGATTTCACTCTGCCTGTGAAATCTGCCTGGTTACTCCTTACTGAGTTTAACACCAACTATACAAAAAGCCATTATTTCTGATTATTAACAAATAAGCAAAGCATATAATGTCCAGCTACACATTATAAGAGTTCTGTAACAATAAAACCTGCTCTTCAGGTTTATATGCACACGTTTGGTGTGACAGCTCATGTTTCACCAGCAGTGCCCAGGGAATTTGGGTAAATATTTGATTAAATGGAAACCTGCACAGCACTATGGGAGCTGTAGTTCACGTTTCACACTTACGCAGGTCTATCTTCCAGAATGAGTGCGGTGGTGGATAAAGGCTCAAACTCCAGGTTCTTGCGTCTCGTTGGCTGCGGGTGAGGGGGTGGTCCTGTGGCAGGTCCCGCCCTGGACTCATACTCCTTTAAAAAAAAAAAAGAAAGAAAAGGAACTAAGAGTAGTCATTATGAGATTACAGCAAATCTGTGTCAACAATTTCTCAGCTGCCACATGGATCCGGGGGAGACGTGAAGGGAGGAAGAATTCCGTCATGAGATTCCCACATGCTACGAGTGAAAGGCCCAAAGGCCTTAATGTTAAACTCATATTATCACTGAAGCACAAACAGCATGACTCCAACACAAGGTCAAGCAGTGAAATAACACGTTTACATTCACAAAGCAATTTCAGAAACACCAAGGCTAACTGTTGTTCAATTTGTGTATACATAATGATCAAAACCACAAACTCATTATCTAGGTCTATTAGTCAGACCTTGTACAAACAAAAGCCATCCTTGCACATTTTATGTGAAGTATTTCCAGTTTTATGTGACCATGATGTTGAAAGACATGACATAGCCATGATGTTAAAAGTTTAAAGGATATAACTACACAGACAAGGTCAGCAAGCAATTCTGTCTGTTGAAAATGTTAAGATGTTATGTACTTTTGAAACATGTAAGAAACAACTTTACATTAAGGAGAGGAGGATTTGTTGCAAACGTTTTAAGATTTGTGAGGCACAAGTCTCCGTGTGTGAGTTTATTGGAGGTCTCTCTCTCACTGGAATACAGAGAGACACCTGCACAGTGTGAAGTGTGGTGAATTGAGCGCAAATCCAGAGCTGAAAACAACGCAGGCTCAGTCATCACTTACTGAAGGGGAAGAGTAAAGACAGCTGCAGGCACACAGACACACACACATAAAGCCCACGCTTGCCCCACACACTTGACTCTCCTGGCTGACACACTAAATGACACAGAGTTTCCAGCAGTAATCTCAGTCCTTCTTTATTTCACTGACTCTGTCTCTCTTGGTTTCTCTTCCTCCTCTTTTGCTTTCTCGCTCTCTCCCTAACCTTCTTCTGCAAATACTGCTTTCCCTTGCTATCTTTCCCCTGCACAAATAAGGGTATGAACTTCAATGTTTCTAGTCATGGAAACAGTGGCACAGTTTCTTGGGTTATACATTCTTATTCTTTATAAGGAAACATTCACCTAAAACAGGAAAACTGTCAATATCTATATACGTGTGCATTTACTTTATATATACAGTGCTGTTTCAAAAGTTTAGGATCAGTATGATTTATAACGTTTTCTTTTTAGAAGTCTTTTCTGCTCATCAAGGCTGTGTTTATTTGATTAAAAATACAGAAAAAAACTCTAATATTGTGATATATTTTTGCCATTTAAAATAGTGTTTTTATATTTTAATATACTTTAAAATAGAATTTATTTCCTTTGATGCAAACTAAATTTTCAGCATCATTACTCATATCTTCAGTGTCATATGATTCTTCAGAAATCATTCTAAAATGATGATTTATTATTATCATCATCATGTTGGAAACAGTTATGCTGCTTAGTATTTTTTTGGAACCTGTGATAATTTTTTCAAGATTCTTTGATAAATACAATTTTTCATTTATTTAAAATAGAAATCTTGTGTAATATACACCATTCAAAGTCTGAGGTCAGTAATTTTTTTCTTTCTTTCTTTGAAAGAAATTAATACTTTTATTCAGCAAGGATGTGTTAAATTGATAAAAAGTGATAGTAAAGTCTTGTATTATTAGAAAATATTTCTATTTTGAATAAATGCTGTTCTTTGTACCTTTTTATTCATCAAAGAATCCTGAAAAAAGTATCACAGGTTTCAAAAAAAAAAATAATAGCAATAATTAAGTAGCACAGCTGGTTCCAACACTGATAATTCTAACAATAAATCAGCATATTAAAATGATTTCTAAAGGATCATGTGACACTTAAAACTGGAGTAATGGCTGATAAAAAAAATTTCACAGAAATAAATTAATTTAAAAAATAGAAAAATATTCATTAAAATAGAAAACTGTTACTTCAAATTGCAATATTTCATAATATAACTTTTTTTCTGTTTTTGCTCAAATAAACTGAACTTTGATGCACATAAGAGACTTCTTTACAAACATAAAATATTATACACATACATACATATACATATATATATATATATATATATATAGATAGATAGACACACACTCTATTTTACTCTATCCAACACTAGCAGATATTGATATTTTTTAAAAGATTTTAGTATACTTTATGTTCCACAGAAAAGCAAATGAAACATGAGAACGTAAATAAAAAGAGAATTTGTATTTCTGGAAATGCCATTTTTTTTTAAACCACTTCTCTTACCTGTTGTATGGTTCTAGAGTCTTTTGGAGGGTTGTCCCGCTGTGGAATTTTCCCAAACAGCTTCCATCCTTGAGCACTGTGGGATGCTGCGGCCCTCGACTCTTTGGGCTTCCAGGAAAACAAACTCCTTTGAAGACAGACAGACAGGAAGAGAGACCAAAAGAGAGACTATTCAAAAACAAATGCCACATAATTTTATCATAAGAAAAAAAGACACAGATTCTCGAACAGTAACTTAAGTCCTCATAGCCTGCGATATAAAGAGGCCAAAATATGACAACCATTAAACTCATTAAATTCAGACTATGACTATAGGGAATTAAGATCTTGGACAGCTCAGCAGAGCAGGTTTCAGGATTTAATGCGCTTAATACAGGGGATTTTAAAGCGCTCATAGTGAAATATCAGCACCAGCATCCTACAAATAAAGCCTTGAGTCAGTCACAGGTGCCCTTTACACAAACACAAAGATAATGAGTGGGCCCTGCTGTGGAGATGAGCTCATTAAATCTCTGAACGTGTTTTCTGACGGGACAATCGATCTAATGCGGTCTTAATTACATTATAAAGCCAGTGAGGCAGGTCAGTACGGATGGAATGACAGACACAATAGTGAGGGAGACGGACAAAGAGAAAGTGTTACAAAAGATGGTATGGTACAGCTGGAAAAGAGAAGTTTGTTCCTGTTTTTTTTTTTTAAAAAAGGGAACTGAAGATACGGAGTGAGCAGAAACAAGGTCTCAGCAGCAGAACACCATGAAGCCCAACTCATAAAAGCTGACATTAACATTCCTCAGTGTGTGAGTGTTTTTTCCAGACTAAAAGTCTATGAAGGTCTTTGTAGAGACCGAAGCTCCTGGGAAGAGGACTCCCTCTGAACTCCAGTACTGCATTACTGGAGCATTAAGGGGATTTCAACCCAAACATAACGGAAACAAGTCAGATATGCGGTTTGATGTCATGCAGTTTGCTTCTGATGCAAGATTTTTGCCTTCATGTAAGACTGAGATGACAAAACGTTGTTTTTGGATTTGACTTTGATAAAGCAAAGCAGCTTCTCTTCATCAAACATCTGAAAACATAACACAAGAAGTCTGTTCAAAGTAAACAGCACACTTCAGGCCTTCTGTGAAGCACGTCTGTGAAGAAAGAAGCCACAAGCGAGTGGCAGTCAATGCACCTGTTATTGCTCGTCATTCATTAGCTGGTCACGCATGCAACAGTGTGACTTTTGCTCTAAAACAACAAAGCACTGCCTGACAGATAATTCAACACTTTAAATGAAGCATATAAGCAATATTCAAAAATGAAATGCACTCAAGATCCAAGAAAAGCTTTAAGGATGTAGTCGGAGATGTGGTGATTGTATAAATATGTGGGTAAATCATGTTCCAATGTCCTTGCTCTATAGGGATGCATCAATACTGAGTAGCCAATAATTTTCATGTTATGGCTGAAAAGGTTATCAACTAAATTTTTTTTTTAGCTGTTTGCGGTTAATACAGATTTAAAAAAAAAAAATATATATATATATATATATATATATATATATATATATATATATATATATATATATATATATATATACACACACACTACCAGTCAAAAGTTTTTAGACAGTAAGATTTTTAATGTTTTTTGAAGAAGTCTGTTTTGCTCACCAAACCTGCATTTATTTAATCCAAAGTACAGCAAAAACAATAAAATATATAAATATTTTTACTTTTTAAAAAAAAAACATGAATATTTAAAAATGTAATGTTTTCCTGTGATTTCAAAGCTGAATTTTTAGCATTATTACTCCAGTCACATGATCCTTCAAAAATCATTCTAATATTCTGATTTGCTGCTCAAAAAACATTTATTATTATTATGACATTAAAAACAACTGAGTAGTTTTTTTTTCAGGTTTCTTTGATGAATAGAAAGTTCAGAAGAACAGCATTTATCTGAAATATAAATCTTTTGCAACATTATAAATGTCTTTATCATCACTTTTGATCAATTTAACACAGCCTTGCCAAATAAAACTATTCATTTCTATAATTTCTTTCCCCCCCAAAAAAAAAAAAATATATATACTGACGCCAAGCTTTTGAATGGTATGGTGTATAATGCTACAAGAGCTTTTTATTTCAGATAAATGCTCATCTTTGAATCTTTCTATTTATCAAAGAATCCTGAAAAAAATTACCTTAACTGTTTTAAATATTGATAATAATAATAAGAAGAAGAATTGTTTCTTGAACAGCAAATCAACATATTAGAATGATTTCTGTAGGATCATGTGACTAGAGTAATGATGCTGAAAATTCAGCTTTGATCACAGGAATAAATTAGTTTAAAATATATTTAAAATAGAAAACTGTTATCAATATTTCACAATATTATTGTTTTTACTGTATTTTTGGTCAAATAAATACAGCCTTTGTTTTAAAAAACAAATTAAAAAAATAATAACTAAGTAAACATAAAATTCCCTGAAATTATCCTGATTATACATAAATAAACATAAGCAAAAGAAAAAACACTCAAAGTTGTAACACTGTAGACATCTAAATGGGGTAAAAAGGTCAAAAAAAGGTTTACTGCAGCTCAAGGGACTTGCACACAACTGTCTCTACCTGGTCAGGAACTCAGCAATGCCGTGTCTCTTAGTGCCAAGTGTCTGGTCAGATGAGGCATCAGTGTCATCGGTGACCCTGTCTGGAGCGCTCTGCCGCCGGCCGCCCTCGAATGCTTTCACAGAGCCGAGACATTCATCCACACCGCCCTCTGCACCAAAATACCCATCATCCCCGGGGCTCAGAGGAGTGGCATCACAGCTGAGGGAGACTGTGTGACCAGGGTTAGTCCGGAGGTTCTGGGGCCTGAGCGGAGGAGGGCCCGTGTCGCTGAAATCCTCCTCCGGGCTCGGGTCTGTCTCTGTATAATCGCTGGTGTTTTCAGCCAGGGGAGACAAGGACAGCTTGGCACTGAGGTCTGACAGGGTGTCCACGGGATCCAGGTCACAGGGCTGGGCCTCCTCTGAGCTCTCAGCGCTGGCACGGCTGATCCTTTCACATGACCTCCCTGTGGAGAGGACACCGTCGCTTTGATGAACAAAGACACGGCTTTCTGCAGAAGGAAGGCCACCCAAGGCTCTAAAGGGGACTTGGGACAGGGTGTCATAACTGTTCACAATCAACAACCCCCCATTGCCCACTTTCACACCTCTGTCTAAAGCAGGCACCTTTCTGTTGAATCCTTCTGCACGTGCATAATCCAAACATCTTAAATGAGTCTGATCATGATCCATGTGCTCATGGGTAACATCTCCATTGGGCATCTTAATATCCGGCGAGTTTTTACCCATAAATGACACTGCAGACCTCAGCTGTGAATTTAAATAGCCTTTGTCGGGTTTATTCAAGCTGTCGGCTTCGGAAGTCCCTGTAACCCCCTCTCCATCCGGACACACCATATCCACCTCCAGCTTTCCAGGAAACCCGTTTAATACTCCGGCCCTGCACCCCAACACCACCGGGGAGATAGACGGCAGTCCAGCACCGCCCGGATTCGCATACGCCGAACTGTAAACAGAACCCTCCCGTGCTCTATCAGGGTCTGAACCGCAAACGCGTGCTTTGTACTCCTCCCGGTTATCGTTGACATCGATGGACGGTGCGAGTCCCGGCTCATCAGCAGCATCCTCCACTCTTTCCATCTCACTGGAGGTGTTGGCCGTTCAGAAAGGCAGATGAAGCCCTGCTGCAGCAGCGGCGGCGGCGCCCCGGTTCGGCTGGGCTGTCTGCAAAACAAGCTCTCATCTTATGTACCCCGCCGATTCTGCCAGTCCAGTACATTCATGACATCGCGCCTCCGAAGCCTGAAGCGTTGAGGATGGAAAGTAAAGCCACGGCTCGGTGTTGTTTATGCACATTTTGATCCACGTCCAGCGCAGTCGCTAAAAGAGGCCATTTTGAATGTGGTGTCGGCGTGTCCCTTCCAAGCAAAAGGTTGGAAGTGAGATTTCCAGGAGTTAACGCGACATCCACCGTACAGTTGGAGCAACTGCAGGACACGCTACATTTACAAAGAAGCACAGTCAATTATTTCGTGTAACAAAATAAATAAATTATTTAAGCCAACATAAAAAGCATGAACTATTAAAAAAACTATTCCCATTATTCGTATTGCCAACTTTCATCAAACCATAAAACCATAAAAATAATGTTAAATCAAATAGAACATTAACTGCTAGTGGGCAGAGAAACATGTCTATCTGTCTGTCTGTGTCTGTTTGTCTTTCCATTATCTGTTTATCCATTATAAACAGATTGTTATACATTATTTTTCTTTGACAAAATGTCTTTCTGTCTATTTTCATTATTTGTATTGCCATAACATATGCATAAAATATGTTACTGAAATAAACTGAAATAAAAACAATTTTATTTTAGCTAGTGGTCAGAGAAACATTTCTAAATTTTACCTTTAACGTTTATCTTCATGTACTAAAATAAATAAAACCGGAATGCAAAATAAAAATATATATATACATACATTTTAAAAACCAATAATAAAAATTACAATATTCTATCTATCTTCTATCTGTCTGTCTGTTTTCATTATTTGTATTGCCAGAACATATGCATAAAAATATATGAAACATATCGTTATACATTATTTTTCTTTGACAAAATATCTATCTATCTGTCTATCTATCTATCTATCTGTCTGTCTGTGTCTATTTTTATTATTTGTATTGCCATAACATATGCATTAAAATATGAAACATATTGTTATACATTATTTTTCTTTGACAAAATATCTATCTATCTATCTATCGATCGATCTATCTATCGAAAGTCCACAAGAGGGCAGCAATACACAAGCCCTATGGGTTTAGGAATATGTAACAAGAATCACAAATCAATCACTTTAACAGCTAAGTTTCTTAATATTATTATATTTCTTATTAAAAGTTTAATAATTGTTAAACACGTTATGTATGTTTGGAATTTCATTAATTGATGTAAACTCTGAGTATCCACAGCTTAAAAAAAATTCTAAAAGGGAAAACTAGGTTAGCCTACTGGATTTCCCCTAAATTCACTCAAGGAATGTAATATGACACTTGTCTATGGTGCATTGTTATTTAAAATCCAAAAGAGACCTTCTTGTGTAAACTTTATTTTGATGCATTTCAACTTAAATGTATACATTTAGAGAACATAGACCCCTGGCCTTTCATGTCTCAGCATTCATAAATAAAAAATGTCTGCTGTGTTATTTCCTGAGTCTAACATGAAGGCCAGATTTTATTCATTAAGATGCATTATTCTTAGCCATCGCATTAACATTAATAAGCCCAATTCTTTCAATGTCTAAGTGATGAAAAGGAACACATTTGAGGGGGAGAAGTTAATTATTAACCACGCTCTTCAAATTCATATAAAACAAATGATGTGCTGCTCACTGTGTTCCTAAAAAAAAAAACTTTGAACAACCATGGAGCCTTTCAGAGCACTATACCATTACTGCAGAAAAAAATATTTCAGTATCCAGTAACATGTTTGACAGTTGAATAAAAAAGGAATTCCTCAGTGAATAGACTGGGAAACTTTAAACCAAAACCAGAGAAAAATTCGACACGTATGCAGCAGCCATTCACAAACACTGCATGTTTCTCTATAACAGAATAGTGCAGCTTTTAGGACTTTAAAGCTTCTTTAAAGCTTGGGGAGTTAAAATATTTCATTTCATGTCATAATATTTTTATCAAATAAAATATTAAATGTGTATTAATTATTTGTAGTGTTTAGGCAAACATAAAACAACAGCAACAACATCAATAATCAATCAGTCAAGCATGCCTTTTAAATCACTTCAACCACCAATTACAACTGACTTGGCATAGATTCATTTAATTAAAACTGTCATTGAATTTTTAATGTCATCAAATCCATCTGTGGTCATTTGGCTGATTCAACAGCATGCAGAACTTTGCAACTTGCACATAAATTATTGCATTTAATTATTAAATGCATAATTGCTACATATATTATCGTTGTTGTTGCAATAGGCCTATCTGTTTGCACTGTCAGTCGTTACCATTTATCAAAGTGTGCTGTTTGTGTTTACTTATCGTTTGTAAAATGTTATTGTTGATAGTGTTTTCGGTCTGTAATATCTGCAGACCTGGTGAAATAAGATTTCAGGTTAATTGGCAACAACTCATTCGGAGGGAATGAATGTTGGTGTGGATCACCCAGACTCAGCGGTGTGGACATAAACCAATCACAAAGCGAGAACTTCTCGAGCGAAAAGCACCAGCGCATGAATGTGGGTCATTCCACGCGTTCAGCACCGGGAACGGACGCAGTTTTCCCAACTTGTCATCATGGGACACAGCTGGGTATCGGACCGGTCACTCATAAAGAGTATCCTAAAACAAGGTAACTGGCCATTATGAAGCGCCTTGGTCAGATGCGATATTAGCGGATATGATTTTAGAGATGGAAAACGCTACAAACCACACGCAGGACCTTGCGCACGGAGCGCAGGAGCGAGAGGATGGAGATGGGCAGAACAGCGTGCGCGCTCTGCTGGGTTTCGTGCTCTTCCTTCTCATCGTCTCCACGCTGCTCGGGAACACCCTCGTGTGCGCCGCCGTGGTCAAATTTAGGCACCTGCGCTCCAAAGTGACCAACTTTTTCGTCATTTCTCTGGCCGTTTCGGATCTCTTCGTAGCCGTTCTGGTGATGCCCTGGGAGGCGATATCCGCGGTGGCGGGCACTTGGCTCTTCGGCCGGTTTTGCGGCATCTGGATCGCCTTTGACATCATGTGCTCCACCGCGTCCATCCTCAACCTGTGCATCATCAGCGTGGACCGCTACTGGGCCATAGCAAGCCCGTTCCGGTACGAGCGCAAGATGACCCACCGGGTGGCTTTTATGATGATCGGAGTGGCGTGGACCCTGTCCATCCTCATCTCTTTCATCCCGGTCCAGCTTAACTGGCACATGGCTGAGGAAGATGAGGAGGGCGCAGCAGGTAACGGCACCGACTACAGCGACAACTGCAAAGCCAACCTGAACCGGACGTATGCCATCTCGTCTTCGCTTATAAGTTTCTACATCCCCGTGATCATCATGATCGCGACGTACACGAGGATATTCCGTATTGCGCAAACACAGATCCGCAGGATCTCCTCTTTGGAGAGGGCAGCGGAGCACGCACAAAACCACCACCAGTCCAACGACTGCTCTAACGAGAACTCGCTGAAAACCACTTTCAAGAAAGAGACCAAAGTTTTAAAGACACTCTCCATCATTATGGGGGTGTTTGTGTTCTGCTGGCTGCCGTTTTTCGTGCTCAACTGCATGGTGCCCTTCTGCCAGTGCGTGAGTGACACTACCTTCACTATCTTCGTGTGGTTCGGATGGGCCAATTCCTCCCTCAATCCGGTCATTTACGCGTTCAACGCGGACTTCAGAAAGGCGTTCTCCTCGATTTTGGGTTGCAATAAAATCTTCCCCAGCACCGCAGTGGAGACTGTGAATTTCAGTAACGAGCTGGTGTCGTATCACCACGACACAACGCTTCAGAAGGAAGCGCAACCGCTGGTCGTTCAGATGCCGAACCCTCGAGAGCAACCGAGTCTCCCGTTCGACAAGGATTCGGTTACCTCGAACGTGTCCCGGAATCACAAAAACATGCTCTTACCCAACATCGGACAGTTTGAGTGCGACGGGGAGATTTCCCTGGACACTATCACACCATTTACCTCCACGGGACTCATGGAGTGCGAGGGAATCCCAGGTCAAATTATTAATGAATGACTCAGGGGGTTTGGGGGGTAACCAAAGCTTTTAACTCCTCACAAGATGCCAAAATTAATTATTAGTGGTATTACAAAACACGCGGAACAGGTTTAATTCTACAACAACTTTTAAGTAAACAAAAACCAGCGCATTTTCGCCTCCCACAAAAACCATAAGTAACCATAGTTACAGTACGACAGTACGACAGTATTAAACTTTACATGGGCTAAACATGTTTACTGTTACAAAATACTGTTTTATCACTTAATAACTTTGACTTATAACATGTTTTGAAGGATTTGCGCCAGACAAACCTAACCATCCATATCCCTATGGAACAAACTTAAAACTTACACGAATGCATAAAGTGGGTCACGTGACAGTGGTTTGCTTAAAAGAAAACGCACCCTATTTTTATGGTTATTTTAAGCATAATTTGTTTCAGTCATGTTCATTTGTTCACTTGCCATGTACATGTACTGTACATGCGTGTACAGTAAAATATAAAATTAAGTATAACTAATTGTATGTTATATTATATATGTGTTTTAATGTGAGAAATGTCAATTTGCTGACAACTTTTGCAGATTATGTAGCTACAATCCTTGCAGACAGGATAAGCACATTATCTTTGCAACTTTCTGTCCATGGCTTTTTACACAAAAATCTCCTATACTCTAGATTTGTCAAAGTAGACAACTTTCTTTAGATCACAGCTCTGCACACTATTGGCATTCTTTCATGAGGTGCAACCTGGGATGCTTTTAATAGCAGCCTACTGAATTGAGATCCACACTAGACACTTCTCGTCTGCTTTTCCTTCACTCTCAAGTCCATATTTCTGAATACAAATCGTTAGATATTAAATTCATATATATAAAATTTCTGCAATACTTTTCGGAGTTAACATATCCAGGTTAAGGTTAACCATAAAAGTGTATAAGACCTGTTTGGATTTCCACTTTGGAGATATCATTTTAATCACTTGCGATCATTGTGATATGTTCTGAGGTCATGTAATAGGATATTTTATACTGGTTGAATTGTTAACAGAACAACCAGGTCATTCCTTCCAGAGGTAGAATGATTTATGTCTCAGCTCCTCCCTGTTTCTAACCTACTTCATGCCAGATTGCATTATGTGATGAATAGGCACAGGTTCTCATGGTAGAACACAGAACACCACAAACAGGAATTTGGGCATTAAGACAGTAGCAGCTGAAATCTCATCCTTAGATCCTGTTGTGTAAAACCGATCATGTTGTATAATCATTGCATGGCGTTATTAATCTGATTTTTTTCCCCCTGGTCTATTCAGCACAGCCTCTTTGAACAAGCAAGGAAATACCAAGAATATGATCGTTAAATGTACTGCATAGGCAGCTCAGAAATGTAATTTAAAAAGCGAACAAACAACATCAGCATCTCAATAAATTATAACATCTATAATGTTGAATATTTATTTTGGGCACTGTCTGTCTCTTATCAGTACCGGTAATAATATGTTTTATTATAGACATTTTGTAAGAAAAATTAAACATCTCAAATGAGAATGTGCTTTGTTTCTTTTATTCCTTGACTGAAAGCTATCAGACTCGTGGTAATACCTATGACCTTAATTTTAAGCAATTTTTCAGCAATTTGTTTTTTATGTGTCGGAGAGAGAGAGTGAACCTGTGCAAAGATGAAGCCATTTCTGTTGCTTTGCTTTCCACTGTCATCCTGCTTTCACCCAGAAATTCTTCAGCCTTGTGAGAGTATTCAAAAGCTCTTCAAAACGAATTGAAAAGAGAGAAAATAATATTGATAAAAAGATGCTGCTCTGAGCATCACCTGGCTCAGGAAGTGTTTCATCTTCTTAGAACAAAGGCTTTGAGTCGCACTGCAACCTCAATCTGGCCTGACCTACCGAAACCCCTAAAAGGCCCTACCAACTGGCCAGAACACACAGCTGTGTGTAGTAACATGACAGTGCACTGTAAAGAAAAGCAATTACATTCAGCTTAATGCTTTTCACAGACACTAAATTAATCTTTAATTTAGACCATAGATACACCCCCACACTAGCCTAATAAAGTTGTCTGAATAAACAACTTCATACTGAACGCTGCTAATTTGCCAAAGAAGCTCCCAGCATGCATTGCAGCATAAGTAAATTGCATAGCAATTACTGCTTTAGGATTTTTGTTTTGTTGTTTGGTGACTTTAATCATGCTCTGACTCTCCATGACTCTTGCACAAGATATCTTTGATTTAAAAGATATTTTCTCCTTCAGAAACCAAACTGATAGTTACGATGTATGTAAAAGAAAAGTTCAAATCAATATTTCTCAAATAACTTTCTGAACATAATTTGATAAGAATTTATTAGCTAAATAGTACATTTTGCATTTAATGACCCAACATATTCAAATAGCCTAAACTAAACACTGGCTGAGGACTAGTATCAGCATTTATATATCATTTTTAATAATTATAATTATTAATAATTGACCTTTCTCAACAATTCCCTTTTTTTTTACAGTGTGCTTGAGAATGAGAGGAGTGTTTGATTAGACCAAACCTCCTTTTGGGGATGCTCTCATTTACAGTTGAGGTCAAAAGTTTACATGCACCTTGCAGAATCTGCAAAAAGCTAATTATTTTACCAAAATAAGAGAGATCATACAAAATGCATGTTATTTTTTATTTAGTACTGACCTGAAAATATTTCACATAAAAGACGTTTACATATAGTCCACATAAGAAAACAATAGTTTAATTTGTAAAAATGACCCCGTTCAAAAGTTTACATACACTTGATTTTTAAGTTTTTTTTTGTCCTGAACAGTTAAACTGCCCACTGAACTGCTCACAAAATACTACTAGTCCAACAAATTCTTTGCTTTTTCAGCATTTTTGTTTATTTGAACCCTTTCCAACAATGACTGTATGATTTTGAGATCCATCTTTTGACACTGAGGACAGCTGAGGGACTCAGATGTAACTATTACAAAAGGTTCAGACTCACTGATGCTCCAGAAAGAAAAATGATGCATTAAGAACCAGGGGTGTAAACTTTTAAGCCAAATGAAGATGTGTATATTTTTCTTATTTTGCCTAAATATCTTTTTTTTTTTTTCATTTTGTACTGCCCTTCAGAGGCTACAGGAGACACTAACATGTTTCCTAGAAGACAAAATAATGAAAATTTACCCTGATCTTCAAGTTTAAAAAGTCTTCACCCCCGGCTCTTTATGCATTGTGTTTTCTTCTGAAGCAACAGTGAGTGTTTGAACCTTCTGTAATAGTTGCATATGAGTCCCTCAGTTGTCCTCAGTGTGAAAAGATGGATCTCCAAATCATACAGTCATTGTTGAAAAGGGTTTAAATACACAAAAATGCTGAAAAAACAAAGAATCTTTGGGACCTGAAGGATTTTTCTGAAGAACAGCGGGTAGGACAAACAAAGGACTCATGAACAACTATCACTAAACAAAAAAACAAAGCTGTGGATCATTCAGGTAACAACAAAGTATTAAGTATCAAGCGTTTGTAAACTTTTGAATGGTGTCATTTTTATAAATTCTACTATTTTCTCTTGTGGACTATATGTAAACGCCTTTATTCAGGTCAGTCCTAAATAAAAAAGATCATGCATTTTGTATGATCTCTCTTATTTTGGTAAAATAATTAACATTTTGCTTATTTTGCAAGGTGTATGTAAACTTTTGACCTCAACTGTATTAAAAAATAAAATAAAATAAAATAAAACAATTGTATAAATCCGTTGGTGCTATAGGTTAGCACTTATAAGTCATATATAGAAGCAGTAGTTGTCCATGGAATGTTCACATTTATGAGGCTAAGTAAATGTGTGTGTATGTGTGTGTGTGTGTGTGTGTGTATGTGTGTGTATGTCTAACTGTGCCAAGGTTGTATGTTAAGGCAGTAAGAACCGGCAAACACCTGCTTTTGATGCAACAAAACCAACACCAATTCTAAGAACGATGTTATGAAATGTTACGTTCTTAATGAAACAAAGATGATATTTGAATTCTGATCTGTCATTAGTGCTGCAGTACACTACAGTCTGTAGTAGTGCTTCCAATTAGCTTGTACAATCTCCAGCTCTCATGCGCAGACCTCTCGGACATGCAGGAACAGCAGTTGAAATAAATAAGTGAAGAAAAGGCAGGTGAATAATGAGAAGTTAAAATGCCACATGAATCATAGGCAGTTTTATGAAGGTAGAGGTCGCAGGCCGCAGAAAGGAAAGAGTGCGAGAGACAGAGACAGAATCCTAATATACTTTCATTAAATGTGACTTGCTTGTCATGTTCACAAAACATAAAAATAAATAGGATAAATGTCACAAAAATAAAGATATATAGCAGCGATGTGATTTCTTGCTGCAGCTGTAGTCCCAATCCACCCATTACAAATGAAGACATGGGTTCAAATCAGGAAAAAGAGGAAAGAGCCAGATTCTTTTGTACGAGAGACTCTTCTGGAAACTCTGGCAAATGATGGTGGCCACATTCATCAAGGATTCTTACGTAAAGCCAATACATTTCAAACAGCTTGAGAAAAACTAATGTCACATATCAATATTTGAATGAGGAAATCTATAAAAATAAAAGGTGAAGTGTTGCATTCTGAGGAAGTCTTGCGCTTGAAAAGGGGAAATCCAAGGTCACTAAAACATAACCTGATACAGCTGACCTGTAAAAATATACATAATGCATTTATGCCAGTGAAGTCATGCTGAAACAATCTCTGACACATTCCCACAGCCTAAGTCATGGCTTATTGACCTGAACTGTTCTGAAATCAATTAAGATCAGCACACAGTGGAAAAGGATTTCACCTTTGTTATTAATACTGAATGCAGCTTTATGAATGAAAGATGAGTGGCACAGATAGTCAAACCACCCACTGTGTTTATGCTGCAAATAGACGAGTTTGATTTGAAATTCAATATCATGCCCCATTTCAGTCAATTTCTCTGTAAGAGGCCACTACACACAGCATCTGCAGCGGGCCAACAGAGAATTAAAAGAGGGAGACAGAGAAATTCTTTCCTCAAGTGAGTATGAAAAAAGATGGGAACATTGAAATAATCCTCATTTATATTGTGATCATCATTCTGAAACAAAACAGCCATGTTCTTGCTCCAGGCTGTGTGAAAAGCCTCCTTACGATGACTGTAATGACCAACTCGCTCTTTTCCCAACGGTAAAGTCACACAACCTTGCAGTTCATTTAACTCAAAATGCATTGCGAGTAAACAAACAAACCACAAAACCTCAAACCACCTTTTCCCAGAGAGCTTATGTATGATTGAGCAAAGTAAATCTTATGTTATTGTCTCAGGGAATTTTTTTAATCAAGTTGTCAAACAGTTCCAGTCCTGCCCCATTTTCTATGAATTTTGCAGTGTTTGTTGAGGACACAAACAACGCATCTGTAGTTTTTGAATGTGCAGAATGTCAGAAAACAGTGCTTCAGAAAACAGTATGATATTGCTGCTGCATCACATAAACACTGCTTTCTCAGAGCCTCACGTTAAAAAGTGTCTTTAAAACACTGAAGAAAAAATCTCATTCAGTGTAGCAAATGTTTTTTCTAAAAATGGAAAACACATAAATATCTGAGAATAAAATAGCAAACCGCATTGGACTCGGTACAGAAATGAACAGATGGCAAGTGCAATCATACTCAGAGCTATGCCAGAATTATTTTATGAGATACAACTGATGGCAGTGCAACATTATTAGAAGTGTTCATATATCATAAGTATTTAATGCTAGAAAAACTTTTATCAATAACAACTCCTACACACTAAAATATGTTTTCTCCTAGGAGTGGAAAATTCCATTTCTAACACACACACACACACACACACACACACTCAAACACATATATACAGTTGAGGTTAGAAGTTTACATACACCTTGCGGAATTTGCAAAATGTTAATTATTTTACCAAAATAAAAGGGATCATACAAAATGCATGTTATTTTTTTCTGTGGTACTGACCTGAATAAGATATTTCACATAAAAGACGTTTACATATAGTCCACAAGAGAAAATAATAGTTGAATTTATAAAAATGTCCCTGTTCAAAACTTTACATATGCTTGATTCTTAATACTGTGTTGTTACCTGAATGATCCACAGCTGTTTGTTTGTTTTTTTGTTTAGTGATGAGTCCCTTGTTTGTCCTGAACAGTTAAACTGCCCACTGTCCTTCAGAAAAATCCTTCAGGTCCAACAAATTCTTTGGTTTTTCACCATTGTTGTGTATTTGATCCCTTTCCAACAATGACTGTATGATTTTGAGATCCATCTTTTCACACTGAGGACAACTGAGGGACTCATATGCTATTACTATTACAGAAGGTTCAAATGCTCACTGATGCTCCAGAAGGAAAAACTATGCCTTAAGAGCTGGGGGTGAAAACTTTTTGAATTTGAAGATCAGAGTAAATTTAACTTATTTTGTCTTTTGGGAAATATGTAAGTATCTACTTAAGAAGGGTAGTACTAAATGAAAAATAAATGATATTTAGGCAAAATAAGAAAAATGTACACATCTTCATTCTGTTCAAAAGTTTACACCCCTGGCTCTTAATGCATAATTTGTCCTTATGGAGCATCAGTGAGCATTTGAATCTTCTGTAATAGTTGCATATGAGTCCCTCAGTTGTCCTCAGTGTGAAAAGATGGACCTCAAAATCATATAGTCATTGTCGGAAAGGGTTCAAATACACAACAATAGTGAAAAACCAAAGAATTTGTTAGACCTGAAGGATTTTTCTGATTTTCTGAAGAACAGCGGGCAGTTTAACTGTTTAGGACAAACAAGAGACTAAAACGTCATTTTTATAAATTCAACTATCCCTTGTGGACCATATGCAAACGTCTTTTATGTGAAATATCTTATTCAGAAAAACTAATTTTTTATGCTTGTGAAACAGAGGAATGTTAAGTTATGAATTCAATTACAAAAGCACATTTTAATATTTGTATAACATTATGACCAACATATCTAACTCCATGAAAGTTGTCTTAAAATTCTGTTGAGTTCAAGATGCCAATTCAGGCCAGGTACAATAGGGTTATGTTACTGATATGTGTAAAAGGGAGAGTAAAAGGTTGTGGAGCAGGCTTCAGATAGCCGGAGGCTTTCAGTTCTCTGGGTCTGCTCTCCTCAAGAGCCTCATCAAAATTGCAATCACCCAGCGGCCTCCGTCTTTTCGTTAGTGTGTAAATCAGACCTTCAGAAGAAAATTTTTCTCTTTTTATCAATCACTCCTACTCCCTCTCATTTTTCTCTATCTCTCTTGGCTTAATTTTGTCCCCACCTTTGTGCCATTTAGTCCAATTCAAACGGCTTTATTATAATAACTGTCACATTATTTCCAAAGGTTTAGACTTTTTTCAAAAATGGGATAAGAAAATTGGCAGGATAGAAATTAATATATATATATATGTGACCATGGACCACAAAACCAGTCATAAGTAGCACGGGTATATTTGTAGCAATAACCAAAAATACACTGTATGGGTCAAAATGATAGATTTTTCTTTTATGACAAAAATCATTAGGATATTAAGTAAAGATCATATTCCATGAAGATATTTTGTAAATTTCCTACTGTAATTATATCAAAATGAAATTTTTGATTAGTAATATGCATTGCCAAGAACTTCATTTAGACAACTTTAAAGGCGATTTTCTCAACATTTAGTATTTTTTCCACCCTCAGATTCCAGACTTTTAAAAAGTTGTATCTTAGCCAAATATTGTCCTATCCTAACAAATACATCCATACATCAATGGAAAGCTTATGTATTCAGCTTTCGGACGATGTATACGATGTAAAAAATTCACCCTAATGACTGGTTTTGTGGTCCAGGGTCACATATATATGCAGGTGAAAAGTCATGTGCCAGTAGCCAGTACCCGTATCATATCACTATGAACAGTGAATTCATAAAAAAATAATGCGCAAGAAAAAGAAATCACATCAAACTGGTGGAAATGGACAAATAAAAGACAAAGTAAACAACTCACCCAATCAGAATTCACCAGTTTCGCTCGCGTTTTCACTTTAAATAACTTAAAATGGTGACAGGTGTTCTTTTGTGCTCACTCAGAATAGTTACGATAACCTTGCACCACTACTTGGAATGTGCCCTTTATTTCATATAGACCTCTTTTCACAATTCTAGTTTTGTAATGCAGAAGTAAGAGCAGATTTGTGCCTTTTAACATACACAGTCTGTAGATACTTTTTTTTTTTTTTTGCCTTACTGCTTGCCTTAACAAAACAAAACAAAAAATGCTTGAATATCTATTGACTTTCGAGAAGAGGAAGAAAAAAAGAAAAGAGAAAGAAAAAAGGTAAAGTAGTATTATAAATGCATTAAATAATTACAAATATATTTACTGAAATTATGCTATAAATTAAAGGATTAGTTTACTTCCTGAGGATTAGTTTTTCACCCTACCCTACCTTTTTGAACCAAGGTTAACAGACGAAGCACTAACCACATGTGACCTTTCCAACATGATTACATAATGCATGAATTTGTGAATGCATATTGCAGAGCTAGTTAATACCCTAGATAATATCCTTATTTCTCAGCTGGGATCGTGTTGGGCCCTTTGAAGCTGCATTGAAACTGCAGTTTGACCTTCAGACCTTAGGACCTTCGCTGGCCACCATTGAAGTCCAATATATAAAGAAAAATCCTGGAATGTTCTCCACAAAAACCTTAGCTTCTTTTTGACTGAAAAAAGAAAGACATGAACATTTTTATTCTGGAAGTGAACTTCCCCTTTAACACTTTAACCCTTTAACTGTCACCCCCATTTTTGAACGTAGACATAAAAGTGCACTTAAATTGTTATAATTCATGAACAAATACATTTTTTAATTGATGAAGTCCCTTTTCCATGGTAATGCAAGGCCTGATTTTAAAATGGTTTTCAAATGATGAATGTTTGAGGTTTTTAGCTTTCAAATGATTTAGAATTTCTGATGATTTCTAAAACGTGATAGGGAAAAAGGCAATGAAAAAGTCTTTTGTGACAAAGGTCAGAACAATGTAGTTATGATGTAGATTTTTGAGGTGCACTTTTGTCATAAATTAATCTATTACTGTTCCTACATAATTTGTAACAAAAGCAGTTGTAAAATATCTATTTAGGAGATAGACCTTAGACCTTTCCAA
Source organism: Labeo catla (assembly GCA_012976165.1). Classification (NCBI taxonomy): domain Eukaryota; kingdom Metazoa; phylum Chordata; class Actinopteri; order Cypriniformes; family Cyprinidae; genus Labeo; species Labeo catla. Next base: position 265,808 of record VONZ01000245.1, read on the forward strand.
CGATAGATAGTTTGTCAGGATTAGATTAAGATTTATTTGTAATATAGTGAAGTAAACTTAGGCGTCCCACTGAGAGGACGGTGACAGTTAAAAGGTTAAGGTACAAATGCATCAAAGAGTCAAAAAAGAGTCAATTTCGTATATACCTTTGACCCAAAACCCATTTTGTGTGTCATGGGGGTTTCTTGCCTATATTTCCAAGTAAATATGCATATAATGCAGGTATTTTAATACATTTTAAATTGTTATTTTGTGAATACACAAATACATTTCTCATTTGTGCAAGTAGTTATTGAATGACAAATCTACATTTTGGCAGATAATAGTTCCCTATCTGTCGTACACTCCGAGTTGTGTCGAGTAGTGTACGACACTAGGGGTCGCTCTTGAGAGCCCAAACACCTCTGACAGTATAGAAAACAGGCCAATGAAATTGGGTGTGCAGATTTAACAGCTGGCCACGCCCCGGCCATCCGGGTACAAGTAGGGCAGCCTGTGCATCTGCTCACTCGTTCTGTTCTTCGGAGCCGAATGCAGCGTCTCTGCGTGAGAAGCGGCAACATTCACCTCTTTCGTCGTTGGATCAGCAGCACAGGCCGCGGTCTCTCCCTCTCATACACAGATAAGTGTTGTGAGAGTTCCCCTGCGTGCGTCGACGGCGATCTTGAGGAGGAATCTTCCTTCTAAGAAGGTATTTCTCTGAAAGAGCTAGCGCGGTGGGATTGTGTGTTGGTTAACATATCTTTCCCTCCATGCCATCCTGGTTGCGGCTTACCTTCCCGTACGATCAAACACGACGGTTGTGTTCAGTCTGAAGTTATGCTCACGCTGATACAGCCTTTGTTGTTGATTCATGTTTTGCTGGCGAGAACATGATCATGGACGCGCTTGCTCGCGAGCCGTGTGCTTTTCACGAAGCCGCGGCTCACCCTGACTGCTTTCCGCTACGGTCCTTCTATCTCCGGGTACGAGGCCGTTGCTAGGGGCGTCAGTGGCGAGGATTAGGAAGCACGGATGGTTTCGCCGGGTGAAAACCCCGCGAACCTCTCGCTCCTCGCGTCCCGCGGTCGAGCTTTCGGACGAGTTTGTTAGTCTGTCTCAGTACAGCTGACTTTCTTATTCGGAGCTTCTAAATGGGCGGAAAAGGTTAGCGGCAGCATCGCTAGGAGGGTGTGTACTGTTTAAAGCTGAAGCTTCAGCTGAGCAAACCTCTGTGGAGCGTTGATTCTCAGTTGGAGGCAGACGCTAATATGGCGGTCATGGAAGGGCTGGTTAATAGACATCTGTGTAACGACCGGTATGCTCGTTTCCAGTGCCTGTTTTCCGAAGGTGCACGAGAGGTTGATGGTATCGCAGAAAGTCCGTTTAAAAAAGAGAAAACGGGTGGGACGTGATAGTCCAACTTCTCCTCCTACACCATCCTCGATGGGGGTCCAGCGAGGGGGTTTCAGAGGTTCACAGGGCGGAGGGAGCGATTGAGGGGCACTGCCCTCAATACGCCGCCGCTTGTTGGGTTCCTCCCATGACCCCCGTCCAGAGTCTGTAAGTTCTTCCGGGCAAGGCTTGCATGGCTTCTGGCCAAGCTGCGTCCACCTGCTGCGATTCGATACGAGGGTGGTGCCAACCTAGAGCTGCGGGAACTGCGTACGATACCGATTACGCTCGGTAAGCTATGAGGTCGTGGCGCACGCTCTGGGGAGGGCGATGTCCACTTTGTTGGTCCAGGAACGCCACCTGTGGCTTCACCTGTCGGAAATGCGGGAAATTGGAAGTTCGCTCCCCCCCCCATTTCCCAGGTCGGTCCTTCTGGCAACACCGTGATAGCATTTGTGCGCAAGTCCTTCACGGTGGTTAAGGAGCAGCTGTGGGTCAGGCTTCGGCCCTGTCCCCCGACTACTCCTGTCTGTCGTCGCCACGGACGGCCCCCTATAGAACTCCTGAGGCCCCGCGACAGCCGGGCCTCCGGCCAGACCCGCCCAACGGTCAAAGTTCTTGTGGGAAGGTGGCAACGCCAGCTTGTCAGTAGGCTAGCTAGAACCCTCGTTAGGCTTCTAGCTTGTCCTCAGACAAGCAATGCAGAGCAGGCGGCCTAACTGACCCACCCAGATCCACTCTCGACCCGGGGATGAGAGGTGGATTCGGCACAACGGTTCTGACTGTCTGTCTCCACAGTCAGTCCCGGCCGGGTCAGTATATAGGCCCGGTTATCCCGGTGATTTTGCAGCAATAGCCCTCCATTGACGGCTAGGTGCTGAGTCTGCAGACCAGGGTGGTTGGGCACTTACCTGGTTTCTGCGTGTTGGCAAAGACACACCGTGTCCTTGGGGCTTCTTCTCCAAGCACGATGCTCCTTGCCTTATTCAGCGACATCCCCATTCCTGGTACATCGGGTATAGTTCACTGAGACTGCTAGCTGAGTCCCTACGTGGGTGCGATCCCTCCCTTAGCTTCTCAAGAACTAACTGACTTGGCTAAGCAACTCAGGTTGCGAGGCACCCGCTGAAGTCTATGGCATTCTCTCAATATCGTCTCAGAGAAGGGCGAGAATGTTGTGGTTCTTAAGCAGGAATCGCAGCCCCCCTGGGAAGGGTGCGATAGAGCCTACCCCGGCAGCCAAAATGAGGGTAGGGGTTCTAGCCCCTACTTCGTTATACCAGGATGGGTGGTCAACGCATGCCAATCTGGAACAAGAGTTTTTGAATCGGGCCCCCTTCGGGCGCCCATTCAAATGTTAGCCCTGGATATAGGGCTGGCATAGCTCTTGTGTGGTCAGGGTTTAAGATTGGTCGGTGGCGTTGGACCTGAAGGACGCATACTGTTATGCCTTTCCCTCCAAGACTCTGTCTTCAAGGGCGGGCTCATCAGTACAAGGTTCCCCCTGCAGCCTATCCCTATCGTCCCGCACCTTTACGAAGGTCAGGGGGCTGCCCTCGCCCCCCCCCCCTCCGGGGTAGAGGGCATGTGCATTCTCAGTTATCTCTGTGACTGGCTGTCTTAGCACACTCACGAGGTGCGGTTTGCACTCTCAGGGATGTGGTTCTCAACCACCTGGCTGGATTGGGACTTCAGGTCTTCTGGGATGGCGTCCACCCAAGTTCCGTGGTGTTCTCACTATGTCGGTTCAGGGCCCCAACACCACGGTTCTTCGAGCAAAAAAATCGCAGTCCTTCTGGCGAAGGGTGCGATAGAGGCTGTCCCCTCAGCCGAGATGAAGAAGGGGTTCTACAGCCCCTACTTCATTGTACCCAAGAAAGGTGGCGGTCTCAGACCAATCTTGGATCTGAGGGTCTTGAATCGGGCCCTGCTCAAGCTCCCGTTCAGGATGTTAACCCTCAAGCACATTCTCACGTGTGTCTCAGAGTTCAAGGTTGGTTTGTGGCCAGAGACCTGAAGGACGCGGGTTGCCTTTTTCTCCATATAGACTCGGTCACTGTTCTACGCATTTGCCTAGGACTGTGTACAGTCAGTGCTGTTGTGCGTGGGTGCACTCTGGGTTCACCACAGCGGTCTCCCTCATGTACCAGGGCTCCTGGGACATATGGCAGCTTCAGCCGCAGTTACGCCGCTGACCTGATCCATATGAAACCGCGGTAGCACTGACTTCATACCGAGTCCCGAGATGGACGCGGCACTAAGCTCACATCGTGTGTACGTCACACTTTGTGTTGCAAACCTTCAGCCCTTGGGGACAAGCTCGTCCTGCGGGCAGGTTGCCCCTGGGACAGGTGTCTAGACGCGCTGTGTCGCAACAGTTGCTTCCAAGTCAAGCTGGGGTGCCGTGTGCAACGGGTTTGCAGCCTCAGGGTTCGGTTGGGCCCTCGGCTGCTTGGGCATTTTATCGCCTGGAGTTGTTGACAATACTTGGGCCCTGAAGGGATTCGGCCTCGGTCATGACAAACGTGTGTTGGTCGGCGCTGACAACACAGTGACTGTGGCATACACTAGGAAGGTGTACGCTACTTTCACATATCACAACTCACCCGCCATCTCTTACCCTGGAGCCTCAGGCTGTGGTGCGCCACTCACTGTCCGGGTGACAGGTTCGCCCCGAGGTGAGTGGGGAGCTCCACCCTCAGACGGACCGGCTGTTTTAGAGTCGATTCGGCCAGGCACAGGGGTTCTGTGTCTCACCGGAATCCACTCATTGCAGTAGGGTATACGGCCTGACCAAGGACTCCCTCGGTTCAGGTCCGTTAATACTCAGCAGACCGTACGGCTTACTCCCCAGTAAGCCTTGTTGCACAGACACGGTGCAATGTCAGGAAGGTTTCGAAATGGATTCTCTTGGTAGCTCGGTGTGGCCCAACGGAACTTGGTTCTCGGAGCGCGTGCTCCTACCATCGTTGCCTTCCTGACACACCCCCCTGAGAAGGAACCTCCTTCCTCAGGGGAGGGGCACAATCTGGCACCTGCGCCCAGATTTCTGGAGCTTCTTCTTTGGTCCCTAAATGCGACCAGAAAGCCTCCAGAAACCTTCCACCCACAGTGGGAAGCACCCTATACGGGATTGAGCCAGACGGTGGCATGCCCCGGGGTTGGCGCAGAGGTTCTTCCTAAGGGTAGAACCCACGGAGTTGCGGCATCAATCTGTGCTATCCCTCCTCCAAGGAGGCCTGAATAGGCACCTTTCTGCTTCTATATCAGGGTCCGTGTACAGCCACCATGACTTGGTAGAAGGCAGATCGGTGGGGCACGCTTGGTAACACCACATCCCCTCTTGGTCTATCTGTGGTCCTCGGGCCTACAGTAAGACCCGTTGAGCCCTCAGCTGGGTGATTCGGTGCCCTCTCTGTGAGACGGCCCCCCCCCGGTAGTGCTCACCCCTGTTAAGAGCGGGAAAACCTTCAAGCCCTCTCCATCAACGTTCGTGCCTGGAATTCGGGCCGGTGAACTCTCAAGTTGTCCTGGGAACCCGGCCTGGATACATGCCCGTGGTAACCACCACTCCCTCTGAGCAGGTGGTAACCCTGCAAGCTATTCCTTACCAAGGGAATACCCCAACCTGATCCTATCATGCCCGGTCCGTGTCCCACGCATTACCTGGAACGTTCTCAGCACTTCAGACGTCCTGGTCAGCTCTTGTCTGTTATGGAGCACAGCGAAGGGGAAGGCTGTCTCCAAACCAGGATCTCCCACAAAAAAAAAAAGGTGGATGCGATCTGTACGGCCTACCAGGCCGGGGGGCTTTCCTTGTAGCCTCATTAACAGACATCTTCAAGAGCTACAGGTTGGGCTACACCTATTACTTGCCAGTTTGCGCATGGAACCAGTGTCAGCTAGAGTTTCAGTCACAAGCTCTGGTCGGGTGTAGAGCTTGCTTAAGCGCTTCCCCTAAAATGGTGATTACGCTTCTAAGTTCAGTAGGTTTCCTGACGCGAACCCTGGACACCTTCTCCATCACTTGGCACTTCTGGACGTGGCGGAGTTCGGCGGAGGAACTCGCTGCAAAATCCCAACACAAGGTATGGTTACTTTACTAACTCTTGGTCGGATTTGTGCCCCGTATGTAGTGGCTCCTTATGTGGCCCCATATGTGTAATTCCACCTATAACTCTCTATGGTGCGGTGTTTCCCCTAATGACAGGTTTGTCTCTAGGATCTGAATTTGGTAGTCTCCCCTAGCGTGAGACCCACATCAGGTCCCATATCTAATGATATTCACTTTATACCCCCCCTCTGGGCAGGTTGTGAGCTCCGTAGTGCCTTTTTTCCTTCGGGAAATAGTCACTTCCCCAACGTCCGCCAAGACACTCAGCCGCTCCACTGAGGCAGGCCCGGCTGCAGGACACTGCTGTAACAGGTCAGTTCTTGGACGTTGGAAGGTCACGAAGAGGTGAGTCGCACTTATGTTAACACGCTGGCCTGTTACTATCTGCGCCCGGTCACTCGTGACGCGGCCAGACTTGTGGCGTGATTTGACGGGGACCCCTAGTGTCGTACACTACTCGACACAACTCGGAGTGTACGACAGATAGGGAACGTCTCGGTTACGTATGGTAACCCTCGTTCCCTGATGGAGGGAACGGAGACGTTGTGTCTCCCATGCCACAACTCTGGACCGCCTCTGAGTGAGTTGAGACGCTCGGCTCCTCAGATCAGAACGAGTGAGCAGATGCACAGGCTGCCCTACTTGTACCCGGATGGCCGGGGCGTGGCCAGCTGTGAAATCTGCACACCCAATTTCATTGGCCTGTTTTCTATACTGTCAGAGGTGTTTGGGCTCTCAAGAGCGACCCCTAGTGTCGTACACTACTCGACACAACGTCTCCGTTCCCTCCATCAGGGAACGAGGGTTACCATACGTAACCGAGACGTTATATACACTGCTTAATTATCTGCTTTCAGTAAAATCTAAAATATAAAGTGTTTGTGCATCCTGCCATTGTGTGTTTACCTTGAATCAACCCAACACATGCTGGCTTCAAAGCAGTGGGTGAAAAATTCAAAGCTTTATTTGTTTAATGAAAGCATACTTTGAGATTGTGTTGACAAACATGTGTATAATGCATTATTTTAAGTACATGTATTGCTAAGTTTAGCACAGCAAAATACAGTGTGATTTGGTTGCCATGACATCCTCACATAGTAAAATCACTTGAATATGGTACACAGAGTGCGAATTTGTAGGTTTATATAGTAAAGCAAAAACGTGACTAACCAAATCAGCTGGCTCGGTTTGAAGTCCATGCTCAACTAATTGAGAGGCTGTTTCATCACTTGCACCTGTAATGACTGGCAGTCATGATATGTTTCCTTCCTACACTTTCAGGATAATGCCTGTTATTGTTGAAACTTTGAGGGGGTGTCAGCATTCTGCCCTGCACCAGAGAAAACCTAGCCAATTGGCCAGTAGAGTTGTTATTATCTGAACACACACTGTGAGAAAAGTGATTGTGTTCCACATGTAATTTTAACTTATTACACCGCTGGAAGTGTTACAGCAAAACCGGATCTACAGTTTGTTTGATTATAAGGGCTTTTCCACATTTAATCAAAACCTGCCATGTGGTCAAATCAACTGACAGTTCAAGGTCCAAACGCTCAAGAAACATGACAAAAAGCAGTTTCGAAAGTGACTTGTCCTGTAATCAAAAACAACATTAAAAACTGTCCATCGAGAACATTTTTAAAGAGATAGGTTATCCAAAAATTTAAATTCTGTCATTTATTACTCACCCTCATGTCGTTTCAAACCTGTAAGACCTTTGTTCATCTTCAGAACACAAATTAAGATATTTTTTTATTATTTTTTATAAAATCCAACTACCACAATCATGGCACAGTAAGGTAGTAAGGACATTGTTGAAATAGTCCATGTGACATCAGTGGTTCAAGCAGGGTTGCCAGGTTTTCACAACAAAACCTGCCCAAATACTACTCAAACCTAGTCCAAAAATAGCCCAATTGTGTTTCAAGGGGGGTCCCCCAATAAAAATTACGTTCCAGGTGGTAAAATACATGCTTTTTGGCAGGGTTCCCCTGGTACACTTCACATTCCAGAGGCTAAATATAACATTATTGGGGTCGCTTCAGCCCGTGGACATAAAAAAACAACCTGCGGCAACAGTAGCCGCTTTTCCACTATCTACTGAAGTGGAGATTTATGCTCAGTGTAGGAGAAAAAACTCATTTTGAGAAACGGCCCATAAATATGTATTGTAATTGAAATCTATTGACACAAATAGATAAAGTGCTATAAAAGATACACCTTTTGTCTTTTTATGTTCTTTCCACTAGTCTGAAAAAAACACTTGAAACACCAAAAGAAAAACCAAAAAGCCCAAAATCTCAAACTTGACAGGTGCATGAAAAACAGTGTTTTTTACTGCAGTGTCTCGCCTTAAAGGAGAAGTCCACTTCCAAAACAAAGATTCACATATAATTTACTCACTCCCATGTCATCCAAGATTTTCATGTCTTTCTTTCTTCAGTTTGAGGAAAACATTTCAGCATTTTTCTCCATATAATGGACTGCTATGGTGGCCCAATTTTGAACTTTCAAAATGCAGTTTAAATGCGACTTCAAACGATCCCAAATGTGGTTGTAAACGATCCCAGCCGAGAAAGAAGGGTCTTAGCGTAATGATCAGTAATTTAAAAAAAATATATATATATACAATTTATATACTTTTTAATGCCAAACGCTCGTCTTGTCTTACTCTGCCTGGACTGTTTTTGTTCCAGTTCATGACAGTTAGGGTATGTCGAAAAACTCCCATCTCATGTTCTCCTTCAACTTCAAAATCATCCTATATCGTTGTTTTACAGTTTTTGTTAAGGGTGTTTGATCTTTTTTGCATGTTCACTTTGCAAAGACTGGGTCGGTACTTCTGCAGCAATTTTGGATGATTTTGAAATGATTTTTGCAGTTGAGGGAGAAAATACGATCAGAGTTTTTCGACATACCTTAACTGTCTTGAGCCAGAATATACAGAGTTTAGGGAGAGAAAGGCAAGGCGAGCGTTTGAGATTAAGAAGTATTTCAATTGTATTTTTTTTAATGAAAATAACCAATCATTTCACTAGATAAGACCCTTCTTCCTCGGCTGGGATCATTAACAACTGCATTTGGGATCGTTTGAAGCCACATCTAAACTGCATTTTGGAAGTTCAAAATCGAGGCATCATATCAGTCCATTATATGCAGATAAATGCAGAAATGTTTCCTAAAAAACATAATTTTTTACGACTGAAGAAAGAAAGACATGAACATCTTGGATGACAAGGGGGTGAGTACATTACATGTGAATCTTTGTTTTGGAAGTGGACTTCTACTTTAATGTTTTTACAATCATGAAGTGGAAAAGAAATGTCAAGTGATGAGATAAGGTAAGAATTTGCATAATAAGTAGACTTAAACTGTATAATGTATAATACAAAATCTGTTTTTTAATATTGAAATATTAACGAATGAAATAACTGTGTTATTTGAAGTATTATATCATGTTGTAAATCTTATAGAAGCACTACAGCATTTCTTTCTTTCTTTCTTTCTTTCTTTTTTCTTTTCTTTTTTTAACTAAACCACTGAAATGGTGTTGAAAGTTCAGTCTGAATATTTTCCAAGCGATTAATAAAAATCACTCAAGGTTATTCCCTACATTCTCTGTGTGTAATTTCTCACTTCTAACATTTTAGATGGAAGTCTATAGTCTACTACAATGCCATTGAAAAAACAACAATAATTATGGCACAGGATCCGCTCTGTAAATATTTAAAACCTTGTGTGTGATCATGATGGTGCCTGTAAAACAGGTTTTGCTCTGAAAAACAAGCTTTTTGTCCTGAAACCAAACCTGATATTGCAGTGTGTCATGCTGAGACTTTTTTCACATTATCCTTGGGACCCACATGCACTAGATCCAGAGGCGTGTCACTCTGCCTTAATTCTAGGTCATTTCAACAACCCTAATGACCCTCTCTGTTTTGAGACACATCATTATGTGGCTGTCTGAGAGAACAAGTAGCTCAGTCACTCAGTCACAACAGGCTAAAGGGCGGCTCTATCAACAAGTCAATCAAGCTGCCATCTTATATCCACAAATGATCGATATGACACAACGACTATGTAGCTGAAAGCATGTTTATATGGCAGTCAACCTTCATACATAATAAAAGCTGTTAAATACACATGCACTTGCTGGTATGTAGACGCACAACCATTTACACCAGTGTGTATCGCGACTCTCCAGCAAGCAACACTAAGTACCTACAGCTTTACTCACTAATTAGCTGAGTAGCCATGACAACAGCAGCGTTGCTCCCAGAGGACTGTTGTTGGCGTAATAAATCGAGTCATGTTTGTGTGTGTCTGTGTGTGCGCGCGTGTGTAATTATCACCGTTTGACTTTTCTTTGCGGCACTCTTGCTCTCGCACTCTTTGCGCTTTAATTAGTCATCAGTTTGGCAGTCAAGTTTCTTCAGGTGCATTGTAGAGAAATCTGCAGTAAAACATTCTTAACCTCATCAGACTTTTGGGTTAATGTGGTTTTAATTTACAGCACAAGACTAACGCCACTTGGGAAATTATATTTGGAATTGTTTATTTGGGTAGTGCCCATTTATTTGCATTTCAAAATGTTCAGACTTCTGGCCAGATTGTGTATTAATCTAGTTTGTACTTGAAACTTGGCATTGTGTAGTGCAAATATTGTTGCCTCTTATGATAAATTGATGGCGATGTTCCTTGTTTGTAGGTCTCTTTGAATAAGTGTCTGCTAAACGAATAAATGTAATTGGCAGTCATAACGTGTGCGAAAAAAATGCAAATGCAAATCAAGTTTATGCATTAGCTTGAAAAAAAGATGATATATTTTAAAATGTCTTTTTATAGCAAGTACAAAAATGACCAGTACATGAAAAAAACAATGGTTTCTTGCCCTAAATTAAAAAGATAACTACACTGTAAAAAACAATTTGAGTCAACTTAAAATAATTTGTAACCTGGCTGCCTTCAAATTTTAAGTTTAAAAACAGTTTATTCAACTTGAAATGTTAAATTATACTAAGTGACAACTTAGATATTTGAGTTCAATCAACTTAAAATTTTAAGGCAGCTGGGTTACTTACCCATCTGTTAAGTTTAGCAAACACAAATATTTAAGTTGTTACTTAGTACAACTTAACATTTCAAGTTGACTAAACTTATTTTAGTTGACTGAACTTAAAATTTTAAGGCAGCAGGGTAACAAATTATTTTAAGCTGACTCAACAAATTGTGTTTTTATTTCTTACAATGTACTTCGATACTCTGATTTGTAAATCTTGTAATAAACCTTGTCATAAATCTTGTACCTCACTGAAGACTGTAGAAGATGTAGCTTTGCGCTTCTGAACAAGAATGGTTTCTTATCTTCTCTGCAAGACACATTTTTATGAAACTTCTATTATATTCAATGTATGAAGCTTGTATCATCGTGCCAGTGACTGTTCCAGAAGCTGAGTAAGCTCTTTGCTTTACTTCCTTGTCATTTTAGGATGGCTTTTAGGTACTGTAAATAAGTTGCAGCTTTGTTTTTTTCTTGCTTAGTTTTGCTTTGACAGCTGGAACAATCCAGTTTGGTGGCTATATTGCATACTAAGCAATATATGAAGTTTTGAGGAATGCCACATGACACTAAAAACACTTTATTATTCATAAAAATATATAAATAATAAATCACAAAATAAGAAAAGCCTGAAATATACTGTAAAGAATATACAGTGTGCTTATCTTTCTTTTGCCTTAGAAAACTACTTGCAGGTTTGGGCAGCTGATGCTACGTGACCACTGAAGGTCAGTTTATTCTCCAGGATAACTTTTCACACACTAGGAGACAATGATCATTTGACCTTCACTTCGAGAGACAGTGGGGGAGGCTTTGGCTGTGATAAAAAAAGAACTCAGTTTTATCAAGGTTCATGACAATCAGTTGATGAGTAGCCATTCAAGTAGGCATTTTTGAGCGGTAGGCTGATATCTTTTTTTTACCTACCTAAAGCTGAAGAGACAAAGAAAATGTATAATATTCTGTATTAAAAAACAAAAGGCATTTTTTTTCATAATATTACAGTGTATGTTTTCATACATATGTTTATGGTGATTTTTGAAATCATCTATCTTCTAGAAAATGTGGTGTCTGAGGCAAGTGTCTGCAAGCAAATCAATTCTTTCAACTGAGCCAGTCAATAATTACTCCCAGTATTGATCTGACATTCAGGAGACTGATGACAGTTGGATTCTATCAACCGCTAAACTAAGCTACCGATTTTGGCACTTTGGTGTGAAATACATTTACCCTAAAGCTATTATTCCCTCAAATCTCTCACCTGAACAACACACACTTCACATTTAACTGTGTATTTATGTGAATAATATGTAGAATGATGCCAGTTTCAAGAGTAGGCATACATTTAGGGGTGACTTTTATCACAATAAGATTGTTGATTGTTGTGAAATAAACACAGCTGTTATGTTGCTTATCATATGGCTATTTAAATACATGAATACTGTTTTGAGCTAAAATTATTTAATCATTTTACTTTTCATTTTATCAAGTAAAAAACAGTCCACATTGTAAACAAATTAAAAAAAAAAATAAAAATAAAAATAGGGCACAATGCATTACTGTACAGTATTACAAAGAAGGAATTTTCCACCCGTATTTTGAATTTTCCACTTTATTGCATTATGTTTTACAATTAACAGAAATGTCAATAAAATTATTGGATACTGTCCTGGTGAAAAATTACCAGTACATTTTTGTGCACTAAAATATACAAAACAATCAGCCAAGCAACAAAAATAAAAATACACTATTACAGTAATATTAATAACAACATTTCCTTGAGTAATTTCCAATACAATCCATAACTGAGATATATATATATAACTATATATATATATATAGTATTTATCTGCTACAATATACGGTAACAATTTAAAATAACCTTCATTAACAATATTAGCATTAATGCTCAACATATGATATAGTTAAAATCCCATTAAAACTAAATACATTTTATGTTAATATATATGTATATATACTACCAGTCAAAGGTTTTTGCACATTAAGCTCTTCTGCTCACCAAGTCTGTATTTATTTGATCGAAAGTACAATTTTGAAATATAGTAACTATTTAAAATAACTGTTTTCTATTTGAATATATTTTAAAATATTTATATTAATTTTTTTTATTTTTATTTTTTATGTATAATTTATTCCTGTGATTTTAAAGCTGGATTTTTAGCATCATTACTCCAGTCAAATGATCCTTTAGAAATCATTCTAATATTCTGATTTGCTCAAAAAACATTTATTATTATTATAATGAAAACTGCGGAGTAGAATTTTTTTTTAGGTTTCTTTGCTTTTTATCAGTTGGTGATCAAATGACCAGTTTAAAGCATCCTTGCTAAATAAATGTATTAAAATATATATATATATTTTTTTTTTAAATTATTGACTCCAATAAATTTCACTGCTTTTGAATGGTATAGTCCGTGTATAATTTTACAAAAGCTTTTTATTTCAGATAAATGCTGATCTTTGGATCTTTCTATTCTTTAAAGAATCCTAAAAATTCCTAAGAATATTGATAATAATAATAATAAAATAAATGTTTCTTGAACAGCAAATCAGCATATTAGAATGATTTCTGAAGGACCAAGTGACACTGCAGACTGGAGTAATGATGCTGAAAATTTAGCTTTGATCACAGGAATAAATTACATTTTAAAATATATTCAAATAGAAAACAGTTATTTTAAGTAGTAAAAATATTTCAAAATTTTACTCTTTTTGCTGTACTTTGGATCAAACAAATACAGGCTTGGTGAGCAAAAGAGACAAAACATTACAAATCTTACTGTTCAAAAACTTTTGACTGGTAGTGTATCTGTGTATAGATATGTTAATATCTTCTTAATGAGTGTAATGAAGTGTTACAAATCATTAATTAGAAAATAATAGTCAGAAAAGTACACACTCACAGCACATGAGCACTGAGGTTTTTCCTATGTTGATCACTTGGAGTTGTTAGCCCTTGCTGTTGTTTTTTTGTTTAGTCGCAGAATCCTCAGTCCTCTAGTGTGAGAAAAGAGAAAGTCATATCTGTTAGTTTGTGGAAACTAAAGTAAAATAAAAAAAAGTTTTCTTAGAAGTGATAAAGGACCTTGTTTACCTCTGAGTCAGAAAGAGGGCTATAGAACAAATCCAAGAAGTTCAAGGAGATGAATGCACTCTGCTGCAGTGAGAATGCTGGACGTTCAGAACTCAATAAACCTGCAGAGAATGTAGAACATTTCGTATTCTATTCCGTCAATGTGCCAGCTGATTGCGGAAAATACATCTCAACAATGCTTAGCTTGTTATATATTTCTTTTGCGTCAAGCTGAAAATGTAAAATACTCGCACTAATTCACACAGACAGTAGCAAAGGGCAGTGCAAAATATTGATTCTATCCATTTCTATAAAGGGAATGTATTTAAGGTTAATTTTTTTTACTTTCAGAAATTTCAGCTTTTTCCAAAAGAAACGTTTCAATGCATATGGGTTTGAAATAGCTCTGGGTAAAAAATATAAATTTCTCTATTTTAATCGATTCTTATCAAATCCCAGGAATTGATTACTCTAGCCTGTTTTCATTTAATGAACGAAACATTGTAGTGTGCATCCCAACCAGTAAATCGTAATATGCTTTGTTACTCTTTATATGAAAACAAAGTCTCTACGATTTCAAATTCTGTCCATTTTATTACAATATTCAAACAACAGTTATCGTTTTGGTGTTGTTTAATAAGAGTGAAAGATCGTTGTAGCGCCTCAGTTCAGAGAAGCGGCAACTCGAAGCTCAACTTTAATACCAGTTTAGCACAAAATAAACATGAATAAACATCCGAAGGTATGTTAAAGGAAAGAGTACAACTTATCCTGTCTAATCGCTCAGTCAGTGTTTCAACCGTGGAAGGACGTCAATATAACAGCTTGTAAAAAATGTCTCACATAACATCACATTTACCTCAGAAAAAACATAAACTTAAACCATAAACTTGTTAGTCAGCTAGAAAAATTAACTGTGGAGATGAGAGTTTGCTAAATATATGCACCATATAACATATTAATTAAATTTTTTTACTGTTCTTCAATATTTTACATCCCTGCTATAAAAAATAATAGAAGGCATCACAGAAATTCTAATGGTTTCCACTTCTAATGGTTTAACCATTAAAACCATTTACCAGTAGAGACCAACAGGGTCCATTACAGTTTCCATTAAAACCTATACAAATCCTTTATAACCAGTAAAACCATTACAAATTTTGTGATGGTGTTTGCTTTTTTCAGCAGGGGTATTAATTAATCTGTCAAGTTTAAATGTTTATATTTCAAAAATCAAATTGGAGTAGAAATATATTTATGAAATTGTAAAGTTTATAAAAACTTAACTGAGTGTAATTTAAGTGTTTGCATACAAATCAGTTCATTTTAACCCCCAATATTATAATGTAGTACCAGCTGACTCTCGTGTATATTTTACAGCTTTATCTAAGAGATTTCCTTTCCTTGAGGAAATTTGCCATGTATCGTACCTGATATATATCCAAAATAATCGATATTGATTTGAATCACAAGCTTGTGAACAGAAATTTAATCGTGAGATGCATGTCAAAACCCAGCTCTAGTCTGAAACATGTAAGACTGTTCTTTTTTTAATTTGTACATCTAAAATTAGGCCACGTATATAACATCTAGAAACATTTTACTTTGAGTAGTAATTTAACCCTCTATTTATATCAAACATCTGCTTGAAGGATCCCAAATAGACAGTCAACAGAAATCAATTACAGATCCATCAGAGGTCAGAGGAGGCATGCGACAATGTCTGGCAGAGGTGCCGAATGCTCTCTGGGGTGGAAGGGGTGAGCTGAGCGCCACCTGTCCTACACAAAACAATAATCACTACTGTATCTTGACTAGGTGATGGCCTGAAGCACCTTAGCTGACTCCACACATCTCCATCTCTCACTTCCAAGTCAAGTGCCTGTAAGTGGGGTGTTGTCATGGTGACCACATTCATAGGGTGATCATTTGTTCATTTACATAGCATAGGATGGTTGAAGAAATCTGAATTCCATGCATTCAGATCCCGTTTGATGGGCCTGCAGCTGCCCAGAGTGCCTCGGCCTCCGTCTGATTCACAATTAGATTCTCCCCCGTCATTAGCAGCCGCAAGGTCGACACAGGGTGCATCTCGCCTGCTCGGTAATCACCGTCGATGGGACTGGATGGCCACTGCGCTCGCTGATTGCAGAACCGCTCGGCAGATAAACCGGGACTGGGTGTTGAAGAAACGCCGTTCCTCATCAAGGACTCGTGTAGTGTCATCAGCCGCTCGCTGAAGAAGATTATCTCACATATCATCAGTCGTTAGGGGAGAATAACAGACGCAAGGACTTTGGTATTACGCCAGAGAGGAGAAAAGTGTCTGAATGTCATTAAAATGAAAAAGACAGAGTGGCTGGATTGCGACTTTGAGTGATGTGTCTGTTGACAGGTGCTGGGAGCACTTCACTCATCTTACACTCCGCATGAAGACCTCTTATTGACTGCAGCCATTACATGAATTCAGCTGCTGTGCTACCGCAAGGGAACGTAAAATTTCTGATTTAACCTTAAATAGTGACACTGTTGTAGCAGTGTAGGGTACAAAAAGAATATGTACTTTTCATGCTTCCAAAGTAAAGTTGATATGATTCTTTAGGGTCTTAATGAAAAGTCTATAATATACTTTAGTTAAAAATTCTCAATGGTAGTGTAAAATAACACTCTTTTTACCTTGTCAAAATGAGCTCTGCAAAAATCAACCCATTCTGATGGATTGTTTCTTTAAATGCAAATGAGCTCTGCTCGCCCCGTCCCTCTTTTCTCTCTGTTGAGTGACTAGCTGTGCTCTGAGAGATTGTTTACTTTAGTCGCATTTAGTGCGTTTAGCCACAAAATTTGCTAACTAGCACATTATTAGGAAAGGTGATTGTAGAGATTCATAAAAAAACCTTTTACTCACTTCTGCTGTAGGTTAAGCTGGATCCCGAATGATCTGTGCAAACATAGACGCATTTATGTAGATCAGGAGGTGCATTCCCTTCACAAATAAACGTAATCCACTGCATCTTCAGCGGCTCAGATGTGGGGAGTAAATGACGACCACTATGTTCATTATTACATCCAGCAACACAACACCTCAATCGCTCAATTGGAGATATTCTTGTCTAACTTACGTCCCTGCTCCGGCTTCGAAACAATGGAGGTCGGACTGTTACAGCTGATTTAGGGCGGGTCTGAGGTAAGACGATGTGGCGCCACACCGACAGGCATCTGAGAATGGCTCAGTTTTAAAAAAGCAGATATTATTTTTACAGATTAATTAAAAACCACTGCATGGATTTTTATCATTATAGGGTAGATGTGTACATATACTGCCAAAACGCTAGTCAAACGAGTGCGGAAATGGTACCGGTAATGAGGCAACTTCAGTAGAACAACAGTGAACAGTGATGTTGTCATTATGTCAGTAAAAACGAATTTACCTGTCCTGTCAGCTGTTATACTGTGCTCGTAAGTGTGTGCTCTTCAACTGCATGCACAAACGTGGCAGCGTGCACTGCCTGTATCATTTCATATTAAAGCGCAAATGAAACTATGAGCATTCGTGTCAGATCCACTTCAAGTTCACCAGTGGCAGCTCTTAAAGTAATAGCAGCCAAATATCCTAAAAACCCAGCTGCTGTGATGTCAATTATTATTAACCAAAGAACAAAAGAAAAAAGAGGAAAGCAATAACTTTTGTAGCTTTAAGGATTTATCTACACTCTAAAAAAATGCTGTTTTTTTACCCAAATGCTGCCCGCTGGGACTTTTTATTGGGTTATTTTTAATCTTTTTTACCCAGGTGTTGGGTAATTTTTCTGTAACTAAGTTGCTGGGTCATTTTTAATGCTGAGTTACAGTCAGAGCACAGGCTTTTTGAGTCCTCTACAGGATAGACCGATTCTCAGCACTGCCAATTTAGTGCACTTCTTCAGCAAAATAAAGGTTTGTATACATTTTATTTCATTTATAAAGTCTTTACTGTGTTGTAAATTGTATTATTTAGTAGTAATAGTAGTAGTAGTATTACAAGAGGTTTTATCTAAGTCCACCTTATTTTTAATGTAAGAGCAGGCGTCGACGTTAGAAATTTGAATGAGGCTTCCGGTGTCACGCACTTGTTTTATCTGTACAAGGACTGTTTTATATTGCAAACTAGTAGGTTTTTTTATCATATCACAATCACAATTTATTATCATAAACATAATCACACTGGTTTGTAGCACAAATAGTGTTACTGTTTAATGAAATTTGTTATTCTTCTAATAGCAGGTAATGAATTGGAAATCTAGCACAATCAACAAAATAATTTACTTCCGTGTTGCAAAATAAGGTAGATAACTCCTGTAGAAACCTAAATCCAAGCACATCTCCACCACCAGCAGAGGGAGATGTTGCTGCTGTGATCCCGACAGTCTGCTGAGAATCCACCGCTGAGATTTTTTCTGCATCTTAACAAGAACACATTCTTTGAGCTGAAAACCCTCACACATGCCACACATTCTTCTCATGGTCAATTCAAACCACTTCATTAATCTTCAAAATGAAGAACTATGCAGAGCATCTCAGGGCCATATTTAATATCCAAACTGCTTTTGTTTTCTCAGTGGCACTCACCGGTCAGTCACTTGATAAAGAGAAGGCAAATGCGGACAGCATAAACATGACGTAGCACTCAAAACCCTCACTGCAGTTTATCCCAGGAAATTGTATAGACAAAAAGAACAGCAAAAAGCCTTTTGATGCAGTGAGCAGAAGCAGACTCTATTCGTTAATTTGATTCCCGCAAGCTCCTCACTCATGAGATGCTCATAGCTGCATCACTTTGCCGCTGAGCTCAACACGTAATTCCCAAAAGCACATTCAGGGTTTGGAATGAATCCAAACTGCCCGTGAGGCCCTGAGCAAGACAACAGCCATGTACGACGTTACCAGCGTCCGCTGTGGGTCAGCAGCTGGGGTTCGGTTGGTATGGAGACACAACTGACTATCAAGAATCTGCATTAACTGAGCGGAAAAAGAGCAGAGCACGACACGGCCACAGGGATGGTTTAGGATTAGAAAGTGTTGCCATATACGTAAGCATAGACGCAAATGCAAATAACACACATAAATACAGAGTTTTTCAAGTCTACAGTATTGCTTTTAACTAGAAAAATGTTTAAAGAAAGTTCCCCTTAGGGAACTGATCCAAGGATAAGTACATTTCAAAAGAAACATGCCCAAACAACAAGGAAATGTTGTTTGATGTTTTTAGCATTAAAGTAATTAGCAGTCTCACTTTTGAATCAGTTCCAATTATTTTTAATGATTTATTCAAAGACAAAACAAAAATAAAAAACTGTTTTTTACTATTTATTCATGTTGTAATGAGGATAAGCGAGAGAGAAACTGAAAGATTGAGTGAAAGGAGACAAAGACGTGGAGAGAAAGGATGGGGTGAGGGGTGTCCATTTGTCTTCGGACGAGGAGGGAGGTGCCAGATTCTGGGAGGTTTGGATACCCTATTGATGCCCCCAAAAACCATCCAGCCCCTCTTTCACCCCCTTTTTTTTCTTTATCCCTCGATTCCATCCTTTATTTCTCCCCCGTGCTTTCTTATCCTTCCACAAGCCTCTCTCACTCCCAGTCCTGAAGGAACACTCAGCTCGGTAAGTAAAACAACACTGAGAGAAACGATAATATGAAACTTTTTTTAGAATGCAGGTGCGTGAGTGGCATAAAAAGAAGGGAGACGCATCATATACCTGTGCTAGTTTTCTTTATAATAGGATGTGGCGAATCATCAGGCTGGTGTTTAATTAATTTGATGTACTGTATACATACTCGTCCTGATGAATTCAAATTTTGTAAAGAGAACAAAATGCTAATTATATAAATAAATTATAAAAATGGAATTTTGCCATTTTAAATTTGGAATTTAAAAATGGTTTATTATTTAATAATTATATAAAATTATTTAATAATTTATTTATTTTTTTATTTTAGTACATTTAAACTAAATGAAAATTAGAAACTAGACGAAATTTGAAAAAAAAAAAAAAAAAAAAGGGGTTTTTTTTTAAATATTATTTTTTATTTTAGTTAAGATACATGACCCTGGACCACAAAACCAGTCATAAGTAGCAATGCTATATTTGTAACAATAGCCAACAATACATTGTATGAGTCAAATTTATAACATTTTCTTTTATGCCAAAATCATTAGGATATTAAGTAAAGATCATGTTCCATTAAGATATTTTATAAATTTCCTACCGTAAATATATCAAAACTGATTTTTGATTAGTAATATGCATTGCAACTTCAAAGGCGATTTTCTTAATATTTAGATTTTTTTGCACCCTCAGATTCCAGATTTTCAAATACTTGTATCTCGGCCAAATATTGTCCTATCCTAACAAACCATGCATCAATGGAAAGCTTATTTATTTTCAGCTTTCAGATAATGTATAAACCTCACTTTCAAAAAACTGACGCTTATGACTGGTTTTGTGGTCCGCAGTCACATATGTTATTTCAGTTCAAGCCACTAATGTGTTTATGGTTTTAGTTTTAGTAAACTATAATAACCCTGCATCATGTACGTTTTTCGCCTCTGCTTTGCAGGTGCTGTGATTTTGTCTCCATTCTGAGGGTGCTGTGTGTACCCCGAACCAGGGATTTCTTCCATTCTTTAACTTGCATTGACACGGCCATGCGAGGGCGGGATCTACTCTTCGTCTTTTCCCTCCTTTTCCTTGTCCTGTCATTCTCTGAGGCAAAAAAGAAGTCCAAGCAGCCATCAGATGCAGTGACTGGATCAGACAGTACACCAGTAAATCCCTCACTGGGGTCAGGTCAACTGAGCACAAAAGATGGGCACCGCTGCACCTGGGAGACGCTTGAGAGAGGAGCTAACATCCTGCTCCAGGTGAGCTGCACCACCCCGAGTGAGGAGGGGCTCGGACCTTACTACACGTGCCAGTTTGCTGGAAAACCTCAGGAATGCTCCATCTACAGCACTCAGTCCTCCCAGTACTGGAAACAGGTGGTGAGCAAACTGAAGAAACGAAAGAACGCTTGCGAGGGGGAGAAAGTCCTAAAAACACGACTGTGTAAAAAAGCACCCAGCGCATCCCACATGAAGCTCACGGAGAGAAGCGGAGAAGAGACGACCACGCACACAAGCAAGAAGATGCCAGAAGAGAACAAACGAAAAACGGAGGCACCTGCGACAAAAGAAAAAGAAGTACAGAAGAAGAAGGAAGAGGAGGTGAAGAAAGAAGAGGATGAGGGGTTTGGAGTCATGAATGATGGATTCTCAGACATGGCGCCCGCTGTGAGCTACTGCGGAGAGGGATGGCATTCTGTCTGCAACTTCTTTGTCAAGTTTTTTGATGGTTAAAGAGAAACATCTGCTATCAATGCTTTTCGGACCCAGTGGAGGATAAAAATGTTGTTGCATGTGAAAAAGATGGAAGGGTATGGAAGCCCGTCTTCGCCACTGAATTAAAATAATTTAAAAAAAGGTAACTGCGACTTTTTATCTCACATTCTTTTTTTAGAATTGTGAGATATAGACACACAATTGCAAGTTATAAAGTGATAATTGTGAGATGCAAACTTGCAAATCAGAATTGCGTGATATAAACTCGCAATTTCGAGTTATAAAGTAAAAACTGCAAGACATTAAGTATAAGAAATAAAGTCGCAATTTCGAGAAATAACGTCAGAACTCCAAGATATAAACTCACAATTCTGACTCTTTTTCTCACAATTGCAAGTTTGTATCTTGAAATTGTAACTTTTTTTCTCAGAAATGCAGTTCTGATGTTATAACATGCAACTGCGAGTTATTACATCAGAATTGAGAGATATAAACGGACAATTCTGAGAACATATCAGTATTTTTTCCCTCAAAATTGGACTTTATAACTTACAATTGCGAGTTTATATCTCACAATTCTGAGAAAAAAAGTCAGAATTACGAGATAAAAACTCACAATTCTGACTTTCTTTCTCGCAATTGTGTTTATCTAATGCAATTCTGAGAAAAAGTCAGAATTATGAGTTCATATCTCGCAATTCTGACTTTATAACTCACAATTGCGAGTTAATGTTGCAAAATTGTGTTTATATCATGCAGTGCTGTAAAAAAAGTCAGAATTGTGAGATAAAAAGTCGCAATAACCTTTTTTATTTTTTATTCAGTGGAAGAAACAGGCTTTTATACAAAGATGACGCTGTCTGGTGTCAAAAAAATTACTTAGAAGTTGTTCACCATCTAGTCTGCACCCTGAAAACATCATGGATAAGAAATCCTGTTGTGAAGATGAAGACAAATAGACACCGAGAATTTAGTTTTTGTATAATATTTAACAATCACACTAATTACATTAATTCACACGATCTTAATAACAAAGAATTACATGTGTATATTGTAACTAAACCTGTTTTAACTTTTTGTAGATACGAATAATCGTATTTTGTATTCCAAACATGACCTTTTTACTTATTATGAAAATTGTTGTATATGATTATTGCCAATAATATTCAGATCAATAAAAAAACATTTAATTAATTAAATATGCATATATATTGTATATTTTTAAGAAAAATGTTATGATATATGCATCATTCCGTCACTTGTAGATTAAATCGCAGTGCTTCACACAGCTGAATGACCAGATTTAAAGTCATTCAGATCTCACGTAAGCTGAATAAAAGAGCCTTGCACTTGCATGAACTATTTATATGGAGCATTCATGTGTATATAGAGGTGTTTGTCAGTGAGTATGTTTTATTCAGACAGCTCTGTTGTGCACTCAGCATCACAGTCAGCCATATCAGTGGTCTAAAATGACGGTCACAGAAAATCGAGGAGCTCGTATGATAGTTCAAATCGATGAAATGCACCATTTAAGTGGCTTTCACCTTCCCCCCCATGAGCCAATTGGCGAAGAAGAGGAAAATATTGTGGGGGAGAAAATGGCTCTTTTGTTCAGGCTTTTCTGTGGTCTCACAACTGCCTACAGCGACACATTTAATAAGCAAGCTGTGCAGCTAAATTGTTGGACAAAGAGGCTAGATTCAGAATCATCTGTTGAAGGCTTAACTTGCTGCCTAAAACATTCTGAGTCAGCCAAGCGAGCAGAGACAGATTACAATATTATGTTCATAGTCACAAATGGATTTTTGTCAATAGACTCAGAGGCAGGGTTAATACAACAGATTCATCTTTTCACCTCAGCACTGGGAGAACGATATTACATAGATGTCTAAAGCTCTATGGAGTGCAGATCTTTTGTATATTATAAGGATAAATGGACTCCTACTGACTTTGCTTTGTTAAATTCAACTCACCTGTAAAAGTGACTTTCATATGTGCCAAATTGGTATCTGGCATAAGCAATGTCTGTAATACATGATCTGATCACCCAGAAGCATACAGTTTGAAATTTGCCATCTTTGCTCATGCTTTTTGAAACAATTGCCAAATATCAGGTGAATTTTCATGCTGTTCTGACAACACTAACTGGATGATGCTTAATATTTATTTATCCAATGTATTAATTACTAGTCTAGAAACAGATTTTTGAAGTATCAATCATTTGTTTTGGTCACAAATCAATTTAAAAGGATGAAAATCAGATTAACTGTGATTCAGTGAAGTAGCTATCATTCAATAGTAGAAAACACAAAAAATAAATAAATTATTGGCGTGCGACGTTAAAAAAAATACTGGATCAAGTCATTAAGAAAAGAGGTGAATTGAATCAAATCTTATTGTTAATCGGATCAAATGGTTCTGAACTGGCAAAAATCAAAGATTGTGCTCTGAACTATAGCTGCAATGAAGTGTATTTACTGTCAAGGCCAACACGATAGGCATGTTTAGAGAAAGATTTCCAGGCATTCTCTTTTCTCACTACAAAAATTGCTGTCTGAAATATATAAAATAAATAAATAATATTTCTTTAAAAGAACTAATCACCCTTTTTTCTCAGCTAAATATTTGGCGAGGTGCTGCAGTTGTAGTTGCGTATTTGTATGTGCGTGTTTGTGTCTTTGCCTGTGCAGGGGATTTGTTGGAGATGGATGTCTATTGGTAAACAACTAGCTTATGGGTTGAGCTCATGTGTGAAGCTATGGTTTACAGTGAATTTATAACACAAGGTGCCTAATTCACTGTAAACCATAGGGTTCACAGGTCTTATTGCTTTTATAAAATAATTATTCCATATACATAGTAAGGTTTCACAAAATAAAACAAAGCAAACAAAGTGTAATGATATCCCTGTTGAAAAAAACAGTAGGTTTTGATGCTGGGATGCTGGTTTTAACTGGTTTATGCTGGTCCTTTGCTGGTTTATGCTGGTCCTTAGCTGGTCATGTGCTGGTCCAGGACCAGCTAAAACCAGCTAAGGACCAGCTAAAACCAGCATCCCAGCATCAAAAACTACCTAACCAGCATATGCTGTTTTTTTCAACAGGGATTAATAAAAAAAAAAACATTATTCTTCCGCCAAACAATGTAGTTCCTCAGAAAAAGTTGTGGTTGCAATCAAGAATCAAGGACTGGAACTATCCGTTTTATAATGGTAAAACTTTAAATTCCACAATATTAATCAGAGTTGTGAACAAGCATTATGTAGTATGTAAGAAGGATGCTTGAGTCAAAAGCTTTAGTCTCCTATAATCCTCTTTTTAAATTCATAGAGCTCTGACTTTGGATTAAACCATGTATTAGTCGTGTTTGTTTTGTTAATTTGCTGCATACACAACACTTTGGGTTAAAAGTCAACATCAACCTCTCTCCAGGGAGAAGAGAGGAGAGCAGTGTTTGAGTATACCTAATTTAAAAACTAGCGGAGCTACTAGACTTTTTCACGGTGCTCGCTAGCTGAAGTCGTTAGATCAAAAAAAAAAAAAAAGGCGCGGCTGGCGGTGTGATGGCGGCTTGACTTAACTATATATAATAAAGCTGTGTGCAGCGAGAAATTTTGTTTTAATTTCTGAGCAGAAGCAGCAAACACCCTCACCTGAACAGTCCTCGGTCTCTCGAATATAGCGTCGAAAAGTCACGTTCATTCTAGTGAATCGGTTCATCCTTCTGTTTGATCTCTTTTTCTTATTTTTAATTCGATTCATCCTATATGTATCTTTCTCATTTGAAGCCTCGGAAAATCCAAATCATTTTAGTGACTCGACTCATCCTAAATGGCCCCGGTCTTATTTGAAGCATTGAAAAGTCCGATTAATTTCTTCTTTAATCATGTCCTCTCATTTGTTGCGAGTGAAGGTCCGATTCATTGTAGTGAATCGGTTCGCTCAGAAGGTTAATGTAAATGAACAGATTAAAAAAGATTCGAATTTATGTAGACTAGTTTGTACAATTTAGTATCTGAAAACGATGTTTTTCTTGTATTTTATGTGAGTTTTAACTGCTCAGTGAGAGACACATTCAGTTCAGCTATTTTTCATTAATCAAGGACAGTTTAAAAGAATTGAAATTTATTAATTTAATTACTGAGAGCAAATGTCCCTGAGAGCAAGTGTCAACAGAATAAAACACAATAAAACAAGGCTGACGGTTTAATGCCCATCATCTCAGAAACAAGACCATTTACTTCAATATGAGAAATACATAAAATATATATACATTGTGACTTTTTTTTTCTGAGTTAGCTAATATTTCTAAGCAAATTACATAAATGATGCTCTCAGCACTTTATTCAGTTCACTTAAATTTATATTTAAGAGATCTGAAATGCTAGTAAAATTGCAGTGTTTTCGAATTTAGGTACTTAAGTGCTTGTATTTGTCTTTTACAGACAGTGAACTATTGTCCATTACACGCTGTGTTTGGAGGCTGAATCTCAATGAGCTGCACATCTTCAGCCCAGTCTATCAAACAAATACACACTCAAACACACATACTCGCTTTCTTACACAGACACATCATTTACTAAACAGACTGGCTCTTAGTCTGTGCACATAAATCAAGTGTTTAAAACAGGCATTCAGCCAGATGCCCCATTTAAGGCCCCCTTTCCCATCCCGATCTACAGGGAAACAACAGCAGCCTCCCCAAAACCCAACTGGGACCCCTGAGAATCACACAAAGGGACTCAAGACGCTTCCCACATCGGAACAGTTTTGTACAAAGTGGAGAAGTGACCCATTCGGACACCCTTGCAATGTTCTATTCTCCAACCTGGCCTTATGCCACATTTACCCTCTTGAGCCTTACACCGATCCAATAAAAAACTGCAAAGACTGACACAAGACACAGAAAATTAGTTCTGACATAGCAGAGGTTGGAAGCTGTGCCATGTGGAAACACAGGGCTCATGGGTAATTTGGCCAATAAGAAAATAATAAGACGCCAGTGACTATTTGAGACGTGTTAATTTGTTCACAGTATCGGAATTTCTGCTGCCTCATGGAGTTCAGCTTAAAATAAGTAAAGAAAAAAACGTTATAAAGAATAAAACACAAGTTTTTTTGCATGCTCAGCATCTTGTGTCAGTCCGCATCTTGGCACACGTCACCAAATTGCTTCATTAGTGGAAGCAGCAACGTTATTTTTAAAGGTGATTTATGGAAGCAGATTAAACAGCCAACCCCAGGTCTTACAGTAATATAATGAAAACCTGTATACACTACCGACTGCAACACACACATTTGTACAGAAGGGCTGGTCATTGAGTGTGATTCAATGCCTGTGAGCTCTGAACAGAACAACAGCGCCCCCAGCTGGATGAGAGGTATTAATGCATATCTCCAAGCCTGAGACCTGCAGTGCTGTTATTGGGACAGTCACCTGTTGGCAAGCTAGCAAAATATTTAAGGGAAAAAATTAACCAAAAACTCATCAATTTATGGAAAAACAAAACATATTCATCTAGATTGTAATTATTTAA
Organism: Labeo catla; assembly: GCA_012976165.1. Lineage (NCBI taxonomy): Eukaryota > Metazoa > Chordata > Actinopteri > Cypriniformes > Cyprinidae > Labeo > Labeo catla. The sequence goes on from VONZ01000245.1 coordinate 292,345, forward strand.
TTAATAATTAAATGTCTCACGGCGACCCAAGTTCAAATCCCGTCTCGAGGTCCTTTCCCTACTGTCCTGTCCATTAAAGGCATAAAAGCCCAAAAAATATAATACATTCAAATAATATGGTAAGACACACCACTTTGCAATATCAAGCAGTGAAATGAGCTGTTTTGTACAGCTTAAAACAGCTGGACGTGGATGTGACTGGAAGCCAGACCCATAAAATTTACTAATAGCCGCGCCAGCTCTTATGGTAAGAACAAGGTGGATACATATCATAAGGGATAATTTCTGCTTTTGTTCTGGGCCATTAAAATGTTCTGTAAAAACATAATCACTGCTGAACTTGAACTTGGTGGTCAGTAGAAGTGTCTGACAGTTATTCATGATACATAATTTGCATTTGTAAGAAGTTTGTGTAGTTGCAACATGTCAAATAACGCTCTATGCCAGGCTTTTTTTAGATGGCTTGGTGTGGTGCATCGACCCAAACCTAGGTAGTCAGGAGAGCATCTGGCTTACTGATTGGCTGAACTAGGTCATGTATTTGGAAATCTGGCTGACATGAGACTGTCCCATAAAACTAGACAGTCTGTGCCTGAGGATGGTGAAATACACATGAAACTGCTATGTGACTTACCACGCTGTTTTATATTACACCACAGCTTTCCTTCTGTAAAGATCTATCTATCTATCTATCTATCTATCTATCTATCTATCTATCTATCTATCTGTCTCTAAAATAAGATTTTGCTAACAAGACTTTTGTATTAAAAAGTTTAAAATAAATACTTTCTTTATAGTGTCCACTAGATGTCTCTCTTCACCATTGCATACTCCAGTTGGTAACCATTGCACCGATTAAAACATTAAAGTTTTGTGACACAGCCAAGCACTCATTTTATTTCAGGCTTGTGTGCCATAGTGGGGTTTGGCAGTACGACACAAGGCTTATTATGCAATTATAAGTCTGTAGCCTAAGCATATCCTTATGCCACAGAAGCAACAATGTTTATGGATGTGGTAAATCCTTGCAGATGTTATTCTACCACAAATGCCCCGAAAATGTACATGTTTAAGTTAAACTGTGTGATTAAATGCATTTTAGTCAAGTAGTGTTAAAGGTAAGTTAACCTACATGACATGAGGATATTAACAGACCACCACAATAATACTTTTACGTTCATGCATTCAGCTAACATAATTGAGTACATTTTAAGCTTATACATGTTATCCCAATGTTACATATAGCTACAGGAACATGTGATAGAAAAAATATTACATATTTTGCACACCCGAGAGATTTGCGTTTGCCATCAAAACTGCCATCAAAACAAGTTTTGTGATCAAATTAAACGTTTTGCTAGCAAACGAAAAGTTTCTTGGTGAAACTCAAAAGTTTTGCGAATTTTCTCGGGGGAACGCAACGCTTTAGCGAGAGAACGCAAAAGCGTTGCAATATCCTATATCATATTTTCTCATAACATCCCCGTACCATGTTCCCTGAGAAAGAAAGGACTTAGATGTTATATTTGCAGATGCCTGCTAGTTTTCGCACCCCGTTGGGCTGATAACCTCTAATCACCAAAAACATGCAGTTGAAACAGCTTCAACATTTGCACATCAATATGGAAGGTGCTAAGGTATTGATCACTGAGGTGGACATCTGGCCATGCACATCAATCAATCAATCACGCCATCACTTCATCGTTAATCAAACAATGACCACTAAATGGTGATAAAATCACGCAACTATGGGAGAAATAGGCAAGAGACTGACTTACAGAGAGAAAATGTGAGTTTTAAAATTAGTATTGCTTGCATGAAGGACTTTGAAGTTGGTGTGCTTGTAATATCAGATTATTCTATCATACACCAGAGTCATGTATAGAATGGGGCCAGAGAAGAGCAATATGGACCTTTGGACCATGGTAAAATCAGCAGACACTGTAGGGTCTTAATGGTAGTGTTATATACATCTGTATAAATTGTTAGTGTCAGCGCTAACTTTAGTTCGTGGTTTATTGCAACCCACAGAAAATAAAGATTAACTTTATCCATGACCTATATTTACAGGGCAAACAACCACGTTCAATAGATTAAAGATTACCCTGCTGGGTCACCTCTAGCTGAATGAAGATAGCCTAACATTTGCAAGTCTTGAAATAAAAGAGAATATCAACAACAATCATTACTACACCCAAGATGATGTCAGTTTAACAAAATCACGGTAATTGGCAGTAAATATTCACACGCGAGTGCGATATAATTTGCACCAGCAGGGGTCCACCGCAATATGAGTATATTCCAGTGCTGATTGGTCGACACAAAAATATGCTGCTCGGCTGCTGGCTGGGGAGTGGAATATGCAAATTAGCGGCATGAGACTTTAATAAGAGGCTCGCCTTGTGCGCAGCGTGGAGTGGGTGTGTCGGCAGAGCACAGAGGAAAGGTTGTAGTTCTGGGGGCTCCTAAAGAATTTTTACATTAAAATAAGAACTCTGGAATTGCTTACAAATCCCGTCTCCCCTGCAATGTGCTTTGCTCAAGAGACCACTTTAAACTGAAGCACTTTCTCCATGAGTTCCACAAGGTAAGAACGTTTTAAAGGTTTTAAACGTTTTTAAAAATGCAAAGTGTTTTCTGGTGCCACTTCGAGTATGTTAAAGATTTTTTTAAAAAACAAAAACTAACTTTTCCGTGATTATTTTATTTTTAAATGTCTAAATCCAGATTTAAGCGATAATGACCACCTTTATTATTATTTGTTTGTTTGTTTGTTTGTTTTTTTATGAAGCATTCTAACAAAAAGTGTTCGAATAATTAATTTTTGCTATGGTTACTTGCCGGGCCAACGCAATTTAAATTCGCAAATTCTTTTTATTACCATATGAAAATATGCACTGTAAATAACTTTTGTGCTTACTGAAATGTTTGAAAACCTAGCACATATATTTATGTGTAATATAATGTATTTTTAAGAGCCCTACAACCTTTTGTTTTGACTTCCTGTGGGGGGTTTAAGTACCGCTGTCACAATCATTTGTCATTTCCACTCATGTCTAATTTGTATCGTGTTGTTTCATTAAAGCAGACTGCTTTCCTCCTAAAATATAATTTTATAGCATCTTAAGAAACATTTTAAAGGCATTGTACTCACACATCTGGCTTGTCTTTTGTCTGTATGTGTTCAGAGTTCTTCATCTCCTGAGTCCCCCAATGCCGGGTCCAGTTATGCCCGTGGACGTGGCTGTGCAGCTGTACATCACCCATTCACCCCCACTTCGCAGCTTCCTGAGCTCTTATGAAGACTACAGGAAACGCAACCTGGTCAACACCTGCTACAAACCCCTGCGGCCCTGCTTGAGCTCCAGAGCCCACCTGGAGCCCCCTCGTCTGGGATGGCAAACCCCAAAATCTAAGGCTAAGAAGAAGGTCGTGTTTGCCGACTCAAAGGGTATGTCATTAACGGCGGTGCATGTCTTCTCAACTTTTGATAACAGAGAACCAGCTCCATCCGAACTGCAGTTTGACCTGGAAGACCTAGAGGACATCACAGCCACTCTCCATATCAACTCGGTCCAGAGCAGAATTCTAGACTTTCCGCAACCAGCGGCAGACTATCTAGATTTCCGTAGCCGGTTGCTAAAAAACTTAGTTTGTTTGGAGAACTGCACCCTTCAGGAGCGGGCCCTTACTGGTACCATCAAAGTACGCAACCTGGCCTACGAGAAGATGGTTCACGTGCGAATCACTTTTGATACTTGGAAGAGCTTCCAGGATGTGGAATGCACATTTATGAATAACGTCTATGGTTGTCAGGATACAGACACATTCTCATTTGCCATTGAACTGCCTGGGTATGTGCCTCCTCAGAATAAGGTCGAATTTTGCATTAGCTACAGAACTGGACAGCAGACCTACTGGGACAACAACGATGGTAGAAACTATGGACTGGTTTCAACATCTTGGCAAGAAAACAACACATGGAATTCGACAAACCAGGGAAAGAAATCGAATGAATCTAAGAAGTTAGGCAGGAAAACACAAGACAAGGAAGTTTATAATTGTAAAAATCCGCTCCAATCCAATGGCGTTTTTCCAAACTGGCAGAGTTGGGGACGCATTACAACCAGTGTCCCCTATTGGTGACTTGAGCGCACATAATTAACTATCCAAATGTGTTGAAAGGTTTAAACGACAATATTTCTCTCCGTATGACAACAGAAGAAGATTAACAATCTTTTAAAAGCTCTTAATATGATTTACCTGCTGATTACTTTACAGTAGACCTAGATCAGCTGTCTATTGCCAGATTAATGAGGGAACAGAGGCTGGTTGAAATGGTCACAGAGTAAACTTTGTTTCTTCAGATGGAACACGTTGCTGCAGTGCAATACAGCATGTTTTATTCTTTTGTTAAGTAAATATGTGTAATGACCCTTTTCCTGAAGAGCTAGACATGTAAACAAGACCACTAAGGGGTCTGGAGTAAACACTTTGTTATGTCTTTATCGGTTCGTTGTAAAAAATGTGCCTTTGTCTTAGGTGTGCTAAGAGAATTTCTTTGTTAACCTGCTGCCAATGCGTGACACATCTACAGACTGTGCACTATAAAAAATGATACCAAGTGAAAATCAAATCAAGAGAATATATCTAAAGCCTGTGTCTCACTAGCCAATTATTTCCAGTTGAAGATTCTGTTATGGAAGAGATGAACAGTTGGTATGCAACCAGTGAGTTTGTCCTTCATATTGAAGGGGTAGCCTTTGCTGGTTACAAACTTTAAGAGGGAAAATAGAGATTTGAATATTTATCATATTTAATAGTACTCCATGAATAAACCAGCTTTGTAATTAATTTGGTTTTGATCATTTTGCTTATCAAGCTTTTTATCTGCAAAATGCACATGCAGGTGTCTCTTTTTTTCATGTTTGTGTTGGATATGTGAAATTTTATGTGCTTAATTTAATGCAACTGAATGCAATAAGTTAAACAAATGGCCTGATAATGGTTTCTGTGCCTTCGGATCTGCTCATTGTATGTTTTCCATTTATGTTTTAAGTGCAATCCAGTGAATATGAGTGGAATTGGTTGTGATGTCATGTTTGAATCAGGTGTGAAGATAAGAATGGCTGTATTTTATTGAAGAAAGAATGGATGTCTTTGTAAATGAGATTGAGTATGTATTTGGTGTGATTTTTCTAAAATAAAAAAATAAATTTCACATTTTCAGATTCTGTTTCTCAATAACTCTAGTCAGAGTAAGTGAGAATATGTCTGATTTGCCAAAGTGACAACAATATTGTACTGGTGGCGATTAAGCTCATAAAAAGCATTAGGACAAAACACAAGTGATTATTGAGAACTGAATTCTTTTACTCTTCTAGAGTTAAAAGCAAATTGACATTGACTAAAGTATTCAAGTTCTCAGGCAGCTGAAAAAATGAGAATAATATAGATTTCTGAGAAGAAGAGATTGGTCAAGTTGATGCAGTCGCCTGATACCTGGGCTTTATGATTATATCCATGTAAATCAAAGCTTATGAAAAGCTTTTATCAGCATATAAAGCTCTCTTTAAAATCATAAAGCAGTTTCAATCTGAAGCGGCCAGAGGTTTAATGTTAGCTCTTGGTCTTCTCCACTCAGTGAGGAATGCAGAGAATGTAGAGAGCTACATTTTCCTCTTTCCTACTTTTCTGAAATTTTTCAAAGCACTTATACCCATCTCTTCAATACAGAGAGAAGGGAAACAGATTTAAACACGAGACCTCTGATAACCCTGGATATGAACACCCTCTGCCTGGCCATGTACTGAACATACAGTTCAAAAATACCTAGCCTTGTGCCAAGCCTATTTATTAAACCAGTGAACAGAGGAACATCACGTTGATAGTAGAGGTTCTTTTAGGTTATTCCGATATCAGTTGCAGTGTACGCACTGTGATAACCCTAAATAGCCAGTTACAAATATAAAAAATACCTAAAAGTAGCACTGTATGATAAGAAATATACAAGGACCACAACATGCCTCTGTAGGGCAACTGAATTGGGCTAAAGAAAAACTCCACAACTTAAAGACTTTCAAAAAAAATAGGAAGAAATAATTTTGCTAATTATTTTGGATAAATATATATATATTCAACTTTAAATTCAACTTTGAATTCACAGAAATAAATTACATTTTAAAATATATTCAAATAGAAAAACATGATTTTAAAGAGTCAAAAAAAATACTCGTTTTGCTGTACTTGGGATCAAATAAATGCAGGCTTGGTGAGCAGAAGAGACTTTAAAAAAAATGTTAAAAAAATAAATTAAAAATCTTACTGTTTAATTCTGGAAATTAGTCTTTTTACTTCCTGAAAGAGCATAACAAGCTGCATCATGAAAGACGGTAAAAAGTCACACAGGCACTTAAATGTGTGGTATAAGGCATGTGCATATCTCTTTGCACAAACACAACCATTCAAATCGCATATCAAAGTGCCGGCAAGTATTTTGCGCCTCTTACCTCATTCTTGTGTGCCAATTCTCAACGGGAAACCCAAAGACAGGCCCAAAGTAATCATTTTAATGTGTTTGTTTCTGTCATTTGGACAACATGATCTTAGAAATAGGCTTTAGTGGCTCAGGCTCATGATATTTCAACTATGTGAAATACTGTTGGGAAAATGACTCAGCTCTTTCCTATAACAGGCTCACAGTTGCTTACAAAGATACTGGTTTCTTGTAGAAGAAACATTCATGATTTATGAATACGTATGTGCACCAAAAAACTGTGTATGTGGATTAGTTTTGTAAAAACTCATATTTTTAAACTGAATTGTGAGCCATATAAGCGTCATGAAGAGTCTCACCACTACCTCACCCTGTCTCTGCGATTTTTTTTAGTCTCCAAAACTTCAGCCAGAGCAGGACATTTGCCTCCATTTTTCATGATTCTAAAACTGAAGTTGTGCAAACATTAGAGGGCTGAGAGAGAGAGAGAGCTGGTCTGGGGCAGCAGCCATAAACAGGCCTCAGAGATGGCAGGAGAACAGTGCAGCATTCACAATCAGTCAAGAACAAGGGCTCTCTTACTGAGTGAGGAGGGAACTGGAGCGGAGTATGGAGTGGATTTGTCCATACAGCTGTGATTTCCTGCTCTGCAAAGCACTCTGTAACCATAAAGGGCACAGAAAATGTGTTTTTCCCCGGGTGTTGGCTTTACCAACTCAAAGATTTTATTTGCTTTTTTATTTCCTGTGGACGAATTGTAAACATGTGGTGCGTTCGGTTTTCCTTGATTCAGGTTCTGTCTATGCACAGATATATTCTTGTATGATGTCTTTCATTGTTTCATTGCTATCCTGATATTCTGACATGGCAGTTTACATAGAGTGTTATCTGATACTTTTGTACAGTGTAATTCTTCTGCTATTTTTAAAAGGGATATACTGCAGCTGTTGACACCAGTGCCAGCAGTCCATAGAAACCCATGACTCAGAATTTAGACTGCTCTCCTTCAAATATGGATTCTGAATCTGCATTTGGCCAGACTGTAACAACACTTTCATTAATTCTACTTCAGCGGTGGACACCACCCTGTTTACAATTTGCTTTTGCCAGTACTTGGTCAATGAGCCATTGTTTGAGTCTGGTATGAAGTCATCCAGCAGCAGAAATGACTTGAAGACTGTGAGTTTGGTCTCTGGCAATTTACATCTCATTTTATAAGGTGCTCATTCTGGAAAATATTCTTAATTTTGTTCCACTTAGCTGAAAGAAGTAATTTTTGCCGAAACTCCCAATCAGTGGTTGTGCACATGTATATATAACTCTGAGCTTTGCTTGTAAGTAGAAAATATGGATGAGTCACAGTTGACCTATCGGTAAGCCCCCTTAAAAGCAGATTAGCCAATGGCATTTGAGTATCATTTGCACAAGGACTGGAACTCAGACTTCTTTAGGTTTCATTGCCATAGAGAAACACTTAAAGATCTAAAGATCTTATTGGTTTGATGGTGTTTATGCTACAAAAATGGTAAAACAATGTGGATTCCAGGTAAACTGAAAGGATAGGCATTTGGAATTTAGAGGTGCTTACCAATTCAATTGACCCTTCACAGGGAATTTGATTGACAGGTGATCCAATGAATCATAAAGACAAATCTGCCATTTTTGTACAATAAACAAACCAGACAGGTGAGTAGATTTATGTCAGTGGAAGAAGAATGTTTGGTTTACATTTGAGGTCTTCTTTCATTAAAAATCTTCTGTGTCCTCTGAAGGGCAATACTAATTTAAAAAAAAACAAAAAAAAAAACTTAATATTTAGGCAAAATAAGAAAAATGTACACATCTCCTTTCTGTTCAAAAGTTTTCACCCCCTGCTCTTAATGTATGGTTTTTCTTTCTGGGGAATCACTGAGCGTTTGAACCTTCTGTAATAGTTGCATATGAGTCCCTCAGTTGTGGACTTAGGTGCTTTCTGGAATTTATGAAATCTTTTTTAATAAGAATAGACTATATCAGCAAGTTTCTATAAACCAATAATGGACATAAAATGTAAAAAATATATACTCAACATGAGCATATCTTTGTGCAGTGAAACTGATTCTTTTCTGTGGACTGAAGTGAAGCCAACAGAAATGGAAGCAAATCTCATCCTCAAGCACCTCAGAACTGTGCAATCTCAGAGTTACAGTCATGCACACACATACTGTTTCTATTTTTTGTGGGGGACATTCCATAGGTGTAATAGTTTTTGTACTGTCCAAACTCTATTTTCTTTTCATTTACCATAAACCTACACTGGACACAAAACTTTATGCTATTTTAGATTTTCAAAACACTTAATTTTGTATAATTTAAATTTTAAATTTTACTGTTATTACTTCACTTGTGGTGACATTTGGTCCTCATAATGTAGGGAATACCAGGTACACACACACACAGGGGTAATGGGTTTCTTTCCACTCCCACAAGTCCTTCAGGGTCTTGAAGTCTTTTACTGCATTACAACCGTAAACATGAACCCAGTGAACTCAGCAGACATATTTAACTCACTTGCACAGTCTGGTTTGACCCAGTGTGTACATACACGTGCACATAGCCAGTCAAGCCAAGTCTAAACCTTAATCCTAAAATACTCTAAAAATGGATATTCATTTTGTTATTTCCTATATAAACCATTTTACACGTATACATTTTTTTCTAAAGGGGATGCCCCACAAGCTCTTCTTTCTGGATTTCCTATTCCTCTGAGGGCATTTTTAGTCATTTTGTCAAAGCAAACATAGCAAAACCTGCCCACATAGAGACAATTTCACTCTTGCAGAAGATAAGCAGAGATTGCAAACTCTCATGATGCAATGAGCCCCAGACTTGCACATGCTGTTCAAACTTACTAAAGCTCTTTAAATAACATGATTAAACTCGACACCAGTTCTTTTATGTCTGCTTACTAGTAAATATCATACAGCTACATCATTTATAAATAATTGTAATATTTTTATGAACTGTATTATATATTTTTGAATAAGTAAAATTAGGAATTGATTCTGTTCCACAGTAGTCTATATTGTATGTATGTATGCTTAGTTTCTTTGGTAAAACTGGTTGTGAGGTAAACAGACAGCCTGACCATTTAGTCTCATCTTCTCAGTGTCACTCACGTGACCAGGACATGTCTTTGTCCACCCTGTCTTCACGGCTAAACACCGTGATCACTAGAAGTTCACTGGCTGCCATGGTCATGTGACCAAATATTGCATTGCTTACACGGTGGCCTGCACATGGTGACAGAAATAGCCGTGTTGTGACATAGATGTGTCTTGGCTGTGTGTCTACGCTCACTGGGAAATGCCTAAATAAGACATTTTATGAACATTTTGATACTGTTACATGTATTAGATCAAATAATCAACTAAACACTACTAAATATTTTATTCTATATTGCAAAGATGCACTTATATGTTTAGTTTATGTTGCTTTTGGCTAATATGTGAGTCATTTTGCACTTAGCGGTATGAATAGCACAACACAAAAGTGAATGTTTTCCGTAACTCTTGACATCATAAAAACGTACTGTTCAGAGTCAGTCATGATTCATTTACTCCACATGCACATGTCCAATAACGGTGGGTTGGTGAGGTAGGTAAGTAGTATTTGGCCAGCCATGTAATCTCCACATGAATTGAGGCTTCATGTAAAAATATAAAAAAACAGCATTATTTATACATTTTCTGAGTGTATGGCATTTCTCAAAAGTACCTTTTCTTGTGTATGTGACTGTAATAGAGTAACAGTGTGTTTTCAGGAGCAAGGAAGGTCAATTCTCATTAGCAATTTGCCTGTGATACCGGATATGGATGCCTGAGCTTCTTCTATTCCTGACTCTGAGCTGTATCACCTTTAAAAATTGGCAGAGAACTGCATATATCATAATATACATCTCACGAGAGATCAAAAAACAGACACCAGTCATTCATGTTCACACGTCAATAGACATATGTGTACTGAGCCATATAGTAGCAATGAAATATATACATGTGAACAGGGTGTTGGTGTAAACAGAGTGATCCACAACAACTCTGGGCTAACCTTTGACCTGGATAGTGATAGAGCAGATAGTGTTCTCTCGACCGGTATTCATAGTAGCAGAGGACTCTGGTTCACCATGACTTTCGGGGATAAAGTACAGCTAGATGTGCAGGGAATTGGCAGAACTTGTGTTATGCATGAGTGCAAGGACACATTTTTGCCAGGGAGTAAACAGATACAAAAATATTAATAAAAAATGTGACTTCATTTTTCTTAATTGAAACTTTATAGCAAATGATGCCTGAAAAACTAAGAATTATGCCTTAAAATTCTTGTAATTGCAACTATATATTTTTTTGTAAATGTTAAAATGTAAATTGTTTGCTTACATTCAAGCACTTATTACATTTGTAGCAGCTTGTTTTTAGTTGTCAGACCACTGCAGTTATTTCTGCCTTAGGCCTTCAGCAACTATGGTCATAATTCATGATGGTATGGGACAGTTCATTCATTTACAAGTGTTACTGTTTGAATTGCTTCTAATGTATGATCACCAATCATTATCACATTTAAATTACATTGTAAACTTACTAATTAGAACTAAATAGAACTAGAAGGACTAGAAGAAAGAAAGTGATACACGTTTGGAACAACATGAGTAAATGATCACATTTTCATTTAAGGCTGAACTATCACTTTAAAGACTCACAGCCTCTTAACTGAGTACAAAAATGACATAAAAACAGATAATTTCATCCTAAAGTCTGCTGTGTTTTTAAAATGCTATTAAGAAATGTAGGATTAAAATTTGAAGCTGCAATTTCTGATTGGTCTTCTGTCTTTCTTGTATTTTGTGACTGGTCTTTTCTTCCGTACAACTAATTTTCTTCCATATATATGACCCTGGACCACAAAAGCAGTCTTAAGTAGCGCAGGTAAATTTGTAGCAATAGCCAAAAATACATTGTATGGGCCAAAATTATCGATTTGTCTTTTATGCCAAAAATCATTGGGATATTAAGTAAGGCAATTATTTTTATTTTTATTATTATTATTTTTTGCACCCTCAGATTCCAGATATTCAAATAGTTGTATCTCTACCAACTATTTTCATATCCTTATTTATTCAGCTTTCAGATGATGTATAAATCATGACTGGTTTTGTGGTCCAGGGTCACATATTTTTTTGTTTTTGTTTTCTATTTTTATTGTCACCTTCACATGACTTTATGTGTAGATTCTCATTCACAGTCAGCAGAAAACAAGATCTGATGCACCTTTCATTTTCACTGAAGCAAATTGTAAAATTTTAGCTTACCTAAACCTAGACACTAACGCTAAAGATATGTTACCTTTGCAGAATCGATTTATATATTTAAAATGTGTTGCATAAAAAGTAAGTAGCCATTAGTGATTAATAGATAAGTTACGGTCTGTGTGATTACTGGTGGAACTCCAAGTTTAGAGTTGGAACAGGATGACTATAGCTGAAGAACAGAATGGGCTGCAGGCGCACACATTGACAGCTGATAGGACACTAACTCAAATATGAACTTTTGCAAAACAGAGTCACATGTTCTCTGTTTGCATATTTTGGAGTATTATGTAGCATTCTCCGTGCAGGGTGCTTTCAGAAGCGTTTGATGTAGATTGTGTAGATTTTACAATTATTCAGACACTAAGTACTATGTTAAAATACTTTTTTGGTCACACTTTATTCTCACAATTAACAAACCATTAACTATGACTTCCGCCCCAATAGTTTAGGTATGGTGTAGGATTAGGAATGTAGAATATGGTCATGCAGAATAGGTGCTTTATAAGTACTAATAAACAGCCAATATGCTAGTAATATGCATGCTAATAAGTAGCTAGTTAACAGTGTAAATTGGTCACTGTTCTAAAGGGTTACCACTTTTTTAGAGGCAGTTGTGTTTGTACAAAATGAAAATTTTAGATTTCTTTACAATAAGTCAAGTTGATCTGTTGACTAAAGTATAAAGGCATATAAAATTTTACCTCATGTGACAGTTTTGTTGAATTCTTAGTTTGCATTTGATCAGCATACGTTCCCAAAATAAAGAATGACTGTAACAGAAAGGAATTTTTCCAAAAATTAAAGGGTTAGTTCAACCAAAAATGAAAATTCTGTCATTAATTACTCACCCACATGTCATTCCAAACCTGTAAGACCTTCCTTCAACTTCAGAACACAGATTAAGATGTTTTTGATGAAATGTGAGAGCTTTCTGACCCTGCATAGACAGCAATGAAACTACCACGTTCAAGGCCCAGAAAGGTAGTAAGGACAAAAATAGTCCATGTGACATCAGTAGTTCATTCATAATTTTATGAAGCTACAAGAATACTTTTTGTGCACAAAGAAAATAAAAATAATGACTTTATTTAACAATTTCTTCTTTTGCATGTCAGTCTTTGACATGTTCAGAAGAGTAGCATGACACATGCATGTGATGTTCTTGATGCAGGAGTTGGTGTTCTGACGTAGAATGTCAGGGTCGGCAGGTTTTTTCAACAAAACCTGCCCAATTGCTACTCAAATCTAGCCCAGTTGCGTTTTGAGGGGGGTCCCCCATTAAAAATCGGGTTCCTGGGGGTAAAATACATGTTTTTTGATGAGGTTCCCTTGGTCCAATTAGCAATCCAGAAGCTAAATATTATGTTATTGTGATCACTTCAACGCGCAGATATTAAAAACAACCCACACCAACAGCCCATTTCCACAGGAAAACCACAGACTTGGCAACACTGCAGAATGTCCATCTCTCTAAATTTATCATCTGTACATTCTGGTTCAAATAAGCCTGTGCAAAAAATTGCAAGTCATCCTCTCCGTCCAAATCTTTGAATATGTTTACGAAGACTGTTTTATGTACAGAATGCGTCTTCTTCTGTTTGTACACAAGGCCCAGCTCATCCAGGTTCTACATCAGAACACTGGTCCCTGTGTCAGCAGCACTACACGCATACTAGGGTGACCATCCGTCCCACTTTGCGTTGCATATTAAGAATATGTTCCGCGTTGTCATCAGTCTGTTGGTTTTTCAATTATCATATTAAGAAAACATGCATGCATTCCTTTTGCTTTTTTGAGAAGCTTTTTATTTATTCATTTTGGTGCGTAGTTTCCACACAAAATATGTGCGAACCTCATCAAATGATCAAGCACCACCAATGGAAATGGTTGAGCGTACACGGAAAAACACAATATTCTCCATTAATTTTAAAGGGTTACTCCACCCCAAAATGAACATTTTGTCATTAATCCCTTACCCCCATGTCGTTCCAAACCCATAGATGCTCTTCTTCAAAACACAATTTAAGATATTTTGGATGAAAACCAGGAGGCTTGTAACTGTTCCATTGACTGCCAGGTAAATACCACTGTCAAGACCCAAAAAAGTATGAAAGACATTGTCAAATTAGTCCATCTGCCATCAGTGGTTCAATATGTTGGATATAATCTTTTTTTTTCTTTGCGTACAAAAAGTATTCTCGTCACTTCATAAAATTCAGATTCATTTTGGGGTGAAGTAACCCTTTAAGCAAATCCAAAAAAAAAAAAGATGCAGCTGTCAGACTGTCTTTCTTCTTATTTTAATAGTTAGTTTGCGTCGGTTTCTTTTAAGTTATTTTAATGACAAATGTCTTACGGATAATTAATGATAAAAATGTCATTTTTGAGTGAACTAACCCTTTAAAAGATAAGAAAAACTGTAGTTGTCAATTTCATATTGACATGTATAGCATGTTACACGTGTCCCACAAGTTCAGGTACAAAAGAAAACATTTTCACCCCTTCAAAACACACACACACACAGTCAAAAGCCTATGGATTACAGATTATTGATTGAGACCTGTTGGCCAACATAGGTCAGATTTCATAGGAAGCTATACTTTGGTGGAGCATTGCACTCCTGCTGTAGCACATTCAGTGAGAAACACCCCCACATCAATTTTAGTGCTAGTCTTTGATGCTACGTTACCAGACTACCATACACCAAATGACCTGCAGCAAATGCATCAGACCGCGAGTGTAAACATATTTTACAAGAACGCTCTGGTCCTTCTGTCATCGACACACCCCCCAATGATATGCAGATCAAAGAGGAACCTGTGATGTTATGTTCATAGCTCTTCTGTGCATGTTGAACGTATTTGGGAGGAACACACAGGCTTTTTTTTTTCTTTCCAGTCATGACCCCAGCAGACTAATGTCACGTACGCATAATGTTTGTTTACAAGTTTTTGCTCAATGATTGCAGTCTGCTAATCTGCAGATCGATTTTCAGTTTGGTAAATTTATGATTAATCTGAGAACTGATGGGGCACACTTTATTTTAAGGTCCACTTCTCGCTGTTCATAAACCATTAACTACGACTTTTGCCTCAATAAACTCCTAATTTGCTGCTTGTCAATAGTTAGTAAGGTACACTGTAAAAAACAATAATTTGTAACCTGGCTGCCTTAAAATTTTAAGTTCAGTCAACTCAAAAAAAAAAAGTTTATTCAACTTGAAATGTTAAATTATACTAAGTGACAACTTAGATATTTGAGTTCAATCAACTTCGAATTTTAAGGCAGCTGGGTTACTTACCCATCTGTTAAGTTTAGCAGACACAAATATCTAAGTTGTTACTTAGTACAACTTAACATTTCAAGTTGAATAAACTTATTTTAGTTGACTGAACTTAAAATTTTAAGGCAGCAGGGTAACAAATTATTTTAAGCTGACTCAACAAATTGTGTTTTTTATTTTTTACAGTGTAGTTGTTAAGTTCAGGTATTGGGTAGGATTAGGGATTATGGTAGAATACGGTAATGCAGAATATGTGCTTTATAAATTTCAATAAACAGGCAATATGCTAGTAGTATGCATGCAAATAAGCAGCTAGTTAACACTGTGAATTGGTCCCATACTAAAGTGTTACTGATTAATGTTCGTCTGTTTTTTTAACTTTGTATGTAACAGCATACTATGGCATTTAAGATAATGTAAAGTAAGATAATGTAAAGTGTACAGTGTACCTACCTAAGAATGTTCTGGTAATATAAGGTAACTGGGGTAGGGTTAGGTTTAGGGGTAGGTTAAAGCTTTAGTAACTTATTACTTAGTTATTGTAATTACTACAATAAGTGTGTGTACATGAGGACTGTAAAATAAAGTGCTACCGTTATCTTTATAGTTATCTCTCTGGATGTAAATGGACTTTTAAAGTGTTAGATGTTTGTGTATTTGTCACTTGTATTAGTTTTTATGGCAACACTTTACAATAAGGTGTCATTTGTTATCATTAGTTAATGTAACATCAACAATCAATAATCAATAAACAATACAATTAATACACTATTTATTTCACTATTCTTAGTTAATGTTAGTTAATAAAAATACATTTGTTCATTGTTTATGTTAGTTCACAGTGCATTAACTAATGTTAACTTGAGATTTTAGTAAAGCATTTGTAAATGCTCAAATTAACATTAACTAAGATTAATAAATACTGTAGTTCATGTAAACTAATGTAGTTAACTTATATTAAGTAATGAACCTTATTGTAAAGTGTTACCATTTTTATATTAGTTTTATATCGGTTTTTATATTTCATTTTTAGGGGTTCAAACGTGTAGCACTGAAACCCTTGTAGTAATTAGAATGGTCACGGATCAGCGATCTCCACGTAAAACAGACTTGAAACTTGGAGGGATGGTAGTAGTCACAAAAACGTACTTGTGCAAACTGGTCCAAGGTTTTTTTGCCCGATCGAAACCAAATCAGTGCAGAAAGATTCTCTGGAGCGTGAATATCAATGAATACAAAAAAAACTTTAACTTTTAACTTACTGTCGCAAAGGGCCGCCAAAACATTTAAAAGGTTACTTTTAGTAAAATGCCTATAACTCATAATGAGATAAAGAGATATCTATGCTAAACTTAGAGCACTTATGAAAGAGCTCAATCTAAAGTCACAGGACAAAAATCACGGAGCTTGGCCACTTGGTGGTGCGATAAAAGGGGGAGAAACATAAAAAATGGCTATAACTGCACAACCATTTGTTCTATATCAACATGAAAATAAGTGTGCGCTGTCTTGGTCTGAAGTGCGACCAGTGTTTACAAGAATATTTGTGTATCTCAAAAAACATGACCGTCATTGCCAGACGAAGTTTGAGCACCTGTTAGACAAGGTAAACAAATGCTGATTTGAACGAACCTCCATAATAATAAAGAGAGACAAGCGTGGAAAGAAACATTATAGACCAGTGTCAGAGATACACCTATAAAGCCTAAAAGGAAAACTCAAAACTTCACGAAACCTGCACATACTTTAGCACATGCCACAGGCGATTCTAAACTAGCATGGACCACAGCTGGTGCTATAACATAAACGTTAAAAAAGCATCATATTTCTATGACATATTACCTGTCTTTGCTAAAAATGCTTTTTTGATTTACACTAGGTGGTTACAGACTTGCTAAAAATTATGACTTTTTGTATTTGCTTAAATGCCTCAAAGCGCTTGAATTTTTCAGTTTTAGTTATTTTAGTAATCAAGTTCTACTAAATAAAAATGAGAAATGCTACCTGAAAGAAAGAAAGAAAGAAAGAAATACAATGGTAGTTTATCATTCTATTCAACTAAATGTAGAAAAGAGGAGAGAAATCAAGACATGATCCAGTCAGACTCAAACCTAAGCCCCCTTTAGCACCTACTTGCTCCAAGCATGAGCATAGTCCACTAAACCACAGTTCTGTCAACACCCGGATGATTTATAACAGATGTGGTGTCTGTAATGGAAACTCAAGCCTTCACACTCTCAATTTCTGCCTGAGTCCAAACCTGTCACAGACCCAGCACTGCGCCCAACTCTTATGTAAGAATGACAAAAAATGCAACCCCCATATGTGTCAAGGTTCTGTTGTGTGTTTGTATTTGTGTTTGTGTGAGTGCCAAGTGAAGAAAAGAGTGCAAGATAAAACATTAAATAAGTTATAAGGCAAGCAAGAGAGAGCGTGCTTATATGATAAAGGCAGTATAGGGTGGAAGGTCAGTTGTGTGTTGTTAGACCACAAAGCATCTGCTTCCGCAACATTTGGCATCTTCCCCCAGTTAAGTGACCCACATACACTCCATTAGCCAATAGCCAACCAGCCGCCCCATACAGATTTACCGACAAGGGTCTTATGCTAACACAGACTTTGATCTCATAACACACCAGTCCTAAATCAGCAAACTGCTCGCTCTGGCATTCCCCTCATTTAACATGTTTTACCTTGCTTTCCCTTCTTTCTTTGCATTTCTTTTTTGCACAAAAACCTTTAATAAATGGACAGTGATGGAGCTTGTTTCTACAACCTGTACCACTGCGCTACTGATTACAGACTTTAACACACACTCTCAACAATCATAATCACAGGTCTTGTACCATGCAATTATTTATGAAAATAAAAGACACATTGTATAATTTGCCAATTTTAATCAATTAATTGCTTGACAGAATGAATTGGGTCATTATTTATAGAGCTACATGGACAGAGCAAGTCATTAAGACTGGGGTCATGGACGCCCACTGAGGCATGAACAATTCATTATCCACCATTAAAAGACTCAGCGGCTTCTATGCTTGAATAGACTCACACAGAGCAACAAACTCACCCCGACACCTACAGACACCTATTTCTGAAAATGTTTACACACAAAGAGACTGGGCAGTTGTTAAATAAGGGGCGCCGTGCTGCTGAAATCAATTGAAAACCTATCAACTACTCCATAAATTGACACACAGAGAGCCGAACTGTGATTATCAGATGAGCATGTCACTTTCGCTGTAAGAGTAGCTATTACTCACAGGCTGACATGCATGCAAAAAGTCAATGATCATTAAAAGTTACTACACGTTTCCTTCTAGAACCCACGTGATATAATTATTCTTGAGATTCACCAAAAACTTTTAAGAGTGAAATATGAGGTGGAAAAATCTCTCCATTCACAGCAGCCTATTAATGAACCTTTTTTCAGTTGAATTTCTATAAGGCTTATGGTAGGCTATAAAATAAGCATGTTAATAACTGCGAGGTAATCATGGAGAATATTTTGCATTGCACCGTTTATTCAGTGAAGAATTCATCATGTATTTTATGTATTGTGCATGAACATTTTTACACTTTGCATTATGAATTAAGGTGTGGTCACATTTACTATTGTTTGGCGAATTTTCACAGCCATAATCCAGTTGTTTCAAAGGGAATCCATGCAAGGAGCCTTTGTTATTAATAATAAGAACCTAGATGCATGTAACAAACTAAAGGACAACAACAAAAAAACAGACACAAATGAAATAAAGAGGGCCCTTTAAAATCTGTTTTATTTTTTCCTAAATTCCATTTACATTTTTTTTACACTCTTTTTTAATGGTTACATTAAAAATATATATTTATCAAAAAAAGCATGTCTAATTAATTGACATCATGAAACTTGCAGAATTTAACAGCAATTTATTAAAAGTTCAACAAAAATGACATGTTTTTAAGTTCCTATTAAATTCGTTTTATTATTTTTCTCAAATTCAGTTTTGTTTGTGAACCTTTTTTTTCCCCATTCATTTTCTGGATTCATTACATTTTAATAATCAAAATTCTAATGAATTTATGAAGGATAATTAGACTTGATAAAGAATTAATTTATTAGGCTATTCAGAAATTTTCAGTAATACTGTGTTATGTATTTACAATTTTCTGGTAAATAAATTCTGGGAAATATTTGTTTCTGGTAAAAATCCTTTAAACATTGTTTCAATAATATTTTTGTTAGTAGTAGTAGTAGTAGCCTTACATTAAGTAATATAGTAATATATTTCTGACTGTCAAGAACTGTTATTTTGACGGGCTGCTGTGAAGACCTTAAGGGTCTTCATTGCATAACGACAGTTTTGCGCAAAAAAAAAAAAACAAAAAACGGTAAAATGCTCATGAATGACTCTCAGAGCAGTTCTAGAGATTATGTTCATGTGTTCATATACTCATAAATTGAGGCGGCAGAGGCCGAATGCGTCACCGTGGCACGACGAAGGCTGCCATAATTCGAAAGCAACTTCAAATGTGGTCTCTGATTCCCAGGAAAATGAAGTGTACATCTGATGGGCACTTCGCATCCTCCCATATCCCAGAATCACTTGCGCACAGATGACGATGGAATTTATATTCAAAGAACATGACGGGTGAGAGTTCTGTTGGGGAATTCACATTGAAATGTAAGTAAACAAACTTTAGAACTTTAGTATTTTGTATGCATGTCCTGCTGTGTCATGTTTTCTAATGTTAAGATTGCAAACCTTTCTTTATATTATAAGTGTTTCCATTTTCTCTTGTTGTAGGACTATTTTAGAGAATGTGAGCCTACTGGGGAAAGACTTAAAAAATACAAAGTAAGCAAGTTAATAGAGTATTTTTTTCCCCCTGAAATTAATTGTGCTGTTGTTGTTAACAGGCATGGTTTATTTGCTCTGATTTAGGATTGCAAGTGTCACAAATTTTTAATCTTTAATTAAAAAAAACAACATCAATTTTAAGTCCAGCCCTGCCTCCATGTGTTCTGGGGTCTTCGTGGAGGTGAATCTCTTGGTGGCGAATGGCCAGCAACTCCTCTGCAACTCGGTGGACAATGCGGTGGACAGTGGAAACACTGTGTCAAACACTCTGCTGCCGCTGAACATTGAGATGAACAATGCATAATTTGTTTTTATTTATTCACAGTTTTATTTTTATGGTTACTTAACTGCCTAAAATCAGGGTGTCTTAATATGTTCACCATCAAGACAATTAAATCGCACCTTGGTAACATATCAGTCAGTATTTGAACTGCTATATATTTCTGTGTGCATGGTTTTGTATTTTTTTTCATATGTATCTTTACATTATTCAAGTCAGTTCAAACGCAATGAATGCATTTAAAATTGTAATCCGGCAAGGATGCAGCAAAACAATATAATTTACCCGGTCATGGTCTTGGCCAAGCCTGAGGTACATCCCCACCATCTCCTCCAGTAAAACATAAAATATAAAAACATATATGACCAATGCTGGCTCCATAACTTAAACGTCTAAACCTGTCAGGATGACAACGCCCCTCTCGCACCCTTGCTATGCGACAGGAGCAGTAATCGGGAACACCTGCTGGCGCAATTAGGAAATCCTGCGAAGGTGGAGCATCTCATGCAATTCGGAGGCGTGGCCTTCGAAGTCCATGCACTTCGAAGTGCGTGCACTCCACTTTGGGACACAGCTGTAAATGGACCCCCCAGGGTTTCTCGTAGCGGAAGTCGTCATAGTTGGGTAAAATCCGAGAGCAGTGAATGGGAGAGTACCACAAATATATTTTTTGCATTCCCATTTGCTGAAATAGCAAAAGAAAAACTACACGATAGTGTTTTCACGACTTTCAATCAAAGGAAAAAAACTGAGCTTAGACTGATATCGGCAGTCAGAAGAGCGAACAATGTCAAATTTACCGTCATTCCCATAGACGCGGCATTAGAAACACCCTCACATAGCGTTAACTATTTTTTTTGTAACTTAATGAAAAGGTGATATAATACAAAGTATAGTGTTATAAATGCACATACATTTTTTAAAAAAAGTCAAAATATAAAAAACTTTAAAGGATTTATGATGATGATGACCGTTGAAACGCGTCATCACAGGCTTGTGAAAAGGGTCCATAACGAGAAAGGCGAACACGCAGGTCTGCGCAGAAACCATAAGAAAAGATGGCTTCAAAGACAAGTTGGCTTCCAGACACTGTCAGTAAGAACTTGGTCCTTTTTTCACTTAATTTTACTGTGGGTTTGTTTACAAACAAGCCACAATTCGATGTAGGATTTTCAGAAAGACTGAAACTAAAAGACGATGCTGTGCCGACTATATTGGATCCGACAATAATGTTGCACCACACAAGTGTGAGTAACTGTTTTTATTACATGGTTATTATTGCTTGTCTGGTACTGTAGATTTTTTGATATGTAACTGAGTATTAATGCGTTTTTGACCTAAATCACAGAAGGGTCCATCTGTGAAGGATATAGCCTGTTAAACATACACAACTGTTAGCCAATCATAGCAGTGGGCGTTTACTTCGGAGTCTACAAACAGTAACGCCTGTTTAAACAGAACATAGGACAGCCTGTTAGTTCTAAATTATGATGTATTTTGATCTCAAAATCTTGATAACATTATAAATATATATGGACCACAGAGAACATTACAAAATGAAAAAAGGCAGTTTGATCTCTTTAATGTTGCTTTACACAGATGTTGAACTGCAATTGTAAAATTGTTTAATGAAAAAAATGTCATTCAGTGTAATCTGAATGCTTCCCAGCTATATTATAAATGATATGACCTGAAAACAAATGCACTGTGATAAACGAACACTATTGTTGACTGTAACTGAGTGTGGTACTCAGTGGGGTGACCCAGAAACAGGGAAGAGTGTAATAGACTACCTCTCCTCTCTGAGTATAATGTCACTGAGAAATACATTTCACTTTATCAGAGGGACTGTTCCACCATTAGTTGCTTTATAACTAGGGCTGAAGAAAAACTGGTTTTAGATATAATGTCATGTAGTTGTGGTAAAGGTCTATACATCTTTTTTAAAAGTAGGGCACAGGGAAACTGTAAAAGTACCACTTTGAACTTATAGGTAAAAGAATCCACTTTAAACTAGAAGAAAAGAGCAGATTTAAGGTGGAGTGTTTAGATAGAGCACTGCATTTTACAGTTTATAGTTTTACAAGCATTAACATTTAATATTTTTGAAAGGGGATACAAGTGCTTGAAATATCAGACTGTAATATTCCCACAGCAGAAGATAAAGTATCTTAATCAAAGGCCTAATGCCAGTTTAGCTGAAGAAAAAGATACACAGAGCCACAGAGTCTTTAGCACTAAATCAGATCAGGCTTTCTAAACCTGTGTTTGCCCCAAACTTTTAAACTATTGAATTTCAAGACTTCTCAGTCCTTTCATGGACTCATTATAGCTACAAAAGAGTCAAGTCGAAGGCTGCTACTAACTAATTTTGTGTTTGTGCAAAATTTTTGTAAAATCAGTTTTAATGGAGAAGTCCACTTCCAAAACAAAGACTGACATATATTGACATACTCACCCCCTTGTCATCCAAGATGTTCATGTCCATATAATGGACTGATATGGTGCCCTGATTTTGAACTTCCAAAATGCAGTTTAAATGCGGCTTTAAATGATTCCAAATGTGGTTGAGAAAGAAGTGTCTTATCTAGCGTAACAATCCTTGATTTTAATAAAAATAATACAAATGATATATTTTTAATTCCAACTGCTCATCTTGTCTTACTCTGCCTGGACTGTTAGGGTATGTCGAAAAACTCCCATCTCATGTTCTCCCTCAACTTCAAAATCATCCTATATCACTGTTTTACCTTTTTTGTTAAGGGAGGAGTAGGATGTAGGATGGTTTTGAAATGATTTTTGAAGTTGAGGGAGAAAATACGATTGGAGTTTTTCGACATACACTGTCTTGAGTCAGAATACACAGAGTTCAGGGAAAGGCAAGACGAGCGTTTGAGATTAAAAAGTACTTAAACTGTATTTTTTTAATGAAAATAACCGATCGTTTCGCTAGTTAAGACGTTTCTTCCTCGTCTAGGATCGTTTACAACCGCATTTGGGATCGCTTAAAGCCGCATTTAAACTGCATTTTGGAAGTTCAAAATTGGGACACCATAGCAGTCCATTATATGGAGAAAAATGCAGAAATATTTTCCTTAAAAAACAATTTCTTTACAACTGAAGAAAGAAAGACATCAACATCTTGGATGAAAAGGGGGTGAGTACATTATATGTGAATCTTTGTTTTAGAAGTGGACTTCTCCTTTTAATGAGGAGCGTTCAGGTAGAGCTCTGCATTTTACAGTTTATAGTTTTACAAGCATTAACATGTAAAATTCTTTCAAAGGGGCTACAAGCGCTTGAAATATCAGACTTTAAAGTTCTCACAGCAGAAGATAAAGTATCTTACGCAAAGGCCTGACACCAGTTTAGCTGAGGAAAAAGATACACAGAGCGACAGAGCCTTTAGCACTAAATCAGATCAGGTTTTCTAAATCTGTGTTTGCAGCAAACCTTTAAACTGTTGAATTTCAAGACTTTTCAGTTTTGCATTGACTCATTATTAGCACAGGTACAAAACAGTCAAGTCAAAGGGTCCTAACCAATTTTGTGTTTGTACAGACATATCCTATACTATATTATACTATATTATTAATAGTGAAGCTCAATTAAATATATTTTTAAAAGAGAAATATATCTCAGAATGTATTTCAGGGGCAAGAAAACTCATTCCCAAGTTTACAGGATAGACTGCATGTTGGCTAAATGCAAGTGTGGATGGAATTACCTAATAAAGCTCAAAACTAGACTTAGATTTTTTTTTTATTCATAATTATATATTAATATAATGCATTTTTTAACATTGCAAAATATGTTTTTTTGCTGATTTGTATTCAGATGTGCTATATTTTCACAAATGTGACTAATGTATTTTCTTGGATTGAAATATATATAGAGAAAAATATATATTTTTATATTGTATTTTATTGTAATATACAATAAATGGCAAAAATCTATTTGTAAAAAAAAATATATTTTGATATGTATTTTTGCAAATATACTTTTATGCATTTTTTGTACATATTTAAAAAAATATATATATTTGAAAATATATATTTTTTCTGTATGGGATAAATAACTGAGTTTTCAAAACATAGCAGGGGGTGCATTGTTACAGACAAATTGTGATAGGAGACGCAGCTGCAGTTAGTGACAGATACAGTGACAACGCTGTGCCTGTATGTCTCTAAGGGTGACACTGTAATGCATTTTGTTCACAAAGTTATAATGTGTCAGCAAATAAAGGCTGTATGGCTCCATGCAGGTTTAAAATACACTATATGGACAAAAACTTTGGGACTTTATTGATACTGAATTCTAAATACATAGACTTTAACATGGATATGTTCTCCTATAACAGCTTCCACTATTCTGGGAAGGCTTTTCAGAAGATTTTGGAGTGTTCCTATGGGAATTTTCCCCTGTTCATCCAGTAGAGCATTTGTGAGTTCAGGCACTAATGTTGGACGAGAATGTCTGGCTCGTAATTTCCGTTCCAGTTCATTCCAAAGGTGTTCGATGGGGTCGAGGTCACTTGCCGTTTTACTAGGTGATGTGATGCCTAGCATGCAGCTGCTCAGCAATGGAAACCCATTCCATGAAGGTCCTGCTACAGTACTTGGACTAATATTGTTTTAAAATCTGTTCTGGTTTTAAAAGTTGTGTAATGTATTTCCGCTCATAGATGACTAATATTCGTATAATAGTCTACCAAAAAGTTTTTAGCCAAATTGCCCTTGTCGGTTAAAGAAGGATAAGCAGTCGAGGCAGCAGTCGTGGCAGGATGCCTACAAAGACATAATTATTATCTTTGTATTGTCTAAATAGCTTTGAACAAACAATACTATTATTGAAATACATGGCTAACTGAGTCTTTTACTTTTGTTTTGTTTATGGTACTTAAGTGTTACATAATATGGGGTTCACAGCAGTGTTCTGAAACACCTGCAAAAACAGGCCAACTGCATATGCCAAAAACACTTATCCACAAAGTCCCGCAGATTATATAACATGCAAAAAAACAGATGCCAATTCAGGTCAAATAGCTGCTGTGTCCGCAGATATTTGAACTTTAATATGTGAGTAGTTTTGTTGGTTTTGGCTGCTTCCAGTGGATCGGTTAGATTTGTAGGAACTTGAGCATATCACCATAAAAGCCCACAGCCAAATCAAACTGAAGCCTTTCAAGGTTTCTGAAATAACTCTGGTAAAAGCTGGATTTTGTCTCCCCCTCATGGGATGTAAGGTGAAGGGGGCTATTATTAGTGATGTGGTCAGTTTGTATGTGGGAACTATTTTACTCCAGGGATACACCCATAGTCTTCCTGTTACCATCAGCCACACTAGGTGTCTTTTTGCAGTTTAGTGTTATCATCTCACAAACTACAGAATGAGCACCCCCTGCTGGTCGAGGGCTTTTCAAGCAACAGCATTAACTTTCCCATTCAGGTACAAGCTCGATTGCCACCTTTTTCCTCAGTGCGGATGAAAAATAACAGTGTGCAGTAAACGGTAAAACTGTTTGTTCTACAAACCAGTGTGTTCATAATTATGATAATACATTAAAATAATATGGTAAGACACACCAATTTGCAATATCAAGCAGCAAAACGCGATGAGACCAAAAGCCACACCCATAAAATTTACAAATGGCCACGCCTACGGTCAGAAAAAGGTGTATTGCCGTGTTCAAGTCCTCCTGGGACGTTCGTACTTATGAGTTGACAAGACCTCATTAAGTCACTTTGGTCGGAATAAAATGGCGATTTCCCTTTTCTACATAAAATTCAACGATTTCTCTGCATATACAAAATGACGAATAAAGAATGTGCATGGTGTTTTTGCTTTTTTGTGATTTATTCAAATTATGAAGGTGATGTAAACTGCATCATTATATATTCTTTGGTAATTATACAATAATATAATATTCTGTATATATAACTCGTATAGTTTTATTCATTTCAACAAATTTACCGTCAATACAAACGCTGCATATTTTTTTCACTGACACGCCTCCAACTTGTAAACTCAAGGCTTAAAGGGTCCTATCATGCTCTTTTACAAAGTCTTGATTTTGTTTTGGGGGTGTACTAGAAAATGCTTTCATGCTTGGTGGTTCGAAAAAAGCATTATTTTAACATAATTTACATTATTACAATGCATTTCTCCCAGCCTGGCACATATGGCTCGATTAGTTCCGGGTTTAATAAATGCCCACCTTCTGAAAAGCGAAATGTGTTGTGATTGGTTAGCTGTTCCACTGCGTTGCGATTGGCGAACAGCTTAGATGGTATTTCAGTACTGCCACGCCCCTTGTCAAAGAAGCAAGTTCTGTGTACAACTGTTAGCGCAAGCTAGATTGAAGTGATTCTTACATTTTAAATATGGACATTTTTCTTACAAAAACGCATAGGAATCTAGGAATCAAGGAGGGTGAGTAAATAATACACTACAGTAGTGTTGGGTCCTATCATCAGCTTGCGAGATCGGCAATACATGATATTATTATGGTAATGTATTTAATTATTTACATACTTAGTTTCATTGCCTGCATCCAGCTCCAGCATAAGGTTAAAAGCAGCCTAACATTATCAAAGAACATAATCACTGATTAGCCTAGCCTATTCTAGTGCAAGTTTATGCATTTTAAAAAACACTGGCATTGTAAGTGAAGCTATCTACACTGTATGATGAATAAATCTCTTACCACACACTGCACACGTCTGCGGCGCATTACGGCTCCGACGCGGCAACAGGAGTATGTCGCGGCTTTGGCATGTGTTTCGACCCCCTGTACTGAACACGTCTGCGGCGCATTACAGCTCTGAAGCGGCCACTCTAGTCAATGCTTGTGTTTATACCCACCGCGCTGCAGCTCATTGAAGCAGTTCTCCGTGCTGCATTGCTAAAGTTAGGCTAATCCCCCACCTCAACAATTCGAATTTCCGTGAGCGGGATTTAATTTAATGATATTCAAATGGACCGGTTGTGACATCATTGCATGCAGAAAACAAACGTTGTAGTCCAAAGAAGCCGTTCGTTGTAGTTCTTGAATAGGGATTTAAAAAAAAAAAATGAAATATCTCCTTTTGGAGTGGACTTTGAGATTTGTATCTTAGATCTTTTTTTATGCCCAAAAATTCACACCACACACTGACTAAAGTTAAAAAAGTGAAAAAGCATAATTGCATCCATTTAAAGAAAATGTCGAGTTTCCCACTCGTAATAATGACTCTGTGGTGGCGTTCATGTGCTTTCAGCTCAAAATGCGATCTATTCGGCATGACTTGAAAGCACCACTCTTTACGCACTGCAGTCCCTTCCTAGTAGGGCCTTTGACTGTGAAAAAAGCAGCATGTGGACTTGTAATCACCGACATTAGCCTACTACTGTCTTGGACTTAAGTTGTGTAAAGGAACATCCTATGTTGTTGTTACCAGTGTGTGCGTTTTACTCGCCGAGTTTATGTACTTGAACACTTGTGAGGTAAAAACGGACTACGAACTGTGAAACAACTTTGAAACAGCTAATTAAAATTAAATTAACGCGACTGCACTCGATTGCATTTGTTAAATAACATACTGTATGTAGGTTGTTCATTTAGGTGAAATGTCCTGTATTGTCATTTCTGGGTTTATTTAATCTGCAATTATGCGTACGATTATCTCTGATTAATGTATTAATCATCCCAGAAGGAGCCATTTTCCCCGCACTTAGTATGTATATTTAAATAATAAATATTGAATAAGTCCTATTTCGAACAGCAGAGAGCGCCACAAATCAACACAGACTGTGTAAAAATGTTGTACCGTTAGTTTGCTAAGTGAGTGGCTAAAGCATCCAGTTTAATAAAATTACAACAACTGGGCATTTCAGTGGGCAGAACAGGCCAGAACATATTAGATATTTTATGATGTGAGTCAATCTGGATGTTGTGTGTCTGAGATGCACCCATGTGTAATGTCTTGGCTGGGTTGTGGAGCTGGATAATGTTTGTAAGGAGGAGGTGATCCATTATCACTGCTTTGAGGTTGAACATGGTTCAGACACTGGTTCGGGCAGGGAATGAGCTTTGGTGAAAATTCACGAGTACAGGTGAGACATCCTGAAGTGCAATTAGACTGATTCTTTCTGAAAACACTGCCGAGTTGCAAGAACTGTAAAATGAGATGAACTTGACAAGTGACATACATTTTAATACAAGTCATCTCTCTGACAGGTGAATTAATATGAAGTGTCTTCAATCCTTCAAACCTCAACCATTTGTTGGATATAGAGGTGAAGACGGGACCCCATTTAAACTTGGGCTAAAATAATTTGAGTATAGCACCATATTTAATGTAAAGTATCTAAAGTACAGAATCATTTATATTTCAACAGCCATTATTCCAGTCCTCAGTGTCACATTATATTTCAGAAATAATTCCTTATCAATGTTGAAAACAGTTATACTGCTTAGTATATAAACAGCTATACTACTTAAGTAATATTTTGTAACATTATAAATACATATATGAACCAGTTTATTAGATGTTAAACCACAAGCACATAAACACAAATATGTACACATGCATGGCTTTGCTGTATAAATATGTTCTAGTCTTGACCTTTGGCACAGTGGT
The DNA here is from genome assembly GCA_012976165.1 of Labeo catla. Classification (NCBI taxonomy): domain Eukaryota; kingdom Metazoa; phylum Chordata; class Actinopteri; order Cypriniformes; family Cyprinidae; genus Labeo; species Labeo catla. Next base: position 321,216 of record VONZ01000245.1, read on the forward strand.
GATGTCATCAGTAAGATGACAAATCAGCACAACACTGTGATGTCATTCCCAAAGAAGAAACACTGTGGTGATGTCACTCCTATATATGATTCTATTGGTGCCATGTGTCTTGTTCTTTAGGTCTAAATATGGAATGTCATGAGATCTCTGACATTAACCTAATGACTTCATGCGAAGAAGAGGTGAGAGAAGTAGAGAAAGATGATGATTGACAGCAGCCTCCTGGATTAGAGAGGTTCCAATTACAGTTGATCATCCATGTTAACAAGATCCAAAAGAACACAGAGCTACCAGAATACACCCAGAGATCATCTCCAGTATCTGGCTAGTGACAGGTCTATAAGAGAACAGTTGTGTCAGTGAGTCATTCAAGAGGGAATATGACTGTGGCTTTCATGAATGATGCAATTAGCCTATGGATGCTAACAGGTTAATGCACACTGCAACAGTATGATGCAACAAAGTAGCAATAAGTGTAGCGGATAACAGATCAAACACCAGTTGTGTCTTCCTGCCCTCTCTTCATCCTGTTTCTAAACATCTAATTTTAGATGCTCTTGTGTTGCCAGAGCAGGGTAGTAACTGATAACATGTAATCTGGATTACATAATCAGATTCCAAAAAATTAAGTACTTGTAATTAGATTCAATTACATTTTAAAATACTCTTAATCAGACTAAAGTTACTTTTTTATGAATTACACGATTACATACTATTTACACAATAGCAATAAATTATTCATAATGCATTGATCCTCCCTAATTCCTCGTTTTCATTTTTTAAATGTTACTTTCTTAAATAGCCTACCGCTTATATACATTCAGAAAGTTTTCCAGTTTTGTGAACATTTACATAAACACCAGTCCTTAGTCTCGGTAGCTACACAGCATTTGACCACTGAATTTACAGAAGTCATTTCAGGTTTAAAAAGTAGTTCAACACTGTATCAAATACTGATGAACACTTTCATTTTTATTTGAATCATCAGTTAGTAGATTATTTAATGCCTTTGGAAGGCTTTTGTCTTTCAAACACATTAAAATGCACAAATTCACATTATTTCTTATTTACATGTGATTCAGGGATTCACACCTTTTGGTCATTTGAAAATATATTTACCTGAAGTTCCCCTGGAGTTTTGCATGTTCAGGTTAATGGTCACATGACATGCAGGTAAACAAACACTTTGTTAAAGTTTAAAATTATTTATTTTAATTGAACATTTTTATGATTTAATCAATTATTAGCCTTCCAATAAACTCACAAACCCATGCAGTTCCTTTACAAACTCCAGTTTGAGAAACCTTGACGTAATGTAACTTTAAAGCACTTCATGTTGTTAATAACAACAAATAGAATATATTTTCTTACTTTTTGTATTTTCATATCAATATGTACAAGATACAAGTACAAGATTATCCTACTTAAATCAATGTGATAAATGATTTGGGTCAAAAGTAATCTAGAGTAGTCCGATTATATTACCTAAAATGTGTAATGGATTACGTTATCAACTACAGTTTTTGTCATGTAAATCGGGATCAGTAATGGATTACAATACAAAAAAAAAGTAATCTACCCAGCTCTGTGTGTTGCCAATTTAAATTATTTATGGGTTTTTACTTTTATTTACGCATTTACTTGTATTTAATGTATTTTTTTGTCACCAACTCAACACTTAAAGTTTCTTTGAAAATGTTGTCTTAAAATTATGAATTGATAAAGTGCCATTTTTATAAGAACTACATGACAGCTATTGCTTTGTTCTGATAACAAAACCTTTCACAATAAATTATGTGTATATGTACAGATAAAATATAGAGATTACCTCATGTTAAAGAAAGATGGAAGTCCAAAAGCATTGGACTAAACAATATATGAAGAGGAATAAACTCAAAGAACATGAAGATAATGCAGTTTGAGAATTTCATTTTATTGGTCATACAAAACAGCAGTTTAACATCACTGTTTATTAGCAGAGGCCCACCTGTTGTGTCTTCCGTTGTTTACACGAGGACAGTCTTATTTTAACTACTTCACATCTCCTTATACAATCGCTCATTAGTGACATAATGAACGCAATGTTGTAATCAAACATTACAACTAATCAAATAAGACAAAACTCATAGCTCAACTACTCACCAACGCAGCAACAAACGAGTGGAAATAAAATCCTGCTGAGGGCGTTGGCGTCATTAACCAATGATATAATTTGTGGGCGGGGCGACACATGTAGCCCTGCCCCACATGCAGCTCCACCCCGTTCTGCAGGCTGCAGCCAGGACCTTCTCACTTTTTAGGCAACGGTAAAACTTTCGTCACCACAATGGAAGGCCCGCCTCTCCATTCATTCGATTGGACAATGGAAAAAAACGCGATGACATCGGGCGCTTTTCCGCTCAGAGTTGCTTTTTTTCAATTTAAGGCGCTCAGAGCTCTCCGGCAAAAACGCGAGGCGCAGCAGGCGGTTAAAACGCGAGGCGCCCGCGGCGCATAAACAGCGCGCATAACGCCAATAGAAAGCTGCCAATAGAAAGCAATTCAAAAAAGGCGCCTCTCACTGCAAGAACGCGTTCGGTGTGATCGGGGCCTAAGGGGCCGTTCACATATCGCGCCTAAAAACGTGTGGAAAACGCTAGGCGCGCCGATTTTTCATCCTTTCCAAAGTGCTTTGTAGCTTGCGTTCCTGTGGCGTCTGCCGTTGCTAAGCAACCATGACCCGCATTCTCAATGAAGACGCAGAAGTTTCAACGGATTTCCAGCACTAAAAATCGTTTGCTGTAGCTCTGCTACTAAATTTATTTAAAAATGTACCGCTATGATCAGCTATTTATCCATCTTGGCTGAGCTTTCAATGCTGTTACTGGAAAGGATGGAACTAATTGGTTGAATCTTGTCACATGACCCGCGGTGCGCTTGCGGCATTCTGAAAAGTTGAGATGTTTTCATCTCGATGCGGTGCGGACGCGCCTGAAAAAACCGAGCTCGTCGCTTCCGTTATGAGCGCGGCTGCCGCGCGTCTACATTTGAAATAACGAACTTGAGTGGGCAAAAGACGCGATATTTGAAGGGCCCCAAGAGAGGCGGCAGCTTTCCCGCGAGTGGGCGTGGTTTCAGCGCTGACCGCGGACACGCCCCCAACATTTGAAAGCAGAACCTTATTGTATTCATTTGTTTTTTTTTTATCATTCACATTTGGCTGGGTGGTTAATAACACTTTTCTGTTGTGTGACAAACGCAGAACAAATATGTAATATTGCTTTACAAGGACTTTAAAATGGATTCCTGCTTTTATCCATTCTAAATAAGAGGAAAACTCCCAGCATTTGTGCATGTGTTTGTAATGTGCTTCCCCTTTTTCTTCAGTAATGGTTTAATGTTGGAGTGGTAGCAGGGGGTGGAGGGATTCAGTCTCACTTTCTCTGTTTAACAAATGAGCTGTGAATTCTCTAACTCATCCTGACTGAAAATAGAGTTGGTGTGACATGCCATGATGAATGAGAAGACTAAAAAGAGATAGACAGTGGCAGGCTTTTTTTGTTTATTTACATATATGTGATGAACATGAGTGTTCTGGACATATTTATATCCGGATCTATTGTTGATGTTGGCATATTATGTAGATGTCACGTTTAAAGTGTTTTGGGTAACCAAAATCGGCAAACACATGCAATGCTCTGTAAACATCCAAACAAACTATTCCTGACATTGTTCTTCCAAAATCCTAAATCATACATTTTAAACACTGAAGTTTGTAACTTCAATAAATGTTGCTGGGCATGGACATATTTGTGGTTAAGTATGAGCTGCCTTTGCCCTACATGAAGTATTTTTGACCTTCTCTTTTCTAAGATGAACAGCAGGGCCAACAGACAGCTGAACAAGTGATGCACAGACTAACAGAGGAATGCATGTCACATTCCACTTCCTTGTGCATGAGAGGGGGAGAAAAAAAGTGAGTGAGAAAGAGAGAAGCTGTGCATAGAAACAGTCTAAAAGAAGGCACATTCCTGGCTTTGTTTTTCGTTGTCAGATTTAAACTCGCACTAATATCATCACATACTTGAAACAGTGTTTTTAAAGATTGCCTTTCAACAGTTTCAAAGGCTTTAGTCCATAAGGACATATGAATATGAAAAAGACTTCCTAAATCCTTCAATCTAGGACAAGTGTTAGATCTAACAGCAAATTGTACTGTCATCCAAGTATAAAAGATTTCAGAATGTTCCCAGCAAAATAAAACACATTTCTGGAATGTAGTCAAAGAAATTAGAGAAAAAAACCCAGACTGTTTTTCATATTTTAATGTTCATTAATTAAATAACAATAGGTCATGAACAGCATTAGGAAGCTTTTCATGTACAGTGCGAACATTTACAAGGGGAACACATATAGCAGGCGGTGGGACGTATAAAAAAAAGAATAAATTACCCCAAGCAGCATCATCTATTAGGAAAAGGACAAGCATTGACATAAAATCTTTTGATTATAGGTTCAAATATACATAAGTGCTTCAACATACAAAAATACATTGTATTTATAATCAGAGCTCAAAGACACTTCAGATTTGATTTGCATGTTTTCTTAGTGGGGAGGAAATTGGATTTTGGAGAGCAGCCAGTGGCCTTTGTCCTAAACAACAACATCAACAATTCCACTGAACTGACAGAGAGTGCAGAGGATTTTTAAGATCATGTTGGTATAACATGAAGGTTTAGCTTGTCAGAAGAAACATTTAGACAAACATATTTCCACTATTGGTACATATGGGTACAATCCACTGAAAACGGCGTTGCCAAGATATTCAGTCTCATTCTGTATGCATCTTTTGATTAACTGTATTGACTTACAGCATTGCAGCGACTTTTTAATTTCTAAAACCCACTGTTATGATTGCTTGATTCCAAAGTTGAAGTGGAGAACAAACCCTCATTTAACCAGCTGTCATCACCTGAGATGATCCAAAATGAATGTAATTCTGTTCCTCACTGAGTACCATCATATAAAATTTCTGAGGAATAAAATCTGGGTTGGCAAAGCTCCATGTTTTGAACCCTTAAAGGGACAGTTCACCCAAAAATTAAAATCCTGTCATCATTTACTTACCCTCAAGTTGTTTCAACCCTGTGCAAGTTTATTTCTTCTATTGAACACAAAAAAATATATATATTTAAAAAAAAAATGAAACTCATACAGGTTTGAAATAACCCGAGGGTGAGTAAAGGACACAAATATCATTTTTGAGTGAACTATCCCTTTAATTCTCAAAAAGCATTCTGGGAATGTGCATAAAATCGGTTTGGCAACAGTTTGGTGTTCACTTATTCCTTATAATTATGAATTCAAATGGAATACTCCTATCATAGGCTACTACACATACATTAAAGATTAACATTGTCATGTAAACAGAGAAAGTTAACCTATGACCTTATCTGAACTAATGCTCCAAAGTAACACTCTTAACTAGAACATTTAAAACAACGTGAAGATTGAATCTCGAACCTCAAACTCTCTCCTCACAAACATGTCCATGACTTGCTATATGCTGCAAAGTGGAGAATCACATTGAGAAATATCAGTTCGGACTATACAGTTGTTTTCCCACACAACTCTCGAAATCCACTGTAAAACGTGTATTATTAACATTCTGGAGCTGCTTTTAAGATTCAAACATCTGTTGAGGTGAATTTGATTGTTTTATCTTATTTCTAATTAAACAGGAAACAACAGAATGTTTAGCCTGTGAGCCAAAGCTGCTCTTAGAGAGATGCAGCTGGCACACTTCAGTCATTCCCCATTCAACTGTTTTTAAAGATGAGATTTCTCAGTGAATTACTGCATTAAGCATATCTGGCATCAGTTATTGTTAGATCAATTCTATTAAGATAATGATCTGGTTTGGGTAAATGCAAGATTTGGCCTCAGCTCGATGTGAAGGAAAAGCGCTTACCCAGAGTGCCTTTCAAGGCTGTTATTTTGGGACATCTACAGCGCTCTCATTCAATTCCAACTGAATGAGATCCATCAATACTTCAGACCAGAGCCAAAAACACCATTGGAGAAAAATGAGAGAGTGTGAGGGAAGATGGAAAGCGACTGAGAAAGAGAGTGAGTTTGTGTGAGCAAACGAAAGGGAGAGAGAATGATGACATGAAAAAGAGCCACTGAATTTATGAGGGACAGTGTGGGCGGTGAGAGCAAGAGAGGAAAGTAACTAAAAGGAAAAAGAGAGAGTGTAAAGGTAACGCAGAACAGCAATAATACAGCGAGACATTTGGATTCGCCTCTAGTGCAAACTCTTGGATAAAAACGGCTAATCTAAAACCTTGTAAGACTTTATCTTAAAAACGTCTCCATTTCCCCTCACTCCTGTCACCTGGCCGGGACGCTGAGTTTTTTGCTTACTGTCTGTGCTAGATTGCTATCAGATAATCCCAACGGGCCGCTCTACGCTAAGGCGTCGTCATAGAGACAACATGCAGAGAAAGCTTTGGAGGAATATAATCATCAAACTTGATACAGTGCCAGTGGGTGGAGCCACAACTGTCAAACAGGAACAAGAAGGAGGGAGGAATGGAGGAGTAGAGGCTGAAGCAGTGCACAGGAAGAAGAGAGCAGTCCTGTCAGTCATGGGGCTTTGTGTTGTTGTCTTTCAACGGAGGCACAATCATTCAGTTTTTCTGCTTTTTGTTCATCTCTTGACATAAGTCTGCATGAGATTTCCGCAAAGCTGTAAGTGCTGTTTAACCGAAGTCGATTCTTGGACGGTACTCGAGAACCATGGGATAAGCCTGGGGTAAAAACGAAAGTAGAGAATGACTTCAACTTTGAATATCACGGTATCATTTTCATTATACCGTCACAGCTCTTTATTTTACTTTCTTGGTGTGTAAAAGGCAAGGGCACAGACCTAAGGGCATCAGTGTGTCCTCTGATTTTGTGTCAACCTCTAGTGTGTGTGTAACTGGAGAAATATGACTCATAGATCTGTCAGTAGCTGAGCAGTTTTTTTTTGCTCCTGCCCCCCACAATCACCACCAACTCAGCGACAGCTGTTCACACTTCTCATAAGCACACACACACACACACACACACACACACACTCACACACACACACATTCAAACACACCCACATATTCAGGGTCAAAGTAACTTTTCAATAATTTATCTATCAGAGTTCTAGTCCAGGGGTTTTCAAACTTTTTAAAGGGATAGTTCACCCAAAAATGATTGATGCGTTTTTGTAAGAAAATTATCCATATGTAAAACATAAGAATTACTTCAATCTAGTTTGTGCTAACAGCTGTACACGGAAGCAGCTCCAGGCTGATGACGTAGGATGTCGGTGTTGCACATGTGCTGGTGAGTCTTGTGAAAACCAACATTTGTTTACAGGAGCAAAGGAAGCAAAGTTTTCTAACTTCGGCAAAGGAAAACCAGTCTTCTCTTGGTTTATATCGAAATCCTCTAACATGTTTCTTTACAAATCCTTTTTTTGTACTTCTAATTTGTGACCGCTGTTTTGTTTTGGTTTCTCCACGGTGCCTACAAGTTCATCACATCTGAGCAGCGGATGCGCAAATCTGACGCATTAAGTCATCTGCCTGGAGCTGCTTCTGTGTACAACAGTGAGATACACATTCTAGATATGGATATTTTTCTTACAAAACCGCCTCAATTTGCTGCAGGAGGCCTTTACTCACTCCCCGGAGCTGTGTGAGGCACTTTTTATTATGGATGGACGCACTTTATTGGACTTGTTTTGGACTGATGAAGAGAAACACCTGCCTATTGCCATGATAGAACTTGGAAGTGCCAGCATTGTTTAAAAGAAGGAACTCATATACACCTAGGATGCCTGGAGGATGAGTAAACAATGGGCTAATTTTAATTTTTGGGTGAATTAAACATTTAATGCCAAAGAGACCCAATTACTATGATCCATAGCTGAGGGACCCCTTCCTAAAATATAAAGGTGGCTATAGATGTTCATTTATAAAAAACTATTTATACTGTGTAGAAAAAAAAATATATTAAGAGTGATATTATAAAGACAACATGTTTTCAAAATTACATAATAAGCTTTTATATTGTCATTGTACTAAAGGACATAATTGAAGATTCAATGTAACAGAAGAAGAAAATCTCCCCTATAGTGTGACGTACATCCAAGTGAAACGGATTACTGACAAGAAATTTAATGGCAGGGTCATGGTTCATTACATCGGATGTTGATTGGATAAAGACAAATTTGAATGCAAGCTTGCAGTCAATTGAAAGATAGGGGCAAAATGGACTAAATGATTGGAGACATCTGTTATTTTATGGGAAGATCAAAATGACAAGTTCAGAAAAAGTTAAAAATAAAACATGAATTTATTGTTCACATGCGTTTAGAAAATAGATTTTTCATTTTATACTGCCTTTCAAATATTATCTGGTTTTGTTTTTGTTCTTACTGTTAATAGATAAAATTAATTCATTTAAAGAGATAGTTTACACAAAAATTTAAATTCTGTCAATAAAATAAAAAATTCATGTCATTCCAAACCTGTAAGATCTTTGTACATCTTCAGAACAAAAATTAAGATATTGTTGATGAAATCTGAGATCTTTCTGACCCTGCATATGAAGCTACAAGAATACTTTTTGTGCACTAAGAAAAAAAAAAAACAACAACTTTCAACAAATTTCTTCTCTTCTGCGTCAGTCTCTGCTGCGCATTCATGAGAGTATGTACCATGACGAATATGTGCGCCTTTCACACTTTGTCAGCTGCACCACATGCATGCGCTTTGGTACTCTTGTGAACGCATGTTGGCTGATACGGAAGAGAAGAAATTGATGAATAAAGTTACTGCTGAACCACTGATGTCACATGGGCTATTTAACAATGTACTTTCTACCTTTCTGGTCCTTGAATGTGGTAGCTGCGTTGCTGTCTATGCAGGGTCAGAAAGCTCTCAGATTTCATCAAAAATATCCTAATTTGTGTTCCGAAGATGAACGAAGGTCTTACAGGTATGGAACGACATGAGAGTGAGTAATTAATGATAGAATTTTCATTTTTGGGTGAACTATTTCTTTTTTTTTGATTTATGACCTGTCTTTAGACAGCAGAATAAAATAATATTAGTCAAAATTCTGAATATGACTGTAAGTATAAAAAATAAATAAATAAAATCAGTTTATTTTAGTGCACGTCAACTTTGGCAGCCCTAGAAAATTCTCTCTCTTTTTTTTTTTTTTTTTTGCAGACCTCCTATCACCCCTTTGCAGGTATAAAGTAATGTTGCAAAAATGCATAAACACACACATTTGTTTTTCAACAATGGTGGCAACTTTCTAATAACTTCTGTTGTTTTTATCCTGAGCTTATTATATTTTTCATTGAGTCATTATTAAAGGGGTCATCAGATGCCCATTTTCCACAAGCTGATATGATTCTTTAGGGTCTTAATGAAAAGTCTATAATATACTTTGGTTAAAAATTCTCAATGGTAGTGTAAAACAACACCCTTTTTACCTTGACAAAATGAGTTTTGCAATAATCAACCCATTCTGATGGATCTGTTTACTTTAGCTGCATTTATCGCGTTTAGCCACGAAACTTGCTAACTAGAACATTATTAGGAAAGGTAATTGCAGAGATTCATAAAAACCCCTTATACTCACTTCTGCTGTAGGTGAAGCTGGATCACAAATGATTTGCGCGAACATAGATGCATTTATGTAGATCGGGAGGCACATTCCCTTCACAAACAAACTTAATCCACTGCATCTTCAGCGGCTCGGATGTTGTGAGTAAATGACGACCACTATGTTCATTATTACATCCAGCAACACAACACCTCATTCGCTCAATCAGAGATATTCTTGTCTAACTTACATCCCTGCTCCGTCATCGAAACAATGGTGATCGGACTGTTACAGCTGATTTATGGCGTGTCTGAGGTAAGACGCTCATGTCAATCAACTATCGTGGAAGCGGCCTCACACCAACAGGCATCTAAGAATAGCTTGATTTGAAATAGGGGATATTATTTTTACAGATTACTTAAAAACCACTGCATGGATTTTTATCATTATAGGGTAGATTTGTACATAAACTGCCAACACACATTTATGTTCAAACAACATACAGTCATGTGAAAAAGTTAGGACACCCTATTGAATTTCATGGTTTTCTGTATCAGGACATAATAAAAAATTATCTGGTCCTTGGCAGGTCTTAAAATTTGAAAAATAAATCCTCAGATCAACATTATCACATGACATATCACACAGTGTCATTATTTATTTAACAAAAATACAGCCAAGAGGAAAAGGCCATGTGTGAAAAAGTCAGGACACATTATGAGTCAATTGCCTGCAGATCCACTTTTAGCAGCAATAACTTGAAGCATTCATTTTGTGTGTGACTTTATCAGTCTCTCACGTCGTTCTGGAGGAATTTGGACCACTCTTCTTTTCAACGTTGCGCCAGTTTATTGAGGTTTGTGGGCATTTGCTTATGCACAGCTTTCACCACAGCATTTGAGTCAGAATGAGCTCTGGACGTGGACTGGGCTATTGCAACACCTTGATTCTTTTCTTTTCAGCCATTCTGTTGTAGATTTGCTGGTGTGCTTGGGATCATTGTCCTGCTGCATGACCCAATTTTGGCCCAACTTTAGATGTCGGACAGATGCCCTCGCATTTGACTCTAGAATACTTTGACATACAGAGGAGTTCATGGCCAACTCAATGACTGTGAGGTGCCCAGGTCCTGTGGCTACAAAACAAGCCCAAAATGATCAGCCCTTCTCCAGCATGCTTGTCTTTTGGTATGAGGTGTTTGTGTTGACATGCTCTTTAGGTTTTCACCAAACTTGGGGCTGTGCGTTATGGTCAAACATCTCCACTTCGAGAGCCTTCCAAACATGCCATTTTGTCCCATATTTGTCTAATGGTATTGTCATGAACTTTATCATTTAACATGTTAACTGAGGCCTGTAGAGTCTGAGGTGTAGTTCTTGGATTGTCTGCCATTTTCTCTGAACTTTACACGGTCTGATCTTGGGGTGAATTTTCTGGGACGTCCACTTCTGGAAGGAGAGGTGTTTGTTTTAAATGTCTTCCACTTGTGAATAAACTTCAAATTGTTTGGAAATGGCCGTATTACTCTTCTAAGATTGATGGCACCAACAACTGCTTCTCTAAGATGATTGCTGATGTCTTACCTTCTTGGCATTGTGTTAACACACACCTGAAGGCTCCAAACCAGCAAACTGTCAAAGCTTATGCTTTTATAGAGGCGCTCAGACTTGCTGATGATCAGTTAATCAAAAGTATTTGATTAGCAGTGCTTGACTGTTATTTACCCTCTTAATTCCAATGTTAACAGTAAGGGCGTCCTAACTTTGTCACACATGGCTTTTCCATTTTGGCTTTATTTTTGTTCAGTAAATAATGACAGGGTGTAATTTGTCATGTGTTGTTGTTCATCTGAGGTTTTATTTTCAAAATTTTAAGACCAGCCAAGGACCAGTTTTTTTTAATGATGTCCTCATTCGTAAAACCATGGAATTTAGTTAGGGTGTCCTAACTTTTTCACATGACTGTATAAAAGTGAACTTTGTATCCGATGACCCCTTTAAGAATGTTTAAAAAGCCATTTTCCTCCTGGGGATGTTGGGCAGGTCCATACAGTGTAGGTGATTTTTATGTTTTACTATATTTGTAGGGACATTAATTTTGAACAATACTGGCAAAACTTGATCCACACACATATGCACTTACACTGTCACCCTGAAGTCTCCAGCGAGTACGGTAGATGAATTCCAGGGTGTGGTCTTTGCCCATGATCTCTCCGTTACACAAAACATCGAGCTGTGAGAAACAGTTACAGAGTCGACAGAAGGCAAATTATGTTTCATGAAATCAAATATTAGGCATGTTGTGTGTTACATACACATTTAGTGAAACGTCTCACAGAACAACCACAGAAACAATTGTCATTGACTATCAAGTTTCACAACTGATGGGAAAGAGCTCATTTATTAATATCTATATTGAACTGTGAAAGGAACCTATTAACTCTCAATACACACAGAGGGAAGCATTTGCTTGTGTTGATAGCCCTCTGAGACTGTAATAAAACAATATTTTACCTCATAAGAGCTTGGCAGCTTCAATTTTACACAGAGGAACTTCTTAATGGTTCCCACCGTAACACGGGTGGAGCAACGGATGAATTTCTTCATTAAACCCTGTTGCAGAGACAAGGAGTGCAAATTATAAACACAAAACAAACACTTTTAAATACATACACATATACTGTCTATATGTACCTTAACTATGCTTTCTCCTGATTGGCCATTGTTTCGTAGACAATCCAGACAAATAGCAATCTGAGGATCACTCCTGTGGTAGTCTCCACCTTTCCCATCATCGTCCTCTTCATCACTCAGACGAGCTTTCTTAGCTCTAGGGCCATCTAGAAGATTGACAAAGGAAATCTTTGTAACCTTTAACCTTAAAGTAATTTGGTATATACTGTATGTGTACATGTGACTGTGTGAGAGAGCGTTACCTTCTCCGTTTGATTTGATCTTATTTTTTCTCCAAAACTCACTTTCCTGTTGTTCCTCCTCTAGTAAATAAATACAATCATTTAAAGAAACTACATTAAGAAGCAGTTTACAGACACAGAAACACTTACAGTGCATTACAGAGAATAAAGCATGCGTGTCTGTGTATTTATATACACACTCACTCTCTCTTAGTCCAGGCACCAGCTTGAAAATGATCTCCTCCAGGGTCTTATCTAGCCTGCAAAGAGAAAGGCCAAGATACCATAAAAAACACAGGAGGACTTATGTGTGTACTTAATCTGTGTATGTGAGAAATGAGTGTGGGTGAGTTTGGGTACCTCAGCATCTCTAAAGGGTTGGTTTCATGGACTTGTATTCCACATTCCGGACACTCATTACTCTCCTCAAAGTGCTGAACGATACAACTCTTACAAACTAGAGGAAAGTGGAATAAGAGGAGAAGAGAGAACAGAAGAGAAACGAGATTGAGTGGATCAGGTCAAAGTACTGTTTTTATTTGCTTTTTGATGGCCCAAACATGACACAGGTCACTGAAGTTAAAACAATTAAAAATAAAAACAATATATTTTTAAGCCACTATATAACTATCATTTTTTTAAGAAAAAAAAGTAAGTGTACCAATTAAAATTACAGCAATTAATGGATAAATTTACAACTAAATGCCATCAATACACAATTTAAACTCATAAAGCCACAAATAAAACTAGAAAACACCATAAATTACAAAAACAAGTAAAAGTATATATATATATATATATATATACATATATATATTTGCATGTATACATTTATATTCATATAATCGATATTATATATAAATATGTTTAATATATAAACGTAACATATTTTTCTTAAATATATACATGTATGCGTGTGTATTTATATATACACAATAAATATACACAGTACACACACATATGTTATGTACACAAAAACTTTTATTTTGGATGTGATTAATCGAGATTAATCATTGCCCAGCACTAAATATTTTCAGTTTTCCTATTAATTTTAATTGAATTTTTGACTTCAACTTATTTTATTAAAAGTAGTTGCTAAGGCAACATTTCTAATTTTAGTTTTTTAATTGATTATTTGTATTTTAGTTCAGCTTTTTTTTTAATTAACCCAGTGTTTTAATATTTTTAATATATTTTACTTACCAATAAAAACAGTGGTTTTGTAGTTTTAGTTCGTCACTTCCTTACATTACTGGATTTTTTAAAAGTTTATCAACTTGATCAGCTGAAATAAAATATAAATATTCAATTTAAAAAAAAAAACAACTGAAATTAGAAAATTAGAAATGGTGCCTTGACAACTTCTTAAAATAATATAAGTTGAAGTCGAAACTTAATTTAAAATTAATATAAATACTGAACATATAAAAAGTAATTAATTATACATATAATTAATTACTTTTTATATATAAATATAAATGTAATATAAATATAAATAAATTAATTATTATTAATATTGTTAATAACATAAACATTTATAAATAAATATAAAAAGTCATTTTTAATAAAAAATATTTTTTTTAAATGCTAAAGTTGGTCAGTATTTTTACTATTTTTCACTTGTTTTTTAATTTATGGTAATTTCTTATGAGTATAAATTGTGTATTGGTGGCATTTAGTTTCAATTACCCACATCGGGACTTTTGACAACGCTATTATCAAGTCACTTTTAGTCACTGCTGCATCTACCACACATTAGGAAATTTTCTCATGGGTTAAACAAATAATTTGGATGTTAAGATGTCAAGTGTGAAACAAATAGATTTTGGAGATAACAAAGATATGAGGCAGATCAGATAAGCAGGTATGGGCAAGCTATTTTTTCTTTACATAATAATGACATAACAGCCATTTCTGGAGATGTTACAGGTGCTACAGCTGAACCTTACACAAGTCTTAAATAAACTTATCACATGAAACAAAAAAATTCCAGAAAGAAGCCAGTTTATTCTGACATATTTCTAATCATGAAGATTCTCATTCCCATTCTCAGAAAGAGAAAAGAAATGGTGGAGATGACATAAAGAGAAGGTGTGAGACATGGATGACTTACAAGTGTGCAGGCATTCTGTGACAGCGGTGGGCTTTATCAGATACCCACGGCAGATTGAGCAGGTGATGTATCGGTTGAAATCTCGGACCAGGTGCTTTCTGTGGGTTGCCATCTCGACTCAAAGGTCACAGAGGTCAGGAGATCGCAAGCTAGAGTCACAGCGCTGCCTGTGCACCGACACAGGGGTGCCACGGTGATTCTGTCATGGCCTCGGTCTTGAGGCAGCTGTAACTCCGTTCTGAAGACATTATTGTTGAGAGAGTGACCCTAGATTAAAAAGCACAAATAAATGTTAATATCAGAACTACTTGTTACCTATTGTTAGTGATTTTTCAGTTATACTTTATGTCTCTAAATGACAAGCAATGAATCGAAACTGATTACATAACACATTCTGTTTTGAAACCAGTCCAACTCAAACCAGACTTGAGCGGAGTCTTATTAGTCAAAGTGTATCAGAGTTCAGGACTTCTTTCAGTCTGAAAACTCTTAGGAAAGTCCCTGTCGGGAGAGACGGGAAAAGCTAAGGGTGTGTCATTTCAAGAGTACTTTTGAGTTTTCATTGGCTTGATGTTAAGGTCGTGCAGCCACAATATAACCACCAGATTCAGCGAGGATATTGAGGCCCTCTTTCTTTTGCATCAAATGCACACACAACAAATCTTGAATATTTAAGAGCCTGACTTCATTACTGACCAAAGTCTCCCAAAAAGTAAAATATCAAACATTTTAGTAACACTTTACAAGAAGGTGTCATTTGTTAACATTAGTTAATGTATTAACGAACACTGAACAATACATGTATTACACTGTTTATTAATCTTTGTTAATAAAAATACAGTTGTTCATTGCTTGTTCATGTTAGTTCACAGTGCATTAACTAATGTTAATGTTAACAAACACAACTTGTGATTTTAATAAGGCATTAGTGAATGCTGATATTAACATTAATATTAATAAATGCTGTAGAAGTATTGTTGATTCTTAATGTAGTTAACTAATGAACCGTGCTGTAAAGTGTTAGCACAATATTTTTAGTGGTCAGTACTAAATGTTGTAGGTTATCATTATATTTTAACTGTTGTACAGTAGCTAAAGTGCACAAATTGTAGGATAAAGTAATTTAATAACATATATATTTTAGTAAATATGAGTAAAAACTACTTATTTAACACTCTGAACTGTATCGCAGCAACTGTCACATATCTTAAAATCACAAAATACTGCCACTGCTACCTACTAACACAACTTCTCAAAGTTCTGGAACAAATGCAGCCATTTTTCAAGCGAGCATTTTTTCCTTAATTGTCTGTTTAAGCACTAAAAAAATAGTAATTCATAGATTAACTATTCCAAATTGTTCAGAACATCAGTACAGGCCTCTAAATATGCAATTTCAGGAACTTTACAGAGTAAGCAAGGTCTACTCTGCTCTGACATTAATGTATTTGAATTATATGTCTACCCCTGTAAGCATGATACTATAGAAGTCTCACAACTTGCCTATGATAGTAAACAGTTGTGAAAGTCCAACATTTCTGCAATACCAAAATTCACCCGAAAACAAAATATGCTTAAAAACAACTATTATAACTAGTAGCTTTCTAAAAGCACTTTCAACAAGAAAAAGAAAACATACACCATCTATGCAAATTGGTCTCTGAGGGTTAAACTTTTAAACAGATTTGCACATGTACATGTACTGTTACAGTATTTCAGAAAAACGCCGTCATCGGTCAGTCATTTCTCATGACGACGTAGTCCTTGCGATGCTCTCTGCCTTTTATATAACGTTATGTATAAGAGGAAAACAGCAACTCACAGGCTGCTACGTAATTAACAACTAACGAGAACGGACTGCGATCGTCGCTTCAAAACGCGTTAGGAACCAGTAACCTGTTCCTGTGTAGCTTTTAGTGTGCGTACTAAACGCGCAGTGTGTCACAGTCCCGTTATCTCATCACGGGCGTCAAGGACTGTGTGACGTCATCCCCATGGAAATTATAACACATGGCAAGTTGAGCTCGTCTCTCGACGTCGTTTTTGCATTCTATAATTATGTATCTATCCGCTCCACTAGAGCGAACAGTCGGGCACACAGCCTCTGTCGTACCACATGACACGATTTATCCCCTCCCCAAACTTTACACACATTCGGTGCCTCCAAACCGATAACGTAGCGCAGATTCCCACGTTCCGTGGCCATCCGAAATACACTCACCGTTACGAATCCCCTCGCCTCGCTCTGTGCTGGGCCGTTAATGGAGACCGGAAAAAGGGCTTTCGGAAAGCCAGAGAGAGTCACATCGTTGCAGCCCGGCGGCGGATTGAGCGCGTGCAGGCAGTGCGTGGCTGGTAAACTCGCGGCCGACACGGAACTGGCAGCAGCACGCGCAGAGAGAGGAGCGCTCGCGCAGAGAAGGGGCGGGGGACTCACGCGCTTGTTTACGCGGTGCTGTGGATTGATACCAGTGGAGGAGAGAACACTTTGGAGCAGTTTCTCACCAGCCGAGCATTATTAAGTCAATCTCTTAAAGTCAATGGGCCACAGAGCAGGGATGTGCAAAGAGTTTCTCAGAAGGGGCTCAAAAAACAAAAAAAAGAGTAATTCTAATATAACAACTACTATAGTAAAATTATAAAATAAAATATATTTATAAAATTATTTATTTTATTATTAAATAAATTAAAATTATTTTATTTATAAAATTATAAAATAAAGTCCTTCGTGTGTTATATATACAATTAATATATATATATATATATATATATATAAATATAATTTCTTTATGAATGTTAAGTAGATTGTACAGAGCAGTAGCAGTAAAATTTACTTAAAATGTTTAGTGCAAATTCTTCCAAAGATTTTTTAAAAGTAAATATTACAGGACAAAGGTATATGTTTTTAAAATGTTACTTTTTTTAATTTACTTTTAAAAATATATAAACATTTAACCAAATTGTATGTTAGAATGTTATGTTAGAAGTGTTGTGTTATGCATTTAATTTATAAAAAATATGAATAACTATTTGTTGTACAAAAATATTTATTTTTATTTATTATTATTTTGATATTTTTTATTTATGTAGTTATAGTTTATTTAGTTACATTTATTAATGTCAAAAAAAAAAAAACGCTTTAATTTTAACAGTCCTACATAATATTTATAATTCAAATGCATTTTGTTTCATTGACCACAGTATTATTTTTGATAATTATTGTTGAAAGAGGGGCACTTTTAGTTATTTTTGGAAAATAGCCCTCAAATGATATTTTTTATTGTTTTTTAAAAATATTTTAAGTACATTTCTATAGACACACATACCTTAAAGTGCTGCCTACAAAAAAAGTATTTACCCTTTTTTGCCAAAATACATTGATAGCATGGCACTGTATTAATCTGCACTCACAAGTATCTGTTGGAGTAAACCGCAAAACAATTCTGAAGCACAAAAAAAGCAAATAAATAAAATTATAAAACTACATAAATAAAAAGAACAAAATAATAATAAATAAAAAATAAATATTTTTGTACAACAACTAGTTTAATATTTTTTATAAATTAAATGCATAACACAACACTTCTAACATACAATAATTTAGTACAATTTGGTTAAATATTTATATATGTTTAAAAGTAATTTTATAAAAGTAACATTTTAAAAACATATACCTTTGTCCTGTAGGATTTACCTTTAAAAAAATCTTCAGAACAATTTGCACTAAACATTTTAAGTAAATTTTACTGCTACTGCTCTGCACAATCTACTTACTACTGAACTTAGCATTCATAAAGAAATTAAGTTAATATTACATAATTATATATAATTCTACCTATAGGATCGACTTACCTGGTATGTGCCTAAGTAACCTTAGCTTGGCCAGCAAAAGTTTGAGTAATTTTTACTTAGTCAAAGTTTACTTAATATTTTTTTTTTATTTTACTTAATATAGCATCAATTAAATCATGATTTTTTCAGAAACATCTAAGCAAATTATACAATAGATATAATGTAAACACCATATATATTTAGTAATGCATCACTCATATGAACACAGAGACTTCAATACTTGGTACACAATACATGACGACGGTAACATTCTGTGGTTCATTTTTGAATATGAATGTGTCATTCTGAGTAGAAAATTAACTCCAGATATAACAAAATTACAAGTTACTAACTCTAACAACAAAAGCAATGATAAAACTGTATAAATACAGCTGGAAGACAGGAAAAAAAATCAACTTTATTAATTATTCATGCCCCAGTGCATGAAGGAAACACCAATATCAGTAAAGCTGAGTAGGTTAAACTTAATTTTATAATGTTTATATTTAAGCTTTAACTTCTACAAGCTTGAATTGAGTACCAGTATAGAATTTACTTTGTTTTTTTTATTGCCTGATCTAACTTTTTCATGTAGAAATTACATGTGTTTTTCTGTGGTATTTACGACAGAGCAGAATCATTTTCATCAGTGTGTGTGAGAACAACCTTTGGTTGAAATCTTCCTTCATTACTGATTTTTGAATGTCTGAGTTTATTGTGTTCACTTGCTTAAGACCTAATGTAGAAAATATGAGATCAGAATTTATTGAATTGTATTAATATTATTTAATTGAAGAAAAAATGCTATAGAAGTAATGTTAATGTTAGTAACTTCATGTTAACTATATTGTAGTTAACATTAGTTAACATTACTACTTATTGTAAACTGCTACCGACTGCTACTTTCCATATATTTCCATATATTATTGCATTTTTAAAAATTAATTTGCAGTGTTAAATGGAAAAGGTCAAGAAAATACAGTTCAATAAAAGACATCACAAGTGCACAAGTTATTGAAGTTAGTTGTACTCAATGTATCAATCAGTTGGCAATCAGTTGCCAGAAAGTTTTTGTTTTGAGCCACATGATTTTGAGTATGGTAATATTAAATTGTTTAAGTTAAGTGCTACTAAATAATACTGAGTTAAGTAAAACTAATAGTTTTTGATTAATTTTTTAATTTTTAAATGTCTTGTTAATGTAATACAATGACAAATGTGACTGAGAATTGAGTCATAATAACCTATAACATTTGAGTAGACTTAATAAAAACTTTTAATTTAATAAACTTTTTTCCTTGCACGATGCTCAGGTAAAGCCACTAGTATCGTGAAGGACCCCACCCACCCCTCCCATCATCTCTTCAAGCTCCTGCCATCAGGAAGACGCTACAGGAGCATCAGAGCCCGCTCTGCAAGACTGCTCAACAGCTTTTTCCCCCAGGCTGTGAGAGCCCTCAATTCCAACTACCTCACCCCCCTCTGAAACCTTATCCACAATGTACAAACTGTTGAAAAACTCAAAACACAATTTTTGCAATTCTGAGTGCGCTACACACAGGTGAGTGGGCTGGACAAACCACCTGTAGTAGTGCATTCTTTCATCTCTATATGCACCAGACACTTTCCTATAAACACTACATGTACACAGGAAACACTGTGCACCTCTGAGTGTGCGACCTACAGGTGAGTGGGCTAGACAAACCACCTGTGGAAACACTCTTTTCCCTCTATGCACCGGACACTTTCTTGTTAACACTTATTAACATTACAAGGACCTAATAAGGACTCACAAATGTCTACTTGTCAACGCACCACAAATCTTTCTGCACTTTTTTGCATCTTAACCTTTAAATACCTCTTCTGCACATTATCATGCACAGTTATTATGTAAACTACTTGTATAGTCTGTCTTAGGTTATGTGTATGTATAGTCAGTTATTTATAGTATATGTGTAGTTACATGTATAGGTTTAAAAAATTGTTTCTACGTCTAGTGTATTTATGTTCATATTTATGTTTATTTATGTAGCGCCGTGGTCCTGCGAGACACGACATTTCGTTCCACTGTATGTCCACACATGTAGCGGAATGACAATAAAGCTTGATTTAACTTGACTTGAAACTGTAATAAAGTGTAATGAAAAAATACATGTAGAATGTAATAGAAATATTTAACTTCTGAAAACATGATTTTTAAGTTTATTTACTCATCAGTAGCCTTAATTTTTTAAATTCTGTTAACTTATCAGGGTTTACAGTGCAGTATTAAACAAAGTATTCAAAACCAAATCACTGCTAGAAAGGACATTTTTCACTAAAGACAGATATAAATGAGAAAAATGAGAAATCTTCCTCAGTGTGACAACTAGCCCCAGTCTCCTTTACTTAAGGCTTTCATCTCAGTTTTCATCCCATGCACTGTAATACTGTTTAAGATGCTGCAACCCTCCCAGCTACCGTCTAATATACAGGATAGTATATTTAAAAGGCCCTCAAACTCTTTCCTTTACTCCTAAGTGTGTGGGTGAGTCCTTTGTGTGTGGGTAAGAGCACACACTCAATAGTGATACATGTACATTTCTTAATGAGATGCACATCTGCGTGTTATAGCTTTGAATAATGTAAACACTCTCCATTACTGTATGTTACCATAGCAACAGAACATAAGTGCAGTGCCCTTTGAACTGAATATCCAGCTCCTCAATGAAAGATCTTCTGACATCTCTTCTCCCCAAGTGCATTGTGATGTCTTTATTCAGATGTGTACATAATTATTCATCAACACATTGTTTACATGGGTGCTAAAATTATGTGTGGCGTCCATAAACATTCTCTTTATGTGCACGCAAACAGCGGGAATGTTTACTTGCATTTGAGAATGGATTAAAAATGTTCTTGTGAGATTTTCTTTTTATACTTCTGGGTGTCCTTTAGATTCTTGCTATTAGAAAGCACTATTTATAGAAACAACAACAACAGAAAAATACATGAAAACAGTGAGATGTAGGAAAATAACAAAGGAAGTGATCACCTGTCATTTCAAAGGCATTCAGTGTGCGCTACTCAAAGAGCAGGAGTTATTAACGTGCAAATAAGATTTTCGAGACCAGATAGAACTTCAAAGCATTGCACTGATACATTGTAACAACATCAGAGATGAGTCTCAACAACTGATGCATAAAGCTCGAGGATACCATGTCTGTTCTGACAGCTGGTTTGTCAAGGAACTGGTTGTTTGCTTGTCAAACATAACCTGTCATGAGGAGGAATGCATGTACTGGCAATCAATCAATGATAAATAAATATGGACATACCCTTACATACACTACCAGTCAAAAATTTTTGAACAGTAAGATTTTTTATGTTTTTTTAAAGAAGTCTCTTCTGCTCACCAAGCCTGCATTTATTCGATTCAAACCACAGCAAAACCATTAAAATTTGAAGTATTTTTACTCTTTAAAACAACTGTTCTATCTGAATATATTTTAAAATGTAATTTATTTCTGTGATTTTAAAGCTGCATTTTTTTAGCATCATTACTCCAGTCACATGATCCTTCAGAAATCATTCTAATGTTCTGATTTGCTGCTCAAAAAACATTTATTATTATTTTTATGCTGAAAACAGCTGAATAGAATTTTTTCAGGTTTTGATAAACAGAAAGTTCAGAAGAACAGCATTTATCTGAAATAGAAATCTTTTGTAACATTATAAATGTCTTTATCATCACTTTTCATCAATTTAAAGTATCCTTGCTAAATAAAAGTATTAATGTAAATAATTTATTTCTTAAAAAAAACAGACTCCAAGCTTTGAAATAGTGTAGTATAAAAGCTTTTTATTTCAGATAAATGCTGATCATTGGATCTTTCTATTCATCAAAGAATTCTGAAAAATATTCTCAACTGTTTTAAATATTATTATTATTATTATTAATAGTTTCTTAAACAGCAAAGCGACATATTAGAATGATTCTGAAGGATCTTGTGACACTGAAGACTGGAGTAATGATGCTGAAAATATATAAATATAAAATATAAATTAAATATATTCAAATAGAAAACAGTTTTAATTTAAATGCTAAAAATATTTCAGAATTTACTGTTTTTGCTGTACTTTGAATCAAATAAATACTTGCTGAGCAGAAGAGACTTCTTTAAAAAAACATTAAAAATTCAAAAACTTTTGACTTGTAGTGTACCTATAAAATGTTGTACGTGACAACTAAGAGAAATGACATATTAAAGCATAAATTTAGTCTATAACATATTTTAGACACAAATACAACTTTTTTTTCACACTAATGAGGCAATAGAAAAATCTTAAATGTAAAAACAGAGAATCATTAACATTACACAGGCTATTTTATACTGAGTGATAGCTTTTACCTTAATAAAGATATTCTGTTCTGCACCCTCTTGCTCCTTCCTGCTCGTCTTGCTCTCTCACATCTTTTTTCTCTTCCTCTCGCTCTCATCCCCTCACACAATGACTGCAGAAGCAGATAAGATTCTGTTGCTTTGACTAAAAAGAAGGGAACAATGAACTCTTTGCTTCCCACTGACTGTGATGACATGAAATAGACGAATAAAAGGGGAGAAAGTAAGAGAGAGAGAAAGTGGTAGCTAAGCAATACTGCTTGCATAACACTGCGAACAAAGCCAAAGCTCAAAAAACACATTCTCAAGTCACAACACAGACTCATAAGAGACATATTTGAATTTCAAAGAATCATTTCAGCTAAAAAGCGACCAGCTGTGAAACGAACCTGTGAACCAGGTGATCATCACATTTTGGCTGTATGTGAATGAGTGATCAAGTTTGGCACAGGGAAGGGAAACAAAATACAGGCCCATAAAGTAATGTGTGTGTATGTAATTTATAACACTTCAGCAGCTGCGAGAAAGGCCGTAAAAGTAAAATCTTAAATCTCAAAACTCAGTGTGTGACTGCATTCTCAAATGTCTGCTGTACTGAATGTACACACACAATCTCTTTTCCCGCTAGTGTTTATGGCTGGCTTAGAGCTTAAACATAGCATTAGTCAATCCATGTGGACTCTCAGAAACCTTAAGCAGACCAAAACACCTTCTATAATGTCTAACATATCCCTCAAAAATGGACCTATGCTACTCTAAATTCACCTCCAGTGTTAACTAGATTTCGTTTTGACCTATTTAGTTTGAGGTGAGCTCAATCCTGGAACTATTAACCTCATTAAAAGTCATTAAATGTGTCAGTTCATTAACCAATGCAAGTATGCGCTGCATTCTCAGTTCTGCTGCAAGGGGCGCTATAACAGGAATTAGTGTGTGTTAAAAAATGTGTCTGTGTTATGATAAATGGGGTTCTCCTTTGAAATTGGGTCTTCGTAGACCTTAGCTAGAGCACCATAATTAATATTTGATAGGGATGAAAACCAGGCTGTTAGGGATATTAGTGCAGTGTATTCAACAACAAGCATTATTCAGTTTGTTTAACAATACACCATTGTTCAGCTGAAATAACGTCTTTCCGAAAAAAGCTAACTCTATAAAACAATTTAAAAGTTGTGAGTTGTGAAAATTATGTGATCTAGGACTTTTGTCAAGCGTATTTTTTCCGCGGCCAACTGTAAATTTTATGGGTCTGCCTTCCGGTGTCATTCGCTTACAACTGTTTTTAGCTGTACAAAACAGCTAGTTTTTCTGCTTGATATTGCATACTGGTGTTTCTTTCCATATTATTTTAATGTATTGTCTTAATTATGAACACATTGGTTTGTAGTGCAAACAGTTTTACCATTTACTGCACTTTGTTATTCTTCCCGTTAGTTCCCTAATGAACCAGAAGTCTCGGACATTCACAGAAAACAGCTTACTTCCGCGGTGAAATATAAGGTGAATACAGTTTGTTATTCCATTCCTCACAGTCTAGTTTTCTTCCATGTTAAATTCAATATGGCATCTAACCTGACTAAAGCTGCGTTCACACTAGCAGTGACTTTTGTCGCTGTATGTCAGATAGGTTGCTAGTGGGCGTTCTGACTACTAGTTGCCTTGACAGCGAATCAGGTTTCTTGCCACTAAATACAAGCAGTTTGGAGGCAAAAGATTAAATATCAATTAAATCGATACATACAAACCAAAATGAATAAGAGCAGAGGCTATGTATGTTTATCTACGGCTGAGAGGAGAACAATCACATGAGCTCTATCGTCTTCTTTCCTTTTGGCTGTCGCTCCCGAAAGTCGCTCTTCATTTGCACAAAGTTGAAGGATTCTTAACTTTGTCGCTGGACACGCCCCATCCCGTCGCCGACGACCTCTGTTGTTAGAAATCGCCAGCTCTCCATCGAAATGATTGGAAATGTTATAATAATTATAATTATAATGGCCATTACTGTCTGCTTTAGTACTAGAAATAACCATTTAGCCTGATAGCTCAGCTTATGTACCACAACAATCTTTACTCTGATTACGTGTTATAATCATGAAATTGACCAAGTCATTTTATTACGTACCATATAGTAAGCAAATGTTTACATGTCTACATGCTTTAAATTAATATTGTTTGTGTGTGCTTGATTTAACTATTAAAGGGTTAGTTCACCCAAAAATGAAAATTCTGTCATTAATTACTCATATTGTTCCAAACCCGTAAAACCTTCGTTCATCTTCAGAACACAAATTAAGATATTGTTGATGAAACCCAAGAGCTCTCTGACCATCCACAGAGAGCATGGGTACTACCACTTTCAAGGCGCAGAAAGGTACCAAGAACATCAACAAAATAGTCCATGTCACATCAGTGGTTCAGTCATAATTTTATGAAGCTACGAGAATATTTTTTGTGCACAAAGAAAACAAAAATAACTTTATTCAACAATTCTCCTCTGTGTCAGCCTAGTGCCATTTTGGAGAGTATCACAACGCACGCGCACACTTTCCTCGCATGTAAACACTGCACACAATCTTAATTTGTGAGTAATTTATGACAGAATTTATTTTTTTGGGTAAACTAACCCTTTAATTGATAGTTGATGAATGGACCCAATTTGTCATAATTTTTTGCAACACAAATTCCTGTTGTAGCACCTCTTGTGGAAGCACTGAGAATGCAGTGCATACTTGTGTTTGTTAATGAATTGCGCTCTGACATATTTAATGACATCCAATTCGGCCAAGTGTTCACGTATTGTTCTTTGGCCTAAACATCATCATGTATGGTTCATTTTTCCTTCTAAGCAAACTACTTTCATGGAGGTGCAACAGGCTGAGAAATCATTTTGCTGAGTGTGTTAGTTAGTATGTCTATAATAAATAATACTTATTGTTAGAGGCATGAGAATGTTGGCTATTACCAGACAAATGTAAGAGTTTGTCTGGTGTTAAATATAGCCCATGTTTAACAAGGATGAGGTTTGGCCTTTGCATCTGTGTTTGTGTACTTCTGCTCTTCTGAAATCTGCTGAGACCTCAACCATTTCAGTGTAAGTTTTCAGTTATAGTGTATCTCACAGAGACTGGTTGGTGGAAGTCTGCAGTGGTTTTTAGGAAAGGGACATGTCTTTGGAAGGGAGTGACTTTGGTTGTTATTTAACACACTCTCGTGGCAATTTATCAATATTTTACTTTTTGGTGAATTAATGCCTAATTCATACAATCTCATTTGTATGTTTCGTATGATCTTCTGATGGTTAGTTTTAGGGGTTGTTAATGTTTCCATGCAAATCACATCATACAAATTCATACAAAATCATCACCTTATAATACTTATATTTTCTCATGAGATTAGGTTGTTAATATGTCTTTGCCTGAGTTAATTATTAGACATGCTTTTCATAATCCCTCAGGGTACAATAAAATAAATGGATTGTTCACCCAAAAATAAAAATGCTGTCTTTAATTACTCACTTCATGTCATTACAAAAACCCATTAGACCTACATTCATCTTTAGAACACAAATTAAGAAATTAAGATTTTGATGAAATCTGAGAGCTTTCTGACCCTGCATAGACAGCAATGCTACCGACATGTTCAAGACCAAGAAGAACATTGTTAAAACAGTCCATGTGACATCAGTGGTTCAACTGTAATTTTATGACACTACAAGAATACTTTTGTGTACAAAGAAAACAAAAAATAACAAATTTGTTCAACAACCTAATGGTTAGGGAGTCGGGCTTGTAATCAAAAGGTTGCGGGTTTGAGTCCCAGGTCCGGCAGGGATCGAAGAGGGGAGTGAATAACCAGCGCTCTCTCCACCCTCAATACCATGACTGAGGTGAGTCCCTTGAGCAAGGCACCGATCCCCCAGCTCCCTGGGCACCACAGCGATAGCAATATGGCTGCCCACTGCTCCTGGTGTGTGTTCACGGTGTGTGTGCATGTTTGTTCACTACTCACTACTGTGTGTGTGCACTTGAATGGGTTAAATGCAGAGCACAAATTCCAAGTATGGCCATACTTGGCCACACACCACGTCCTTTTGTTTTGTTTTTTTTGTTTGTCTCTGCCGCCATTCACCACAACTTGTGCATGTGGTGCTGCTGATGCAGGAGCCGGTGTTCTTACATAGAAAGTCCATCTCTCTTAGTTAATCATGTATAGTCTCGTTCAAATTAGTAAGGCTGGGCAAAAAATTGCAAGTCATCCTCTCTGTCAAAATCTTCAGACATGCATAAACAAGGCACAGTGGATCCAGGTTCTAAGTCAGAATGCCGGCTCCTGCGTCAGCAGCACCACATGTGTGCGTTACTGTACTCTCAAGAACATGCAGGCGAAGACTGACACTGAAAAGAAGGAATTGTTTAATTAAGTCATTTTTTTTTTTGTTTGTGCACAAAAAGTATTCTCGTAGCTTCGTAACATTACGGTTGAACCACTGATGTCACATGGACTATTTTAATGATGCCCTTACTACCTTTTTGGGCCATGAACATGGAAGCTGCATTGCTGTCTATGCAGGGTCAGAAAGCTCTCGGATTTCATCAAAAATATCTTTATTTGTGTTCTGAAGATGAACAAAAGTCTTACGGGTTTGGAACAACATGAGTGTGAGTAAATAATGACAACAATGTAACTTCTGGGTGAACTATCCCTTTAAAAAACTAGCCATTGATAACGGAATCTACTATTAAAAAAAAACTCATGCTTTAAGCGATTTTATTGTATTGTTTAAACAGTCTGTGCTCTTTTATCACTAAATGTGGAAGCATTCCAATACACATATTGTAAGTCGCCAGTAAAAGATGTTGTCTTGTCATAGAAGCTTCCTGAGCACTCTTGGAATGATCAGGTGGTGAGGAAATATATGTGTGCTGTGGACACATCGATGGGATCAAGTGGTCAGCATGTGAGCTGTCACGCAAAACCTTGATGGAAGATATATTATCTTGAAACAACACATGAGCCATATGGACACAGCTGTGGACATAGAATTCCCATAACTGGAAGTTCCTAAATCCCCTCACCATTCCTAAAACTTCACAGCACTTCTGAATCCCTATAGCATTCCAAGCCCCTGCCATTGTGAGAACATGATTCCACATTCTTACAGTATGTTTGATTTGCTGACGTTCTACTGTTAACCCTCTCCAGTATGGCCTGGGCCTCCTAAACAGCTAGGGTTAAATCAGATTTCCAAATAACCATTTGTATTGGGATTTAATCATTTTGAACACTTTTAACACTTATAGCTATAAAATAACTCTAAAATATATAGATTTATCACAGAACACTTGTAAAGTTTGATATATATGCATGTTTCTTCATTATTATTATTATATCATATGTTTTTGAGCATGTTTGTAAGTACAGTTGAAGTCAAAAGTTTACATACACCTTGCAGAATTTGCAAATGTTTTTTTTTTTTAATCATTTTGATTTAGTACTGACCTGAATAAGTCTATATATTTCACATATAGACGTTTACATATAATCCACAAGAGAAAAAAAATAGCTAAATTTATAAAAATGACCAAAAGTGTACATACACTTGATTCTTAATGCTGTCTTGTTACCTGAATTAGCTGGGTTTTTTTTTTTTTGGTGAATTTAGCTCTTTATGAGTCTCTTGTTTGTCCCGGACAGTTAAACTGCCCACTGTTCTTCAGAAAAAATCCTTTAGGTCCTTTTGGTTTTTCAACATTTTTGTGTATTTGAACCCTTTCCAACAATGACTGTATGATTGTGAGCTCCATCTTTTCACACTGAAGACAACTGAGGGACTCATATGCAACTATTACAGAAGGTTCAAACGCTCACTGATGCTCCAGAAGGAAAAAACATGCATTAAGAGCCAGGAGTGTAAACTTTTGAACAGAATGAAGATGCTTACATTTTTCTTATTTTGCCTAATTTTAATATAGATTTTTTTCATTTATTACTGAAGCTACAGAGGATACTTACATTTTTTTCCAGAAGACAAAATAAGTTAAATTTACCCTGATCTTTAAATTCAAAAAGTTTTCACCCCCAGTTCTTAATGCATTGTGTTTCCTTATGTAGCATCAGTGAGCGTTTGAACCTTCTGTAATAGTTGCATATGAGTCCCTCAGTTGTACTCAGTGTGAAAAGATGGACCTCAAAATCATACAGTCACTGTTGGAA
This sequence comes from Labeo catla, assembly GCA_012976165.1. Taxonomy (NCBI): domain Eukaryota; kingdom Metazoa; phylum Chordata; class Actinopteri; order Cypriniformes; family Cyprinidae; genus Labeo; species Labeo catla. The sequence goes on from VONZ01000245.1 coordinate 350,308, forward strand.
AGGATTCAGATACACAGAAATGTTAAAAAAAAACAAATAATTTGTGGGACCTGAAGGATTTTTCATTACAGGACAAACAAGCGACTCATGTACAACTAAAAACAAACACAGCTATGGATCGTTCAGGTAACAACACAGAATTAAGAATCAAAGGGATGTAAACTTTTGAATGGGGTCATTTTAATAAATTCAACTATTATTTTCTCATGTCAGTCTATATATAAATGTCTTTTATGTGAAATATCTTTTTCAGGTCAGTGCTAAATAAAAAACAACATGCCTTTTGTATGATCCCTCTTATTCTGGTAAAATAACATTTTGCAGATTCTGCAAGGTGTATGTAAACTTTTGACTTCAACTGTATGTATGCATGTGAGTGGGCAGGAACGAGTGGGTTGTCTGTGTACATCCTGCTTATCTAAACTCTGAGTATGCCCAGTTATTCTGGTGTGGTGCCTGTTTGGATCCACAAAAATAAAAAATCATCTCTATATCAATAACAACTAAGGCAGCTGTTGCGTGTGCCGCACACATGCAATCACTTGCCAGAGAAGCCATTTGCCAAGGTTAGTGGGTTAGAGCTCTGAATCCCTGCAAGCCTTCAATAATACTGACACATATACACTTGATAACACCCCGTAAATAACCCTTATTAGAGACACCCACAAAGCCAATGGCTAAATTTAACTAAACCTCACACCTGTCAATACAAACACAGATACACATGTGTATGAAAACACATGGGGCTATGCCTTCAAAACTGAATTTTTTTTTTGTGCAGTCTGATACTGAATATCAGAGAGAAGGATGCTGCTCTCTTTCATTGCCGGTGCAGCGTCTAGGAGATTTTCAAAAATGCTGCATTGCAGGGAATTGTTTATCTCTGATGGAATAGAAAGGGGCCCACTTATTAGCTACTTAAAATATAGTATTCAAACAAAATGTGTGAGTCAGTCACTGATCCAAGTTTTTGTTTATTAATCTTAGTGCTAGTTGTTTTTGTTGCATTTTTTAATCATGAAAGTCTGTTCCATAAGAGTTTAACACCACCATTGGATACTACTATTAATAGGCATAAGTGTCATATTTCGGGGGCTTCTGTCTCAAATAATGTGAGAGGACTCCACTAGATCCATGACTTAACAACCTACAGCAGGAATACTGCTGCGCCCTGTCCAAATGTCCCACACCCTACAGAGAGCTAAAACTGATCTTAGGCTGAGGCGTGATTTCCCTCTCTGCTCTTCCGTCCAGGCTGACCATAGTAACCCAACTTTTTATATTTTAATTAACTGATTATTGCTTATACATTTAATATTATAATAAAAATATCTTTGTGCCAATAAAAAGGAATTTAAAAAGGAAAAATATTCTAAAAGATTCTTGCTTAAGTGACATTTCATAGTAAGGCTACACTATAGGTGCATCCCAAATTATGTACTTATGCACTGTTCTATGACGTCTCGTTGTATAAATAGTGCGAGTAGTTTATTCACACTAAAAATTCCAATATGTAAAAGTGCACTTTAAATACCTGGATGATGCACTTATATAACAAAGTGTGGCATGTCGGACACTTCATGCACGCAACTGTCGCAGCTTTAAATATGTAGTGAAGGGGGAGGGGCTATCAGACTCTGATTATGAATATCAAAACTACATTGTTGAGTACATAGTGCATAAGTACATAGTGTAAAAGTGCATAGTGTACAGTGCGTCATTCGGGATGCAGCCGTGTAACTTTTTTAAAATGGCGTACTACGCGTGGAGGAATACATTAATAAATTATAAATAAATAAAAAACAAAGATCCATCTTTTCACAATGAGGACAGTTGAGGGACTCAAACACAACTATTAACAAAGGTTCAAATGCTCACTGATGCGTCAGAAGGAAACACGTTGCATTAAACAAGTTAAATGCATTAAAAACCGGGGGTGAAAACTTTTGAACAGGATGAAGATGTCCAAATTTTTCTTATTTTGTTGAAATATAATTCCATTTAGTACTGCCCTTTGGAAGCAATAGAAGATACTTGCATGTTGCATGTTGATCTTCAAATTAAAAAAGTTTTCACCCCCCAGCTCTGTTTTATGCACATTTTCACAGATTCTGCAAGGGGTTCCCAAACTTTTGCATAAAACTGTATGTAGATGTAAATTTAAAACAAGCAAACAAACAACGTTTTTCAGTGTAGTACTAACATTTTTATTTTCTAATGTTTAATACTAAAGTCATGTGCTTGTTTGTAAATTTTGTTTATATTGTTGTAATGTTGTTGAAAGCATAAAAAAAGCATTAAAAAGCAAATCAAGGACCTTTTCTGGGTTTCTTAAGGAGTTTCTTAGAAGTCGTCATGTATGTGTAAACTTTTATAACGATGAATGGTACATCAATATATATTTTTTTGCATTCCTATTTGCTCAAATATCAAAAGGAAAATTCCACAATAGTGTTTACATGAATTTCAAAAAGAGTAAAAAATAGAGAGAGATTGGTAACGGCAGTCAGAAGACAGAATGATGTCAAATTTACAGTCACTCCCACAGCTGCTGTGTTAGAAACACCTCACAGCACCGTTAACTAGTTTTTCATAATTTGATGCAAAGGTAATATAATACAAAAAACAGTGTTATAAATATACATACATTTTAATACTGAAAATATAAAATATAAATGCATTTATGATGTTGACGAAAGTTGAAATGCACCATAATAGTCTATGAAAAGGGTTTATTATAGGGTTACTTTTGGGGTATGTACATAAAAAAACATGCTTTTTTGTAGCTACTCACTCATTAATCAATTTTGTTAAACCAAAAAAACCCCTAAATTTAAAGTATTATGGTTTTACAATAATATTGATAACTGTCACACAAGAACATCTTAAGCTGTTTTTTTTTAAAGATTGAGGTTAGTAAAAAGGTATGAACTCCACAATCTAGCCTTTTACCCTTGAGCAGACACTTCAAAATGGCCTGAAAGCTCCTCTCATTAGTCACTTCTACATCTTGAGTCATGACCTTTGGTAACTCTCAGATATAGATCCAGACAGTGGCCTAAGTGTCTCCTTTTAAGGAAAACAGCACTGCAAATAATATCGCAATTGATTTTGATTTATGGCTGGATGAGCTCCTCACTCTTTACAGTAAACTTCAGATGTATCACTAACTGATCATATGAGCAATCAAACTTGTATGCAATTCTGCACCTGTTCAGCTTGTGGTTGAAGGGCATGAGCGTCTTGCAGAAGCTTGCACCTGCAAAACACGACCGTTGATGGATGACATCAGCTTTGATATATCTGTACATATTGCTCCCTGTCCATAAGTGGTGAGAAGGTGTCTCGAACTTGTCACTCTGTCATTACCACAAAGCTATTTAAAGCCTGTGTTACCGACTCTCATCAGACAGTATTGTCATGTGAAACGAAGTTCACAGACATCATTCCATACCTGTCATGCTCGCGCCAGATTTGCGCAACTTGACAGCCTGGCATGTTATTTCTGAACATTTGATACAATGGAAGCTTGAATTAAATCGATCATTAAATATAGTGAGTGTTAACAGCTCTTGATTGCCTCACAAGAAGTATGCAAAAGGGCGCATGGTGACATGAACACTAAAAACTATCCGATGACGTACAAGACTAAATAACTGTTCTTGAATATAAATGTCTAATATATAAACTAATATTCAAATAAATAGTGTACTATAGACTATCATAAGCCTACTGTATTGTTCTATACTAGCCTATATAGGGGACTGGGGCAAGTTGTCACACAGTGCAAAGCTGATATGTATTTATATATTCTTCTAACCAAAGAAGTAAGTATCTATGGAAGCCACCACTTAATAAAAAAGTACTTTGTGTGTGACTTTTTATTTCACAATTTTTTTTTCATGATCCTGAGTTTATGTCTCACAAGATAAGAATTCTGAAATATAAACTCAGAACTGCACAGTTCTGAGAAGAAAAGTCAGAACTGTTAGATACAAACTCTCAATTCCAAGAAAAAAGTCAGATATTTGAGATAAAAAGTCACGAGTAGCTTTTTTAATTTTTTAATCTGAATCTGAATTGCAAGATGTCAGCTCACAACTCTGAGAATAAAATATATAAAATAAAAATATGTAGAGTTTCATAATTGTGAGATGCCAGCTCAAAATTGTCAGATGTACACTCGAAATTGCAAGAGAAAAAGTCAGAATTGTGAGATTAAAAAGTCACAATTAGCTTTCTTATTTTTCCATGACGGAAACAGGCTTCCATAGATATTTTTGTGTTTTATTTAGTATTTTTGCTTTTTTATTAATTTATTTGTATTTGTGATTGTTTTATTATTTATGTTTACCTGAAAAAATAATGGAAGCTAACCATTTGAGGGTGACAACTCACCCTATCTAACTTATTTTTTCTGTAGTGGGCACGGCCGTTTGTAAATTTTATGGGTCTGACTTCCGGTCATCAAGTCTATTTTTAGCTGTACAAAACAGCTTGTTTTGCTGCTTGATATTGCAAAATGTGTCTTACCATATTATTTTAATGTATTATCTTAGGAACACACTGGTTTGTAATGTAAACAGTTTTCCCGTTTACTGCACGCGGTTATTTTTCTCGTTATTTCCCTATAGCATCTAAGGAACCGGAAGTCTCGCCCACAGGCTTGAAAAAAAAAGTTTAATAGGCCGATATATGGCCCCTATAATGGCAATAATAAGGGAAATGTTGTGAGCATGACTTTAGTGCATGTGCCTAAATACAATCTGAATTGAAAAAAATAGACTTACCCTGAGAAAAATTTACTGGAGTAAGCTTGAAAAGCATGACAACTAGTCTCCCTTACTATAATTGACTAAAAGACCGCGTCACGCTTTTTTATTGCTTTTCTCACGCGCAGAATAGCCCATGCAGTCATGTTGTCGTGCACCTGTTGCCCACCCGCGTGTCAGTGGTCGTAGGTCAAGCCTGGGAGTCTGGAGCTTCTGGCGAGCAGCGCAGTCCATACCAGAACGGAAGCCGCGCGTTCCTGCCTGGTGCAGTCATCGCTTGCGAGATTCAGTAGATGTTCGGGAAAGATGAATGAAGGTGTCTCGCGCCATTGGAATTTTGTGGGCGGTGAAAGAGTGGGAGAGAAAGTAAGGAACATGATCTAACTTTTTTTTATGGTCCGCGCCAGACTCGGGAAGCGTGTATATATATAAGAGAGGTGATGGAAAGATGATGCACAGATCAACAAGGAGCTGAGCAGGCAACACCGATCGCTTTGGGACTCTAATTAACCATAGGGAGAACTACATCCCTCACTGACAACCTTACAGCAAAACGCGCACCGAGAGCTGAAGACACAAACTCCAGATCACAGACATCATGGGACTGCTGCGTGTTGAAGAGCTGGTAAGTTTTGTGCTGATGCATGCAGTATGCTGGGAGTCTCGTCTGAATGTTGACATGTTATCAGCTAACTTCAAGATTTATATTAGAACTTTCTGCAAGATAAAAGTGCAAAACATCTCATGCAAATACGTGTTTACATCCCTTACGAAAATTAACAATGGTTTTATTATAGTAAAAGTGTAGTAGCCATGGTTTTTGGGGGGTATTAATTATATTAACCACAGTTTTACCACAGATACCATGGTTAGTGTAGCTAAACCATGGTTAATTTGTGGTTACCATGGTTTAACTGTAGTAACCGTGGTTTTTTGGTTTTATTTGTAGTGAAACCATGGTTAATTTTCATAAAGGATAAAAAGAAACACAAATACACAGATGTACCAAATCTGTTTATGCTTACAACTTATTGTTGTAAGAAAGAAACGTATTAGCTAAAGAAATAGACATATAATAAAGAAAATTATTAACTCGAATTAACCAGTTGAAATACAGCAGATGAAAAATGTAATTTTAAAAAATGTGTATAAAATTAATTAATTAAATAGAAATATTTTATGATAGAAATAGCAAAAGTAAATAATCTACATAGTATATAAATAATACTAAAATAACACTGTTTAATATTATAGCATACTACAACTAGTGGTCGACCGATATGTGTTTTTCAGGGCTGATACCAATACCGATTATTACAGATCAAGTGGACCAATAACCGATATTTTGAACCATTATATATGTCTGGTGTAAAAATGAAAATTAATGTCAAAATTAAGAATAACAAGAATTTGACAAAAACTTTCTTTAAATGCTTTTAAATTATTTTATCAGCAAATCGGTTTTGAAATACTACTGATAACTAAAAGTAGTATATAGTATTTAAATTATACTTAAATAACACTGTTGACTGTTACAGCATACTACAACTAGGGGTTGACTTATATGTGTTTTTCATGGCTAATACCGATTATTACAGATCAAGTAGACAGACAACCAATATTTCGAACCGATATATATGTTTGGTGTAAAAATTAAAATTACTGGCAAAAATAAGAATAACAAGGGCTCTGACAAAAACTTTCTTTAAATGCTTTTAATTTATTTTATCTGCAAATCAGTTTTGAAATACAACCGATAACTAGAAGTACATAGTATATAAATAATACTAAAATAACACTGTTTACTGTTACAGCATACTGCAAATAAAGGGTTGACCGATACGTGTTTTTCATGGACGATACCCATTATTACAGATCAAGTAAACCGATAACCGATATATACGTCTGGTGTAAAAATTAAAATTAATGTCAAAATTAAGAGTAACAAGGTTTCTGACAAAAACCTTATTAAAAAGTTTATTTTATCAGCAAATCGGTTTTGAAATACAACCGATACCGATAACCATAAAAATGCTTAATATTGGCAACAAAAATCATCCAGGCTGATAATTTGTCGACCCCAAACTAAAAGCTAGTGTTTACAATGAAAAAAACTGAAAAACATAAAAAAAGAAAGGCAGTGCACAACAAAGAGAGAAGTTATATTAAGAAAACCCACAAGAGATAAAGAAAATGCATTAAATAAACAATACAAGAAAAAAAGAAGAGGAACTGTTTGTGTTCACATATTCTTATAAAGAAAGTGAAGAAATTATGCATATAACAGAAAGAAAGCGCACAAAAGAAAGAATGCATTAAAGAGAAAAAAGCATGAGCATGAGAGGGGGATGGAGCAGTGTGATGTTATTAAATATCTGTCAGCGATTAGGAAGGATCCAGGGTGTCTAGAATAACCCAACTGCACGGGCCTGTCATCCTATTTTAAACAAGAGAAATGACAAATGTGTGTAATTATTTTTTTAGGTTCTCAAAACAGCTGAACGCTCTCTCCACCCCACCCACACAACCACTAAATTAAACTACATCTGCTTTAAACTACACACTTGTTCTTTCTCTGGAAGCTGTTCAGTCCTTGAAACTGAGTGTGTTAAAGCTGTGGTCACACTAGACTGCAGTTGCTTGTACTCTATTGACTTTTACTCATTCGTATATGAAATCCAAAACTGATGAGCGTCACTTCCAATCACAGGTCACCGGGAAGAGAGCCGAGGGAAAGGTGGCAGAAAGTGCCTGTGCAGAGGTGTTCGCTGCAGGAGAATATGAAACCAGCATCATTCAGGAGAAACAAGATGGACTTCAGACACAAGAGGATCTGAATGACACCATCAAACCAAGTGAAGAGAACCTTAAACTCAATGTAAGAATAAATACAACTTGATAAAAGTGAACACTATGGCTACAATTTCATATAGTAACATAATGAAAAAACACGTCTTTTGATTTTTCTTAGGTTGACCGATCAGGACAACTAAAATTAGAAACTGTAGAAGACCTCTACAATATTTTGCAGCTGAGAAAGAGAAGAAAGGAAAGGAAGACTCAAATGACAAAGAAACAGCCAGAGCCTGATATCCTGGTGAGGAAATTCTTCCATAATGCATTACAAATACAGCTATATCATAAAGATTTGAGATGTAATTATAATCTAACATTTTTTTAGCCTGAAACCGTGGACCAGGCTCTTTTCCTAAAGGCTGTCACAGAGAATAAAATGCCTGTTGTTGAGAAATATTTATCAGATGGTGGAGACCCCAATGCCTGCGATCATGTGAGTGTAGAATGCAAAAAAACACACATCTCACACTTTCCTTCACTTGTGCTGTTAAGTCTTCCAGAATTAAAGGGAGAGTTCACCAAAAAAATAAAAAATAAAAAAAAGACATCTTTCAATGAAAGTTAATGATAATCAAAACTATTTGGTTACCAACATTCTTCAAAATATCATCTTTAATGTTCCACAGAAGGTTTGGAACACTATTATGGTGAGTAATGATGAACACATTTTTATTTTTGGATGAACTATCCCTTTAAACTCTCATCAGTGTTATTTTAGTATTATTTATATGCAGTTATATAGCTATTATGGCTATATTACGCTTTTTATAGTGCAACGATTAATCGCGATTAATCGCATCCAAAATAGTTGATGTTTACGTATATATGTGTGTACTGTTTATATATATATATATATATATATATACACACACACACACATACATTATATATTTACATGTATTAACATGTATTTAGTTTTATTGATATAATTAATATATAAATATATTTAATATATAAAAATAACATATTTTCCTTAAATATATCCATGCATGTGTGCATGTATTTGTATATCCTTAATAAATATACACAGTACACACACATATATTATGTAAACAAAAACTTTTATTTTGGATGCGATTAATCATGATTAATCGTTGCAGAGTACTAGTATTTTATATTTAATTTCAACCTAACTTGTTTTGGTTCTTCAGCTTAAACTTATTTTATTTCAGTTACTGTAGCTGCCAACATTTGGTTTTTCATCTAATATTTAGATTTTAGTTTTATCCTCTTCATTTCAAGCAACAATCAAAAATGATCAGTTTTCATTAACAATAACAACATTGACTTTCATTTGTTCTCTCTCTTTCAGTTTAAGCGCTCAGCTCTGCATAAAGCCAGTGCCCAAGGTCACATAGAGATCATGCAGAAGCTCCTGGAGAGTGGAGCATCCATGGATCAAAAAGACAAGGTAGCACAGATGGTGGATGTGACTGTTACACCAGTGCTACAAGAACATTATCACACATTTATTTTAGATTATGATTCTGAGATGCAATTTCTTTATCGTATGTTCGTAGCTGGATGCCACAGCTGTGCACTGGGCCTGCAGAGGTGGAAGCCTGCCTGCCCTAGAGCTGCTTCTCAATAGAGGAGCTAAATTCAACTCCAGAGACAAGGTATATAGAACACGCCTGCAAGCGTTTGACACCAGATGGATCTTTGGACAGTGATAATAACATTCACAAATCATTCTCATGATGAATTTTATCTTTCTTGTTCTTAAAGTTTTAAGTGTGCTTCTGTAGTTTGCACTCTTTGCACAAAATGTACTAACCAAAACTCTTGTTGTGTATCTTCAGCTGTGCAGCACCCCCCTCCATGTTGCAGTTCGGACAGGACATTATGAATGTGCTGAGTTTCTCATTCACTGTGGAGCCGATGTAAATGCTAAAGACAGGGTAAGTATTCTTTTTGCGCTTTATTCAAATATTTTCCAAAACATTCAGAGCCTTTAATATGGCAACTTTAATATATGTCATAATCTAATGAAAAACTAATTTTATGTCCGTTTAAATAGCAAACTCATGATATTAATGCATTGTCCCACTGTTTTTTTTCTTTAATGCCAATGCATTGTGTTTGTGTAGGAGGGAGACACACCAATGCATGACGCAGTGAGGATAAACAGATTTAAAATGATAAAACTGCTGATGATGTATGGAGCCACTCTAAACGCCAAAAACAATGTAAGTTCAATTAGAATACATACAATCCTTACTATATGGCGTTGAAGTTTAAATGATGCCCTCTAGAGACATATTGAAGCATTACAGGATTCTATACTGACTCTTCATAATATCAAAATGCAATGCTTTATTCTTTTTTCTTATTCGAAATGATAAGGTAAATAGCCAGTGCAAAAAGAATCTCATACTTTAAGTCTTAGTTAGTAAATCTTTTTAAATAGGTATATTTTAGTGTATATGTCCTAAAATTATCTGTTGTTTACAGAATGGAAAGACACCAATGGAGACTCTGCTTTCATGGCAAAAAGGTCTGAAAAACATCCTGAATAACGTCAATGAAGAGGAAGCACCAAATCCAGATGTGCAACTTTTCAACATCCACCCTGATGCTGAAGTGTTATAAAATGTTTTCTTTCTTTCTTTCTTTCTTTCACGTTCAGCGTTAAATTGAACAGTATTTTGCAATTTACATAATGATGACGCTAATTGCTGGCGATAGAGCGTCTGAAATATTGATGAGGTTATTTGTAAATATTGTTTTCTCACTTGTCTCACTTGATTTTGAGAGCAAATAATCTTTGATGAGTGGCAGGAGACATGAACATGTGTGAGTGGTTGTGTGTTTGTTTGCTTGTTTCGAGTATTTATTTAATGTTATTTTAATTTCATAACATTTAAAAAATGTCCATGGCAGTTTGATCTACTGGGAAAATGTCTAGACAGACTGGAGGCAGAACTATAAGTGTTCAGAAATGGAACAGAATGTGAATGCTGGTCTGAGAATGTTTATTATGATGGATATTATTATTGCAATTGTTTTGTAATTATAGACTGGATTTGTGAAAGACTTTGGCATGGGGTACATGGACATCACTTATGAAATGTGCATTGGTAAATGTGTTTTGTAAATCTTTCTTTTAAACCCTCAAAAGTAATTTAGTATATCATTTTAATCTTATGTGAATAAAGCGTTTTGGTATGAGTCACCGAGTGTTTACTGACTTTTCTTTATATTAGACATACACTACCAGTCAAAAGTTTTCAAACAGAAAGATTTTTAATGTTTTTTTAAAGAAGTTTCACCAAGCCTGCATTTATTTGATCCAAAATACAGCAAAAGCAGTAATATTGTGAAATATTTTTACTATTTAAAATAACTGCTTTCTATTTGAATATATTTTCAAATGTAATTTATTCCTGTGATCAAAACAAAATTTTCAGCATCATTACTTAAATCTTGCATGTCACATGATCGTTCAGAAATTAATCTAATATGCTGAATATGAAGAAATCATAGAAAGAATACATTTATTTAGCAAGAATGCTTTAAACTGATTATAAGATATGATGACAAAGACATTTATAATGTATAAAAAGATTTCTATTTCAGATAAATGCTGTTTTTCTCAACTTTCTATTCATCAAAGAAATTGAAAAAATTCTACTCGGCTGTTTTCAACATAATAATAATAAATGTTTTTTGAGCAGCAAATCAGAATATTAAAATGATTTCTGAAGGATTGTCTGACTGGAGTAATGATGCCAAAAATTCAGCTTTGAAATCAAAGGAATAAATTATATTCAAAATATATTCAAATAGGAAAAACAGTTATTTTGAATAGTAAAAATAGTTCACAATACTACTGCTTTTGCCGTATTTTGGATAAAATAAATGCAGGCTTGTTGAGACATCTTTAAAAAAAAACATTAAAAATCCAACTGTTTAAAAACAAAATTTTTACTGTTTTGCTGTACTTTGGATCAAATAAATGCAGACTTGGTGAGCAGAAGAGACTTCTTTTAAAAGTTGTAAAATCTTTTGACTGGTAGTATTCTTTTGGTTTTTATATTAATGACAAAAATATGGACAGTATAACTTACATTTGTTTATTGGGAAGTTTTACTTTCTTTATATACACAAACTGTAAATGTCACTTCAATGTCTCCGAACAAGAATTGATTTTGTATTTAGCCTTCAAAGGCTATTAATAAGAAGGCATTCTAGACATCTAGAATAACAATTTTGACATACTTTCTTAATGTTTTGCTTCTTCTTTTTTTCTTATTCCATTAGGGTAAAATTCTATCTTCTTGTTTGCTTATTATCTTTTATTACTTTATAATATAATTATTTTGCATTGTACTTTGGTATTTTAATATAGGAATTTGTATTTGTATGATGGTGATTTTTTATGATTTTTAAACCTTGTTTACGGAATTTCCATTGTTACAAACGAATTACACAAATCAGACTTAGAAAAAAAAACACAACGTAAGAGATGAAATAAATCGACAACTGTGTACAAACTAGCAGAAACCTGTTTATGAGAAATGCGCAGTCCAACTTCTGCGCATTTATAGCGTCACTATGACGTGCACGAGCACGCGCTCCCAGCAGCCTTTGCAGTTGCTCTCGCTTATCCGATTGGTGGAATTTGAAAATAAGTAAGCGCGACAGTTTGGGAGATGAGACAACACAAATAAAACACAGCAGCGAAGTTAAAAGCAATCTAAAGCACACTTTGTCCTTTGACAGCCCTGTAAGTCAGCTAAATTAACTTGTTTTAATGCGTATGTTTGCTGTCCGGTTCTTATTTGTGAGAGGTTGAGGTTGTGGGTTCGGGTGGGTCTTAATGCCATTTTCTTCTGCCCGGTGTATTTATAAAATATCTGTAAAAGTTGTGAGGTTGTCTGTTTAAATGAACATAGGGCTATACAATTGACAAAATGCTCAAATAAAAGGCAACTGTATTAGTACCATCGGATGTGATTAAAGGAATGTCATAAGTTATTCTTTGTAAATCAGAGGCTGTTACGTCATCCTCCTCTTTTATGTCTTCTCCTATGTTTATATGTTATTTTTTAGAGCAATATGATGGAATCCGGGCTAAAGGATGATCCGGCAAGACCGGAGATGTTAGTTGTGGAGGATTTAAGAAGAAATCTCTCCTCAGAGTTCAGCGAGTGTTCAGATTTCCAGGTAAGATGACAGACGGCCATGACTTTATGAAAAATGCTACAGTGTGGTTTTTTACATTTGTGATTTATGAAATATTCAACAGAAATATTTTGAGCCTTGATATTTCTTTTGAAGGACCCGTCTGACCTGGAGAAGGAACATTTGAAGGTGTATCTAAGGATAAGACCATTTTCAGCAGCTGAGATTGAGAATGGAGAATCACAGGTGAAAATAAGAAATAAAATGTTCAGGGATACTGCACATATTTTCATTTGCAGACCCATGTAGAAATGTTTTTATAGGGTTAAGAAAAAATATTTTTAAAGGGCAAATGCCCCTGAAGATCTGTTTTAAATATTGTCTCTAAATTAAATGATTAATCTGTGCTTTGTGTTTTTGCAGGACTGTGTGGCCATTCAGCCTCCAGAGACCGTGCTCCTCAAAGCTCCACAATCATCTCTTTCTGCCAGGCTCAGCGATAAATCAGTGCCAGTTACAGCTCAACGTTTCCAGTTCTCTCAGGCAAGCAAAACCATCAGCACTTACAGTCTATGGTGATTGATCATGTGAGGCAGTAGTTTTCCCTGTATGGTGTTTTTGTGATGCGGCACTGAATGTAAATAATGCCACTGAACCAAGCGAAACTCATATTTGGTTATTATTTTTGCTAAAATGTTCAATTATTGTCATGTTTTGGGCTGTACTAATCAGTCGGAATGGGAAAAACATTTTGGAGTACTATGGACTGCCAAAAGTTATAAAAAATCAAGGAGAAGAGTGCAAAAAAACTGTCTGAGGAACAAAATGCATTTGTGGTTGGCCAAACTAGACCAGGATTTCCAGGGCAAGAATCTTGACAACATTCATGTTTGTTCTTATTTCCGGTCAGGTAGGTGAAATATTAGGCTAATATCTTAATGTATACTACTCGTACATATCTTTACCACCCATTAACATTAGTTTGTCAAAATATTGTGGCTTTTCCTGCTTACTAAGTCATTCTCTATATGATATAGCAGCTTACACACATTTTTTTTGTATTTTAAATGGCATAAATTAGCAGAACAACATATTCAGTAGTACATTAACCGTGCAGTCCATGCTGTTGTTTACATCTGAGTATGTCCAATATGGCTGTGTATCCAAGTATATGACCAAACCTTGACAAAACTGCAAACCCTCTTTTTGTCCAAGAATTTTCAAATTTGTCTTTGGAAATACTGTTAGAGGTCAAACGTTGTGCTTTGTCTTGAGTCGTGCTCAAAACTTGGTCTTTCATGACAGATTATTCATGAGGTGATATTAAAATTGTGGTATTTTTAGGTTTATGGTCCAGACACTACACAGAAGGAGATGTTTGATGGCACAGTGAAGGGTCTAGTGATGGATGTGCTAGAGGGACACAATTCCCTGGTCTTTACGTATGGTGTCACCAATGCTGGGAAGACCTTCACTTTTTTAGGTTTGTATTTTTTTTTTTTCTTATTGTATTGATAGACTGAATTATTTGCTGTTGTAATTGGCATAATGCCACAAATGCTGTCAACAGAGCTTAAAAGTCAATGTGTTAATGCTTCACAACTCATTTTAATTTGAGCAAAAAATAGGCAAAGTTTTTTTTGTTGTTGTTGTTGTTGTTGTTGTTTTTGGGGGTTTTTTTGTTTGTTTTTGAAGTAGCGTACACCTAACGAATCTGTCTGTCTGAATGCAGGCAGATCTGAATGTGTGTTATCACATTTTGATTAATACATTACCAGTCAAATGTTTTTGGACAGCTGCATTTATTTTAACCCAAAATACAGCAAAAGCAGGAATACTGTAAAATATTTTTACTATTTAAAAGAACTGCTTTCTGTTTGAATATATTTTAAAATGTAATTTATTCCTGTGATCAAAGCTGATATTTCAGCATCATTACTCCAGTCTTCTCCAGAAGAGACTTTAAAAAAAAACATTAAAAAAAACTTACTGTCCAAAAACTTTTGACTGGTAGTGTACTTACAAGAAAAAAAAATTATAAGCAAAGCATGGATGATAACAATGCATAATTAAAGTGCATTTTTAAAATACAAAGCATGAATTTTGCTGACTTTAACAGTGATTTTGCTTTTGTAAAATATTCAAATTCAAGCACTATGTCCTGATTGTGTTTTGGTGTATTAGGTCCGGATACTGATCCAGGCATCTTACCTCGTTCCCTCAACATGATCTTCAGTAGTCTGGATGGTCGCATCTTCACCCAGATGTGCCTAAAACCCCAAAGGTGCCGGGATTTCATCAGGCTCACCAAAGAGCAGCAAAATGAGGAGGCAGTTGGCAAACGCAACCTGCTCAAACTTTTTAAAGAGGTACTGTATGTCAGTGAGTTGAACTGCCAGGGGATTTTTAGTGGTGTTTAATTTGACTCAGTCTTTAGTTTTTGTCTTGTCTTTAGACTGATGCACAGAAGAGTTCGTCTTGCCATAGCTCCAAGTCTGATCTTGAAGGTAAAGAAAGGATTTTTTTTTTTTGGTTACTGTAAACCTCTCAAAGGTTGTGCAGTCCGTTTATGTTTGTCTAGCTAATGCATAATTTTCTTATTGCCTGTTAGATGGTCCCACTCTTTGTGATATAAACTCAGTAAATGACAGGAGTTTGGCTGTGGAAATGGACGCACACACCAAGTTTTCTATTTGGGTCTCATTCTGTGAGATCTACAATGAGAACATTCACGACTTGCTAGAACCGCATTCAAACAATGCTTCACGGAGAACCAATCTCCGTCTTTGTCAGGATGTCAAAGGAAACTCATTTATCAAAGGTAAAGGCGTTTGCTTCTATAATTTCTGTAACTCTGTAAAAGTATCTGTTTGTGTAATTTACTATTTATTCTGTCATTAACGGAGAACTCCACTTCTAGAATGACAATTTACAAATAATTTACTCACCCCCCTTGTCATCCAAGATGTTCATATCTTTCTGTCTTCAGTTGTAAAGAAATTATGGGTTTTGAGGAAAACATTTCAGGATTTTTCCCCATATAATAGACTTCATTGGTGCCCCGATTTTAAACTTCCAAAATGCAGTTTAAATGCAGCTTCAAAGGGCTCTAAACCCAGCCGAGGAAGAAGGGTCTTATCTAGCGAAACAATCTCTTTTTTTTTTAAGCACAAAAGCTCATGTAGGACAGGCTCTGGGATGCACGTCCACGGCGCTACGAATCACGTCTAAGTTCATCGTCTGTGTGCTTCGGCTCAAAAAAGTATGGCGAAAAACGTCTTATTTTCTCCTACAACTTCAGAATCATCTGACATCGTTGTACCTTTTTGATTGTAAATAGCGTTTTGACTTTCTTTAGTCTTTGCGCATTCACTTTGTAAACACTGGGTCTGTAGCTCCGGCTACGTTCCATGTGACCTTTCGACATGATTCAGTAGTACGTAGTGTCAAGGACTCGCAACGCAGAGCTAGTGCTACACAAGCTTTTGTGCTTAAAAAGTATACAATTTTTTTATTTTCCAAAAAAAAAAGACAGATCATTTTGCTAGATAAGACCGTTCTTCAACGGCTGGGATCGTCCTTTTAGTCCTTTGAAGCTGAAATTAAACTACATTTTGGAAGTTCAAAATCAGGGCACCAATGAAGTCCATTATATGGAGAAAATTCCTGAAATGCTTTCCTCAAAAACCATAATTTCTTCACGCCTAAAGACAGAAAGACATGAACATCTTGGATGACAAGGGGGTGAGTAAATTATTTGTAAATTGTTGTTCTGGAAGTGGACTTCTCCTTTAAATGGTTACATGGTTACAATGTGTCCATGGTGCTGATGGGGCATCCAAGCAATAATTGAACCCTGATGTAGTAGTTTTACATATAACAAAAAATAATGCATGTTGTAAGGCTGCATTGTCATATGCATTTCTCCTTCATGCATTTGATAGATGATTTTATCCACAGTGACTTGCATTTCTTTCACGTTATACATGTTATCAGTTCAAGCATTCCCTGAGAATCAAACCCATGACTTTGGCATTGCATGTTTCAGCTGGAAGAGTGAGATTACGCCACAATATTTCGTCAATAAATCATTCCAATGTCATTTGTAATTCCTGATGTGACTTCTGGGTTTTTTGCTTGGAAAATAATAGGTTGTAATAGCTAAAACTGGCCAGGTGCTGGTGCTAGAGCAACAGGAAAAAACGTGTTAAGGGTTTAGTCAGTTGATTTAAGGAAATGGATGTGCTGTGTTGTGACAGTTTATTTTGTTAATTTTCTAGATCTGAGATGGGTGCAGGTGAGCAGTGCTGATGAAGCCTTAAAAGTGATGAAACTGGGCAAAAGGAACCAGAGCATTTCTAGCACTAAACTCAACCTGCTCTCCAGCAGAAGGTACACCACCCAAATTTTCTAACTTCTTGTTGTTTATATATTTTAATTGTGTGGGCATATGTTATTCTGACTTCATGTCCTCTTTGTCTGATTTTTGTAGCCACAGTATTTTCTCTGTCCGGATCCTGAAGGTGGAAGATGTGGGAATACCCAGAGTGGAGTCAGTCAGCGAGTAAGTCTTTATGTCCTGATCTGGGCTCTCTACAGGTTGTGTTCTGTTTCAGAATGGTTTGTAAAAGTCTGTACTCTGCTTCAAGGCTGGCGCTGTGTGATCTGGCCGGATCAGAGAGATGTGCGAAAACACAAAATAAAGGTGAACGGCTCAAAGAGGCAGGAAACATCAACACTTCTCTACTCAGCCTGGGAAAATGCATCAATGCACTCAGAAATAACCAGCAGGCCAGGTATAGTTTTTTATTTATTTTTTTTTTTTTTCTTCCCCTTTTGTTTTATTTTATTTTTTTCCTTTTTCTTTTTCTTTAAACGGTCTTATTTTGTCCTTTCAGACAGCACATTCCATTCAGAGAGAGTAAACTCACTCACTATCTGCAGGGGTACTTTACCGGCCGGGGCAAAGCCTGCATGATTGTAAACATTAACCAGTGTGCCTCCATGTATGATGAGACACTCAACGTACTCAAGTTCTCTGCCGTAGCTCAAAAGGTGTGTAATGTCTTAATATGTGTGCATCTCACTCCTTGAAGGGTAAGATCACTCAGAAATGAAAGTTGTCGTCAATTATTCACCCTCGTACCGTTCATCTTTGAATATTTAATATAAACTGAGATATTTTTAATAAGAGCTGAGTGATTTCTTTCCCTTTTGTTTGAAAATATTCCACTAAAACTTTGACGCTTTAAAAAGTTCATGAAGAGATTGTAAAATAAATCCATATGAAATTCTTGGTTTAATCCAAGACTACAAAAGAGACAGCTGAGTTCCTGTTTAGCATATTTAATGTGCTTTATGTATTTGTGTTGATCTTTGTTCTCTAAAGAAAAAGCCTAAATCTAATTATTATTATATAAAGTGTTTGTGTCTCATCTTCACAAGATTTAGATTAAACCTCTCGATTCATCTCGGTTATTGTGTTTATGAGCTTTAAAGGAATAGTTAACTCAAAAATGAAAATTCTGTCATTAATTCACCCTCGCCCTCATATCGTTCCAAACCTGTAAGACCTTCTTTCATCTTTAGAATGCAAATTAAGAGATTTTTTTTTTTTAAGAAATTCAAGAGATTTCTGACCCTGCATAGACCTGGATATCATCAAAAATGTCTTAATTTGCATTCCGAAGATGAATGAAGGTCTTGCAGGTTTGGGTGAACTATCCTTTTAAGCATCAAAGTTTCAGTGAAATGGACTTGCAATAGAGGGACAGAAATATTTCAGGTTTAATTGAAAAAATATCTTTAGTTGTATTTATGGCTTACGGGTTTGGCACAACATTAGGCTGAGTAACTGATGACAGAATTTATTTTTTCAGTGTCTGTATCTTACGTTTTTGGAGCACTGAATTGTTTTCCCATCATGTTTGTCAAAGTTTCTTGACTCCTCAAACTGCTGAAATGTTTCCCTTTTTTTTTCTTTGCTGAAATGCCAAATAGTTTTGTAGGTGAGTTCTGGACCATTCTGTGGTGTTTTTCAGGTTGTGGTTCTCACTACTAAGAGCATTCCAGTGGTGGTGAAAAGGAGTGCTAGAGAGGTGTCCTTCATTATCAACAACGTTGATCGCCGGGAAATGCGGCGCAGCTCGCTGGTACGATGGGACCCCAGCCTTGAGGATGTCCAGGAAGATTCTGACACTGAGGAGGATGAAGAGGAGAGTGAAATGGAGGACACCATTCTGGATGCTGAGGACGAAGGGAAAGAGACTGTGCTGCTCGATAAGGGGATTTATGAGGTGAATTCTGGCACCTTACGCTGTAAATCACATCTTTGGTCATTTTAGTTTTTGTCTTAATCAACCATACAAGACATATTTTAAATGTTTTTGTTTTTCATTCATATTAATGCATGTATTTATATTTTTATATATAAATGTGTGTTATGTTTGCATAACACTGAGGTCTCTGTCAATATGGCTGTTTTGTGTTTGTATGTATAGGCCCAGCTGCAATTTATAGAGGAGATTCAGCAGCAGTTGAGGAAGGAGACCGCCGAACACTTAAATATCGAGGCACGTGTTCGAGATGAAGTTACAAAAGAGTTCTCTGAACTGATTTCCCAGATGCAGGAAGATTACAGGTCAGAGATCACAGGCTCCCGTGCTCAATTATGTGTAATTAAAGCAAATTATAGGTCAGGCTATATGATGACCCGGACTGCTTTCTGCATCTTTTTTTTCTATTTTAGTGAGCGCATAACCAGAGAGAGGGAACTAATTGAAGAACGGTGTGAACGGAGATTGGAGATTCTCAAAAACCTGGTTGGAAAAACAGCTGTGGGGCATGACAGCATGAATTCAGCTGCAACCAAATCAGAGGTACACATATGCTGTAGTTATCATAGTAGATATTCAGAGTTGTATAGTTTAATTTCTTTGAAAGGTGTGTTTTTTGTTAATGCTCAATTGTAATTGTAATTGTGTGTGTGTGTGTGTGTGTGT
Source organism: Labeo catla (assembly GCA_012976165.1). Taxonomy (NCBI): domain Eukaryota; kingdom Metazoa; phylum Chordata; class Actinopteri; order Cypriniformes; family Cyprinidae; genus Labeo; species Labeo catla. Next base: position 370,064 of record VONZ01000245.1, read on the forward strand.
GTGTGTGTGTAGGAAGAGAATCATGACTCTCTAGACAGCATACTTGACTCTATGAGCAGTGACCTGGCTGGAATCAGACAGGATGCCCAGGCTGCCCGGTCCTGCTTGGTGACCTCTGACCCTAAAGTCTCTATGACGTTGCTAGACCTCGAGAAAAAGGTCTCAGAGCTTTCAGAACAGCTCAGTGAAACTCAGAACCAGCTGTTAATCAAAACACAGGGTGAGAAACTATTACAGATAAACAGGACCATGGCAAATCTGCCCTTGCACACTTCCACAGAAATGTTTTGTGCATCCCCTGTCCCTTCAATGTAAAATTTTTTTTTTTAATATTAGGGTTCCCACTATTCTGGAAAACCTACAAATATAGGTTTTCCCCTATGCCTGAAGAAGTCATTTATTTTTTCTTCTTAAGGTCATGGAAAATGTAACTATTTATTTTTTAGTAAAATTAGATTTTTTCTAGTATCTCTAGTTTTTTTTCCATTCAATTTTATTAGTATTTCTTCAACTAGGAATAGCTTTTTGTGAACCCAAAACAAATTCCATTGAAACTCATTGAAATTCATTGGCCAGAAAGTGTGGGAACCCTGTATTATGCTTTTAAAGTAGGACTTTAACCACATACACTTGCTTAGTGTTAACACTTCACCTTACCAGGCTTCCTAATCGCTTGATCTAACACTAAGCCCCATACTCCCTCACAGAGCTGGAAACTCAGAGCAGGCTGTCAGATGAGCTGGAGGAGGCAAAGAAGGTAAAACAGCCTCTGTAAAAGGCTTCTGACATTTTAACGCCCAGTATGAGGACCAGACTTACAGCATTTCAGAATAGGCAAGCTCCACTTTTTCTCCCCTTCAGAAGCTGTAAAAATTTAGTTGAAGTTGTGGCTTGTTCTTCTGATTATAGGCTCTGGAGAGCCACAGGCAAAAGGAATGGGAACTAAGTGAAATGTGCAGACAAAAGGATGAGATGGTTTCCAAACTCCAGACAGCTCTTGACCAACAGGTAGAAAAGGCGGCTCAGGATGTGTGTGAACATCTAGAAATTGTTTTCATATGTCCACCATAATTGGATGTACATTACTGTTCAAACGTTTGGTGTCTGTTTTTGAAAGAAGCCTTTTGTGCCCACAAAACCTGCATTTATTTGATCAAAAATTCAGTAAAAACTGTAATATTTTGAAATATTACTAAAATTTAAAATAACCGTTTTTGTCTTTAGTGTCACAAGATCCTTCAGAAATCATTCCGATGTGCTGATTTGGTGCTTAAACATTTCAGCACAGTTGTGCTGCTTAATAATTTTTTGGAAACTGTGATGCATTCTTTGAATAGAAAGTTCAAAACAACAGTATTTGAAATGTAAATCTTTTTTAAGCAGTATAAAGTAAATGTATTTTAAAAAAATTACTGACCTCAAACTTTTTAACAGTAGTGTAACAGTATTTTAAAGGGGTCATCGGATGCCCATTTTCCACAAGTTGATATGATTCGGTAGGGTCTTAATGAGAAGTATATAACATAAATTGGTTAAAATTACTCAGTGGTAGTGTAAAAAAAAACATCCTTTTATTTTATTAAAATCAGCCCTTTTCAGAGCAAGCCATTTTGTTGCATTTGCCTTTAAATGCTAATGATTACGAATGATTTGCACAAACATGGATGCATTGATGTAGATCGCCGGATGCATTTCCTTCAAAATCAAAGGTAACGTTAATCTTCTGCGTCTTCAGCGGCTCAGATGTCGGGAGTAAATAACATCTGCTATGTTCATTATTACATCCACATTCTTGTCTTCCCCTTCACCGGAGACGCAACAGTGGTGGTCAGACTGTTCTCAGCTCACTCAGCTCATTTAGGGTGGGTCTAAGGTAAGACGGCCGTGTCAATCAACTATCGTGGGAGCGGCCTTGTATGGTGTGATGTCACACAGAGAAGATGCTGAGAATGGCTTGTTTTGGAAAAGGGGATATTGCTTATAAAGATTTTAAAAATTTATCATCATATGGTGGTTGTCTAAACACACTGCCAACACACATTTATGTTCAAACAACATGTTAAAGTGAGTTTTTCATCCAATGACCTCTTTAACTTTATGGAAAAAAATATTTTGGCCAAAAATGAAAATTCTGTCATTAACTCCTTTTATGTTTTTTTTTTTTTTTTTGGTTTTGTTTTGTTTCTATTTATCTATTTGAAGCTTGCCCATTGACACTATAAACTCTTGTGTAGAAAATCTGTGTTCAAATTCATCCATTATTTTTCCAGAAAACAAGCAACATTACAGAATTGTCATTATGGGTGAACAGTTCCTTTACAGTTCTTACACTTCTTTTTTTATCTTTTGTTGCGGATTTCCAGAGAACTCAAATTGACTCCATCAAAAAGGAGAGCATCCAGCTTAAATGCAATTGTACCTGCTCAGAGCAGCGACCCCACACCCGGACTGAAACCAGAAAGCGGCGTCAGGAAGGGGAGGGGCTTGATGGACAGCCCCCACTCAAGAAAGGTACAGACTCCGCCCCAGGTGCTGATAAGTGCCTCCCAGCTTTTGTCACAACCAGAGGGGCTGGCCGAGAGAATCGGGTCAAAGAACGGCGATACCTTCATGGTCGAAAAAGGCTCTCGAGCGTAAAGAAATGAACATAAATATGTTTTAGGAAATTTTACTACAGTGCGTGATAAATCCATGTATCGCAAAGTACTTCTGTGAAGTGTATTGTTTTTATGAGATCAACTGAATAAAGAAGTATATTTATTTTTACACATAGAGAACACTGCACAAAATTAAAAGCTCTAAAACTTATACAAGGGGGGAAATACCAATAAAAATCATTAAGAAAGAGTGTTATAATAGTATCAAAGCACCCCAGACACACATGAGGTGCTTCTTGAGTATGAACAGGAGGCTTTCAGGCTGAGTGATTCCCCATTTAAATGCCCCTCTTTCATCTTCAGAATGAAATCAAATTGAAGATTAATTTTATGCCCAATGTGCAAGTAAAGAGAAGTTCATTTTTAAATTGATAATTGATAATTGATTTAAATTGATCATAAATTAAATTGATTACTGGCTTTGTTGCCAGTCCAGAAGCAATACATTTGAAATGGCTGGTACCAAACTAATTTAAATATTGAAGCAATTTTTAAATTAAAACAATTCATATTTAACAAACACACATAAATATTGTGTTATTGCTTGTCACTGACACATCATCAATATAAAAATATTTATAGATATCTGTTAAGTGTTTCTAAAGTTCTCCATTCTTTATAGGCCCCCTGGAGGACTCAAAAATCCAAGATGATGGATGTCAAGACTCCGCCCTTCTTGAGGTCAAAGGTCAGCTGGAGTGTTGCCTTGCTGAATCCAAACAAAAAGACAAGCAGATCACAGATCTGGAGCAGGAGTGCAACACATTAAAGGTTTGCATCCAGGATCTGAAGTCTAAACTGGAAGAAAGAGTTTCTCAGGAGAAGGTACATCAGACATCTTTGGAAACCAAACCAATGGTAGCTGAAGTCGTGTCCAATGTTAGCAACACTACAGAACATTTAAAAAGTGCATATCAAGATCTAGCTGCTGCCAAATCGCAAATGGCTAAGCAAGATCACGAACTGGTAGAGAAGGACAAACACATCTTGACTCTTGAACGGGAAATTACACTACTGAAACAGGAAGCAGAAACCTCCACTATAGCTGATCTCAAAAAAATCATCTCTGACCTGCAGGCTGAGATGACAACCCTTTGTGAGGTCAAAGCTGAACTACAAGAGAAGGTCAAATGCCTTGAGAAAGAGAAGGAGGAGAGAAACTCAGCACAGTTGTCTAAAGAGAAGGGGCTTACAGATAGGGAGGTGGGGCTGACAAACCCTAACACTCTTGGATCTAAAATCATGGAGACCCATAGCAAAATAAACATTGCAATGCCAGAAAAGGAGGCTGAGCTGGTACAGAGGGAGAACGCCCTTGTGTCAAAGGAGGCTCAGCTGTTAGTGCTGCAGAAAAAGCTGAAGGAAGCGCAGGAGCGCCTGGAGGAGGAGGAGACGCAAGCTGTCCAGGAAGCACGCAGGAGGGAGGCGGAGAGGAGGAGAGAGCTGCTGGCTGTGGCAGAGGAGGCCATCGCTCAGAAAGATGCAGAGCTACAAAAGCGACAAGAAGAGATCAACCGGTCAGTTGTCATTCATAATTTTCCTAAATTATTATATAGTTTCCTAAAACACAAATTTAAACCAACATACAAAATCAGTTCAGTTTATTTTCATGTCATTAATGTCAAGCACATTCATTATTTTTCTATCTTTCATTTATTTACATTGCCATTCAAAGGTTAAAGTAAATGAATAGTTTTGTTCAGTAAGGATTAGTGCTGTCAAATGATTAATCACGATTAATTGCATCTAAAATAAAAGTTTTTGTTTACATAACATACAGTTGAGGTCAAAATTTACATACACTTTGCAGAATCTGCAGAATGTTAATTGTTTTTATAGAATAAGGGAGATCATATAAAATGCATGTTATTTTTTATTTAGTATTGACCTGAATAAGATATTTCACATGAAAGATGTTTACATATAAGCCACACAAGAAATTAATAATTGAATTTATAAAAATGTATTATATAAAATTTATTAACTTTTACAAAAGTTTACATACACTTGATTCTTAATACTGTGTTGTTATCTGAATAATCTCTTTTTTTTTTTTTTTTTTTAGTGATAGTTGTCTTTGAGAAAAGTCCTTCAGGTCCCACAAACTCTTTGGTTTTCCAGCATTTTTCTGTATTTGAACCCTTTCCAACAATAACTGTATGATTTTGAGATCCATTTTTTCACACTGAGGACAACTGAGGGACTCATATGCAACTATTACAGAAGGTTCAAGCGCTCACTGATGCTCCAGAAGGAAAAATTAAGCAATAAGAGCTGGGGGTGAAACCTTTTGAACAGAATAATGTATACATTTTTCTTATTTTGCCTAAAAATTTTGAAAAACCAAAGAATTCGTGGACCTGAAGGATTTTACTGGAGGTTTTTATGAGGCTTTTTTTAATGTTCATATCGATATTGGAATTATATCGTATCGACCGAAATTAAGAAATATATTGTGATATAAATGTTGACCATATCATCCAGCCCTACATTAAAATAGAAAGCCGTTTAAAATTGTAATATTTCACAATATTATGGTTTTTAAATGTAGCCTTGGAGCATAGGAGACGTTTTTCAAAGACGAAAAAAAATCTTACCAATCCCAAACTTTAGAATGATAGCATAAAATATGTGTGAAATACAAAAATATAGTATATTGTGTATTATCATTTTGTCTAATGCAGACTTTAGTCAACTCACTTGTACAATGAATTGAATTTGAAAATGAATTTTTAGTGAGTTTAAGAGTTGATTCTTTGTGAAACAAACCTTGATCTGTATCCTTAGAACTGACTTAAATGGTGTTATTAGCAGCTTTTCTTTAAGTGTTGATGATGATGTTGTTTGAACACGTCTTCAGAAAAGCATCAAACAGTTTAAGATATTTTGTTCCTTATTCCCTGAAATGGCGTTTCTTGCTTTATTTGTAAAAGATATTGCACAAGATTGCAGCTTTTGTTGGCTTAATGATCATTCCACACAAAAAGACATTGATTTATTTTAGCAGCCTGAAAGGCTTTTTGTTGTCTCTTTACTGAATAAGCACTAGAAGACAAGTATATTTGTAACTGAGATAGTGTGTAGTGTATTCTGTCAGATTAATGGTCTTGTCTTTAAAGCTTTTAGCTAGTGGTTGATCAGCATAGATTTTTCATTGGCTCATGTCATTATTTAGAGAGCAGGATGGGTGCTATAATGCCAAAATATACCTGCAGTCCAGTAATAGCAAATGAATTGATTGCTGAAGTGAAAAGAAAACTCATTTTACACAACATGTACTCAAGCTTCACTGGAAAAAGAGAAATACACTTCTATTAATTGGACAAAGAGACAGTTTAATGATGCAGATAATCTAAAATTTTCCCCCAAACTGCCACAACTTATCAATTCTTTTGCCTCAGGTTTGCTTTTTCTTTTTTGATATCCATTTTATGTATATGCGTTTTTTCATCACTCAGGTTAAAGGAGGAGATTAAAACTAGCGAGTCTAAGTTAAACAGTATGGCCGTCGATCTGCGCAGAAGGGAAGATGATTCATCAGATCTTCGGGAAAAACTCTGTGACTCAAAGAAACAGATTCAACAGGTCCAGAAAGAGGTGAGAACTCACTCTGTTTCAAACGTCTTTACTGCCTGGCCCGAAACGAGTCAGAGTTTATATTGAATCTGACTGCTGTTCACTTGTGCTAAAACTCTTTACGTGGTTTGATTTAGATCTCCTCCATGCGGGATGCTGAGAAATCTCTACGAATGAAGCTCAGTGATCTAGAAAAGACTAAAGCACAGCTTCAGAATGAGATTGCCAGCAGGGAACGCACCATCAACCACCTGAAAGCTGTAAGCACTTGCTATGAATACCTAAAACCACAAAGTGAGAAACTTTAATTAACACTGTCATGTGAACTGAGTATTTTCTCTTTGTTCTAAAACAGGAACGATCTTCTGAAGCGAAGTCAGATGAGAATCTGCTGCTCTATCAGAAAGCCTGTAAAGGTATATATCTTGTTTAATTGCCTGCCTCTGCACGAGTGCGTGCGGTAATGAGTGTCATTTATTTTCAAGTGTATAATTAAATGTGTGGCAATAAACAGTAAAGCATATTAATGTTTGTCGACGGGCTCTGTAGATTTGCAGGAGCGCGAACGTGTTATTGAAGACATGCGTTTGGCTCTGACAGAACAGGAGGAAACACAGACAGAACTGGACGTGGAGCTGGACAACAGAGAAGCTCAGATAAATGAGCTCACTCAGGGTACAAGATTACATAGAGAATATTGCATTCATAATACTTTAATGTACTGTATAGTGTTTAAAAGTATAACAAATTAAAGTATTGCAGATTGTTGCTTTCTAACATAAGTTAGAAATAAGTAATTCAAAGATACAAAATACTGTAACCATTTAAATAAAGTTTAAATTTAATAGAAGAATCTTCTCCAGCATGATTTGAAGTGATTTAAAAGATCATTTTGTTCTTCAATGGAAAAAACACCTACTTTTTTCCAGAATTGATGAGGTTGAAAGAAATGCTTCCTGAACAGAAGAACAGGAGAGATTCCAGATCAATCACGGATAACGTTTTACAGGCCAGGCAACAGACCACTCAGGCCCAGGAGAGCTTAAAGGTCTCTTGTCCAAATGTATTTTCAACTTCTCTGCAACTGTAAGTGGAAACATGCTTATCGTATTTGTTTGGTTCTTCGGGGTTCATGTTTGTAGCTGGCCAGTGAAAAGCACCAGGCAGAGCGCAGGAAGTGGATGGAGGAGAAGTTGGTTCTGATTGGTCAGGCTAAAGAGGCTGAGGAGAGAAGGAACCAGGACATGAGGCGATTTGCTGACGATCGAGAACGGCATGCTCGCCAACAGGTCGAAATGGTAAAGAGCAGTGTGTGCTTCTAGAGGCAATATCAGACAGTTACACTACCAGTCAAGTATTTTTAATGTTTTTTAAAGAAGTCTTTTTTGCTCATCAAGCATGCATTTATTTGATCCAAAATACAGCAAAAGCAGTAACACTGTGAACTATTTTTTCTTTTTAAAATAACTGCTTTATAATTAAATGTATTTCAAAAAGAAATGTATTCCTGTGATCAAAGCTAAATTTTCAGCATCATTACTACAATCTTCGGTGTCACAAGAGCCTTCGGAAATTATAGAAATTAATACTTTTATTTACCAAGGATGCTTTAAATTGATCAAAAGTTACAAAAAAGTTCTATTTCAGATAAATGCTGTTCTTCTAAACTCTGTTTATCAAAGAAACCTGAAAAAATTCTACTCAGCTGTGTTCAACATAATAATAATAATAAATGTTTTTTTTAAGCATCAAATCAGAATATTAGAATGATTTCTGAAGGTTCATGTGACTGGAGTAATGATGCTAAAAATTCAGCTTTGAAATTACAGGAATAAATTAAAATTTAAAATATATTCAAATAGAATATATAGTCATTTTAAATAGTAAAAATATTTCAAAATTTTACTGTTTTTCTGTACTTTGGGTCAAATAAATGTAGGAAAGTTTTCTTTAAAAAACATAAAAAATCTTCCCGTTCAACAACTTCTGATTGGTACTGTATGTTTTAGTTAAAGAGAGAATGATTGTTGATTTGTGTCAATTAGGAGTCTCTTGCCACACGTCTTGCTGCTCGTGAGGAAGAGATGGAAAGCTGGAGAAAAGAGCGAGACACGCTCGTCTCTGCTTTAGAGATTCAGCTGAAGAAGCTCATCACATCCAATGCAGAGAAAGACCAACATATCAAGATCCTACAGTCCACAGAGACCCCCCAAACACCAGAGGTCAGTCTAGTGTCAGATACAAACTGTCTTTATGTTCATGTTAATTTCTACCTGCTAGAAATTAATATTTTATTGGTAAAAAGTAACATTAAATTAAATTGAATTAAATTGAAATTCTGCTCTTGTGAACTTTCTATTTGTCAAAGGATCCTGAAAAAGTATCATGGTTTCCAAAAAAATATTAAGCAGGACATCCGCTTTCTACAGTGATTAAAATAAGAAATGTTTCTGGACCATTAAATCAAGATGCACTGAACCAGTAGATGCATCAGCCAGTTATTACACATAACACACAAGGGGTAGGCAATAAGCAAAAAGTGTCAGTGTTCTTACACATTTTGGTAGATGATGATATTTATCATAATATACATTTTTTAATTGAAATATATCATTTTAATATGATGTACATTGCAGTGAAACAACTTGGTTATTAAAAAATATAAACATTTTTATAAATTTGCTCAGCATGTATTTTTTTAAAAATTAGATGAGATAAAAGCATTCTTAATTCAGACGTTATTCAATCATTTTTGAGGTAATTCATTTAGTGGCATTACAGGTGCATGTTGGAAAGTGTAATAGCAGTGTCGTCATTGTTCAGTGGCACTGAATGCTGGATTCTGATTGGTTGACAGACATTCGAAGGGTTAATTTCCTATGATTGTACGACTACAAAATGGTTCAGATTTGTTTACTGTGTTAGTGTCAAATTATCAGAACTTCAAAGAGCCACACAGCTCTTTTGAAGCCTAGAAAATCTAATAAAATGACATACACCGATCAGGCATAACATTATGAGCACTGACAGGTGAAGTGAATAACACTGATTATCTCTTCATCACGCCACCTGTTGGTGGGATTATATGTGAACCTGGACCACAAATTTTTTTCTAAAGGGGTCATCGGATGCTAAGTTCACTTTTTCATGTTGTTTGAACATTAATGTGTGTTGGCAGTGTATGTACCAATCTACCCTATAATGATAAAAATCTATGCAGTGGTTTTTAATTAATCTGTAAAAATAAAAATAATATCCCCTTTTTCAAATCGAGCCATTCTCAGATGCCTGTTGGTGTGCCGTCACACCCACAGAGGCCGCTCCCACGATAGTTGATTGACATGAGCTCTTACCTCAGACCAGCTGTCACAGTCCAGTAACTTTCCTGGTTTCCATTCCAAATTGTTAATGCTGGTTCTGATGGAAAGGTGTCAGAATACACAGTGCATCACAGTTTGTTGCATATAGGGCTGCATAGCTGCAGACTAGTCATGGTGCCCATGCTGACCCCTGTATACTGCTGAAAGCGCCAACAGTCGGCACTTGAGCATCAGAACTGGATCACAGAGCAATGGAAGAAAGTGACTTGGTCTGATAAATCATGGGGGATTTTTTACATCATGTGGATGGCCGGGTCATGTGGATGGCCAGGAGGCCAGCTCTAGGAAGAGTCCTAGTTGTCCAAAGCGTCTTCCATTTTGGATAATGGAGGCTACATGCTTCTGTAAACCTTCAATGCAGCAGAATTTTTCTTCTGAACTCATCCCCAAATCTGTGGCTTGACGCAAGCCTGCTTCTGAACTCTACAGGCAGTTATTTTGACTTCAGAGCTTGGTTTTTACTCTGATATGCATTTTCAATAGTCTTGCTTCTGACATTATACTTTATTTTTAAACCATACACATTAAATGGCTGTATTGCCACTTGATTCTTTGCTGTGTTGTTCTTCAGTTCATTGCTTGATCAATTTTACCTTACATGAAATGTTGTTTTATCATTTTGTCCTTGTCTCAGGAGGTCACTGAGGACAGCAGGACTGAGGCACTGCAGGCAGAGCTGGCTGCAAAGGAGGCAGAGATCCAGAAACTAAAGGAAGTGCTCCGTGTCAGTGTCATAGACAGCAGCCTTCGGAGAAACTCATCTACCCAGGTCTAACATACATGTCTTATTACTGCCATTCACCAGTTACCTTTGATGATTCATCATTAGTCTGTGTATGACAAATATAATCACCATCAAAAGACCAAGATCGTAATTTGAAGTGACTTTATTCTAAGTGTTCTCAGATAGACAGCATTTTGGCATATGTACAAAACACGTTGCTAAGTGGCCTTGTCCTTCAATCATGTTCACCTCAGAAAATGTGAGTTCTCGATATGCTAGGAGAAAATTTTCAATGGATTCTGTTATTATAGTGCTATTATAGTCAATAGAATAGCCTTTCATTTATTTTCACTTCTTGGTATATCAATATGTCTTTCAAAGAATTCCCCACACTGTTTTGTCCACATGCATTCATTCAGGCAGTTTCTCAGTATATGTTTGTACCGACCGAGGTGATGCGTGTGGTTTATTAGACATTCTTCAGCTGTTTTTTAAATGGAGTTTATAATTAGATGTAGAGTGAGGAATGTTGATTGACTGTCTCTTAATTGCTGTGCTAGACGTTGGAAGCCGAATTATCTGATATGAAACCTCTGAACACCAGCACACTTAAATACGCAACTGGAACCAGAGGATCTGTCAGCAGTCAGGTAAAATAGAAATACATCTTGTTTATCATTTAATTGTAAAACTGTCAATTACTTTCTGTCGCTTGCTTATAATTTTTACTCTTTCAGTTTTTCATTTAGTTGGTACCCAATTTGTGCAATAGTAGATGCAGAGTGTTTTGTTGTTTGTTTTTTGGCCAATTGTAACACACAAGCACATTCATCTTTCTTAGTTTTAAACCATTTGTCACTGACAACAGACAACACCACAAGGGAAAGTTGTTATGCAGCCACAAGTGATATAATGAATGAATTTATTAATACATTATTGTTTCCTTCTAATTAAAGGCATAGTTCACCTACAAATGAAAACTCTGTCATTTATTACTCACCCTCATGTTATTCCAAAACCGTAAGACCTTCGTTCATCTTTGGAACACAAAATTTAGGTATCATTGGTGAAATCCGAGAGCTTTTTGACCCTGCATAGACAGCAATGCAACTACCACGTTCACAGCCAGTGGTTTGACGTTTATTTTTTGAAGTTACGAGAATATTTTTTTGAGCACAAAGAAAACAAAAATAACTTTATTCAACAATTTCTTCTCTTCCATGTCAGCCTTCGACGCACGTTTATGAGAGTACCACGACAAGGAATGCACACACTTGCGCATGCTGTCGCGAATGTGCGTGAAAGACTGACACGGAAGAGAAATTGCTGAATAAAATCGTTATTTTTTTTCTAGAAGGAAACACAATGCATTAAAAGCCGGAGGGTGAAAACATTTTGAATTTGAAGATCAGGGTAAATTTTACTTATTTTGTTGTTCTGGGAAACACGTAAATGTCTTCTTTAGCTTCTGAAGGGTGGCACTAAATGAAAAAATATGATATTTAGGCAAAATAAGAAAAATGTACTCATTCTGTTAAAAAAGTTTTCACCCCCCAGTTCTTAATGAATTGTGTTTCCTTCTGGAGCATCAGTGAGCATTTGAACCTTCTGTAATAGTTGCATATGAGTACCTCAGTTGTCCTCATTGTGAAAAGATGGATCTCAAAATCATACAGTCATTGTTGGAAAGAATTCAAATACACAAATGTTCTGAAAAAAACAAAGAATTTATTGGTCCTGAAGAATTTTTCTGAGAAACAGGAGGCAGTTTAACTGTTCAGGACGAACAAGGGGCTCATGAACAACTATCACTAAACAAAAAAAAAAGCACAACTGTGGATCATTCAGGTGTATGTAAACTTTTGAACAGGGTCTTCTTTTTTTTATTTTTATAAATAAAATAATTATTTTCTCTCGTGGACTATATGTAAACATTTTTATGTGAAATATCTTATTTGGGTCTGTAGTAAATTTAGCATTTTGTATGATCCTTCTTATTTTAGTAAAATAATTCACATTTTGCAGATTCTGTAGGATTTATGTAAACTTGTGACGTCAACTGTAAATGCCGTTCTTTTATCCATAAAAGAATCCTGAAAAAAAGAACCACTGTTTTCAACATCCTTGAGCACCAAATCAGCTTTTGTTGAATTTGCTGATTTTAGATTAAAAGCATCTACTAAATGAATAATGCACATATTTCTCAGTCCATTGATTATGATAATTAAGTTAATAATAATAATCTTCATATCTCTTCAGAGTTCGTCCGGGAGCTGTCCACTGGTGCTAGATTCGTCAGAGATCTCCACGGAAACAGGCAGACGTTCCAGGTTCCCGCGGCCCGAGCTGGAAATATCCTTCAGCCCTCTGCAGCCAGATCGGTTCGCTCTAAAGCGGCAGGGTGAAGACTCCGCCGTTACTGTAAAAATCTCCCGACCCACACGCAAGAGGAAGAGTGGAGAAATGGAGAAGGTGAGAAATTAAACCAATGGAGGGGGTTTAGAAAATGGTGCTCAGTTCACACAAATCAGAATTGAGTGCTGTGACTGGAATGACCTTCAGTCATCTTGTGCTTGAGCGTTATGTGTAATCTTCTCAATTTCTAGCCTTAGAATCATGGGAGATTTGAGTAGAATGTTCCTTCAGATTTATTGCACAATGTTCAGTCCTTCTCCTCCCCTTTAGTTGATTATTAAAAAATTATTATTATTGATATTCTTCATAAAACCAGCAGACCATCTGCTGCTGACCTAATCTGTGCAGCCAGCAGCCCTTTAATTGTTCTAATTAGTCATTAACAAGGCTCTAATTTTCCTCACTTACACTTAACGATCAGTGTTCATTGTGCATGGAAAGCAAAATGGCAGTCCTATTAAGCATATAGTTCTGTGTGAGAGAATATATTTATATGTGTGTGTGGTTGAGCGTGCATTGGCTTAACTTCACACACTCCTCTCCAGGCAACATAAACACTTGCGGACACTTGTTTTGGGAGCAGTAACAATAATTGTAGAATACACAGTAGGTTTATAGATTTCTAAAACCTGTTTATGGAAATTTAATTGAATTGTTCAGACGAAGGGATTACGGATACGCAAATACAAATCTACCATAAATGCTGACTAAACAGGTTGTTAACATTTTATTATATTACACTTTATAAGGGTAGCTATGCACTTAAGAGTCTGCAGTCTGGGCTATTCTATCCAGACACTGCAGTGAAGATGTTACGTTGCACCCTGAAAGAATGCTTTTCACTCCAAATAAGTGCTCTCTCTTATTGTCAAAGAATCGTGTGCTCTCTTGCCGGTTGTCCTTGGCAACAGAGTCACGCTTCCACATGCTCTGTAGCTGCTAATTGTTGGAGAGTTTTGTAATTGAATGGCAAAAACTATTTTAATGCCGCTTCTGTTCGCTTGAAGAGGAAAGGAGGAAGGAGCAGTGCGGTGAAAAAGAAAGCTTTCTCTGAACCCAGTCCACAGGTACCCTCTTCCTGTTTAATCCTGCCCCAGCAGCTCTTTCACCTTCAGGACTCCTAATGGTCTGGACTCTCAGAGACTCAGGGTCATGTTAATTTCCTCAGGTTCCCCTACTAAGCTGGATATTGGAAGTATAAATCCATAAATTGTGTAATTACTTTTTTATTTTTTTTTTTATTTTTGCCTACTTGTATTTTTTTTTCTCCACACTAAATCAATTTGGACAAGTCTGTGTGATGGAGGTGTTCCATTAAATAAGTTGCTGGGAAAGTTTGTCCTTAAAATCAACATGAAACCCAAATGAACTCGCTTGAACAGCTCAATAAAAAATTAAATTTTGTCATTATTAACTTATCGTCTTGATGTTCCAAATCTACAGTGGTGCATTTAGTCATTGTTTTAAGCTCCTGTTAGAGGTAATGAAACCTTCCTCAGGGTTTGTACAAAGTGCTTAAAGTGTTTGAAGTACTTGAATTTGACTTTTTGAAATTTAAGGCCTAGAATACCCTTGAAAATAGCAGTATTCCTAAAGAGCTACTTGAAAATCGCTTGAATTATTGAAATGCAATTTATCTATGAAATAAGTTTGTAATTTTTTCAATAAGCACATATCTTTTTATGCAAAATTCACTCAATTCAAAAAATATTATACGTTTTTCCACTTAATTCAGTTAATGTCATAAACTTGGCAAAATAAGCCAATAGTAGAACTGACAGTGCAGTGTAAACATGGTTGAAGATGCGAAAAGAGGGACATCAATTGAGTGAGTCATTTATGCTGGAACTGCTGTGATTGATTAATTTCAAGCGATTCACTAGCAAAAAAACAGATCAAATTAAAAGAGCTATTCATTTTCGAATTTCATCATTGCTTGTAATTTTAAAAAGCGCAGTTATGGGTAAAACTGAGCTTTTCAAAATTCTGTTAAACCATTGTGTCGCAAAATGATTCAGTGTTTTGAAGCGTATCGCGAATCATTTGATTCAGATTGAGACTTCGTAGCAGGTTCATAAATCATTTTGCGAATAAATAATTTGTGATGCGCGAATCCAGGGGCCAGTTATTCAGAACATTTAATCTGGATCAGAATGATTTGGAAATCCCATGTTCAGGTAACTCATCTTACTTTTGTCCTGGTTTTGGATTGGATTGAATTGCCCTGATCCAGATACACACTTTTTCATATTTCCAGATCTGGATTACTAGTGCTCTACAGAGCCACTAAAGGGACATGGTAATGGGAAAAAAATGCCAATGTTTTACATTGCATTTACACAAATAACTACTTCTGGCTGGTTCATCTCTGATGATTTTGCCAATGTAGTTTATAATCAGTGATTAAAAATAAAAAAAAAGGAAAAAAGAAAAGAAAAACCTTTAAATGAAGTATAGTATTTTTGTTTGGTATTGACAGCCGTTTGGGGATTTGGGGATATATTACATGTGAAAATGTTGTTGTTGTTTTTTTTTACCAGTTTTAAAGTTTTATTACATTTTTGTTAATCTACCCTTCTGCTGGGATCAGAATAATCAAGTTTTTTTGCATCAAAAGTATTCCAATGTTACTAAAACGTTTTGAACAACACAAACTGAGGATTTAATCCAGATTAAAACCAAGATTGTATTTTGTGATCTAATCCGAATTCAGAATCTTTTTTTTTTTTAAACAATTCATTTTCAAGATTTGATCCTATCTGATGGCAAAAATCAAATCAGATTACTTTTGAACAACTGGCCCCAGATCTGAAATGATGGTAATGAAAATAATTTTCATTAACAACATTTTTCTACCGACAAAAACGAGACGATAACAAAACAAAAACTCATTTTGAATGACAAAAACTATGACGAAAATCTATTGACATTTTCGTCAACGAAAAAAGCGAGATGAAAATGTTAGGGAGGGAAGATTTGTGAAGAGAATCGTTCAGAACAAATCTGCTACGTGGTTAGAAAGTTAGATGCATGTTTTAACTCTATTGTAGCCTATTGATCTATTTGCTGCAAGTCTCGTAAAACATCCAAAAATGTTAATATCTGGGAGTAAGAGAAGAGCAGACACATTGATGAATTTGATGACGCAAAAAAAAAATCTATTTGGTCCAGTTTTCTGAGTGCACACACCGAAGCAACGCCTCTCACATGGCACACGAGTACTCTTTCGCATCTCATGAACGGAGAAATACACTTAAACACACTCAGTTACATCTTAGGTGAATGTAAACAGTTGGGAGAATATCAGACATGTATCAGTGCATTGCATCTGTGCATTTGGTTTTAAAGTGACAGCAGCCTAATTTAGTTGCTATTGTCTGTGGCATTGATGTTAATCAAACAACAAAAGAAAGACAGAAAACCAATCACTGCTCTTGACTAAATCACTTTAGTAGCCCCAATAAAGATTAATCTAATTTATTTATACAAATAAATTTGTTTGCTTGAGAAAAAATGTCTGCTTGGTAAACAAGTTGTTATAAAGAATGTGTAATTAGCCTGTATAACCATTGGTATTTCATTGAAAAGACGATCATGTTCTTATTTCTTTATGAGAGGTGGTTTCATTTAATTTTAATATAAAGACATGTTTTGTGTCAGCAATCATGATAAAACCTTCATGTCAGACCTATGCAATAAGTTTGGTAATTATGGAGAAATGCCTAATAAATGCATTAGACTCTAACTAAACCCATTCGATTTTAGCCAACTAAATCTACTGTAGATTTAGTCGCCTAAAATCTTATGATATTTAGTTGACTAAAATTCAAACTAATTCAGATGACTAAAATATGACTAAAACTAAATAGCCTTTTAGTTAAAAGACTATGACTTTTATTCAGATCGGAACTTCGGAGCACAGATTGTTAAAAAATAACAATAGATTTTGGACCATCAAGATCCTCAGAAAGAGGATTCAGCATTCAGGGAGCCTTTCACAGTCCACTGCAAACAGAAATTAGGTCTGGCTCTATTCTGAGATGAAATTCCCCACTTATTTACAATCCAGTTTACTTCTTATGGGTAAAATTGTATTTGAATTGCATTGAATATTCTGTTTTACTCTGAAATGTGTCCCATAGACCACCTTGATCGAAGTAGCTATAAAGTCTAAATATGCAGAAATTAAATCCTACCAGTAGTCTCATTAACCCTTTAAAGTCCCATTTAAAATGTTTGTGACCATTGTATCCAGGCCATTTGGTTGAATTTCCTGATGGTGGAAATGCAGCTTATGAGTCATTATCCCACAAGCCTTTGATGCATCATAGAAATAATAACCTTTCTATCAAGGTGAGGGTGTAAATGGAGCAGGTTTTGCTATATAATATTGCAGATCCATTAAGGTGATGTTACCTGTAAGAGCCAGCCATGCCCTTAGCGGCAGGGCATTCATTTGTACATGATGCATAAACAACAAAGGCTTTGGGAGATAATGCTCTGTAGAGTTTAAAATAGACCCATAATTCATCATTCACTCATCGAATCCTCAAGGTCATGACTTCTCACATTTAATTGGAGGAAATCATTGTGATCATGCAGTACCTTCACCCTCGACACCTCTGAATTATTGTAATTGCACTTTCCCATTTCATGGCTGGGAAACACCAGCACCTGAGTGCAGAACAAGCCGTCAGTCTTGATTTCCTCACGCATTTCTCTCAGATACGATTGAACGGTAAACGACTTGGCAGGTTCCTGGAAGTCAGGGCATTAGTCTTCATTTAATGCAAGCTTGCAAGTCAGATAGTGGCATAGGATCTCACCTCTCAACGCTGGAAACAGCAGGTGACAGGTGTGACAGACAGAGATCCACCCCTGTCCACCCTGTTTAGACTGGTGGGGGTTACGAGCGTGGCATTTCCTGTCACATGCAATGTCACAGATGTGATCTTGTTGTCTAGAGAGAGAGCGATAGCGACAGGAAGGGAGTGATGGAGCGAAAACGCAGACAGGTCGGTGAGAGATGAGAGACGAGAAGAAAATGAAAATGATGAGTCACTGGAGAGAGACTAAGAACGGTTTCAGACTGAATCATTCATTTATTCTGCAGATTTGATTTTTTTTTTTCATGTATTATTTGTTTATGTGTTTGTGTGTGTGGAGAGAGATTCAGAGGGATATGGCAGATGCTCTGTTGTCTTATTAATGATGATTTAATGCACTGCACTCTCTTGGCACTAGATCTGTCGACTTATCCTCAGGGGTTTGTGCTCTTTTGAGTGTCAAGAATTTAACCAGCACGGTTTCCAGTTGACCTTAAACCAATTTGTGTTTTGTTAGGATTAAAGATTTAGATCAGAGAGTCAGTCTGTGTTTCTCCATATGTATTTAACCTTATACAATTGCTTGTTGATCAGAACATAAGCAGAGGGTCTGTTAACCACTACGTCTGGGTAACAGTTTTTTTCCTTCACAATTTGATCATCATAACATCCATCATATCTTATCTGACCAACCACAGTCATGCATTCAGATTCTACTAAGGCTTGTTTCACTGTCTGCATTGTGTGAGCTGCATATATTCATTTTGGTGACCATATTAAAGGCATAGTTCACCAAAAAAATCAAAATTACATTTAATCAGCCTCAGGCCATCCTAGGTGTATATGACTTTCTTCTTTCAGATGAACAGTGTCAGAGTTCAATTAAAAACTGTACTGGCTCTTCCATTCTTTATAATGGCAGTGAGATTTAGAAGACCAAAAAAGTGACTTAGTCCATCATAAAAAGTACTCCACATGGCTCCAGCAGGTTAATAAAAGTGTTTGTGTAAAAACAATATCCATGTTTAAAACTTTATATATCATAACCTCTAGTTTTCGCTAACTGTCGTACATACGTTCATGAGAGAGCGGCATTCCAGCGGATGAGATGGGACGTAGGTATAGCGTAAAACTTCAGTGAGAATATGCTAGTCTTGCAAGAACCAAATTTTGTTTTGTCAAGTTTCGGCAAAAGAAAAACAAATCTCCTCTTGGCTTATATTGAAATCCTCGTTTTGTACTTCCAATTCATGACCAGTGTTTTGTTTTGCTCTCTCCTCTGCGCTTCCGTCTTTCTCACCAGAGCCCACATCATCCGCTGGAACGCCACTCTCATGAACGCATGTACGACAGTTAGCGGAAGTGAGAGATTACGGTTTATAAATGTTAAAATATGGATAGAATTCTTACACAAACGCATCAATTTGCTTCAAAAGACCTTTTTTAATACAACCCCCCCACCCCCCCTACTTTCTATGATGGTTGAATGCACTTTATTGGACTTCAAAATCTCAGCAGCCATTTACTGTCATTGTAATGCTTGCAAAAGCCAGGACATTTTTAATATAACGCTGTTTGTATTTGTCTGAAAGAAGAAAGTCATGCACCTCGGATGGCTTGAGAGTGAGTAAATCATGTGGTAATTTTCAGTTTTGGGTGAAACTGTCCTTTTAAGTGGTTGCAGCAGTTATGTTAAACTCTTATTTATGATCTTTTTCACATGCAGTGTTTGGTGCATGCAAACGGTTATTCAGTAAATCTGACTGAATTGAGACAACTTAAGCAATTTATAGCTACACTTTGGACTATAGTTAGATTTCATGCTGGTCAGGTTAACATTCTTTATGTCCCACTTCCAATAACCATTTTGTAATCTAAAATTATAGGCTTTGTTGAAATAAATAGTCTTGTAAGCCAGGAATCACTTTGTTTTCTGTACAAACACGTAGGTCTGTTGCACAGCAGAAACACTGTTAGTGTGAAAGCACAGTGTGAACCTGTTGGTGTAGTTGCTTTGCTCACACTTCACAGACACAAAATGTGTGAAACAGGCCTTAATGAAACCATAGCATTTACGTTAGCCTCCGAACTCTGAAATATTTGTTTACTCTTGCACTTTTCTCAGGATGGGGTGGAAAGTGAGAACCTCAGGAATACAAGGAGTAGAATGACTCCTCTCTTAACACCTCATCAGGAAGAGGTCAGTGCCCACATTCAAATGATTTAAAGCACTACTAATTGAAGTAAACTAAAATCAATCCCACAGTATGATACTGAAATTCTTGTTTAGATTATTTAAAGGATTAGTTCACCCAAAAATGAAAATTCTGTAATTAATTACTCACCCTAATGTTGTTCCAAACCTGTAAGATCTTCATTCTACGTTAACATGCGTTGTTCACTTGTGAGGAAAGCACGCGCATGCGTCGTGATACGTGCATGCTAGGCTGACGTGGATAAGAAGAATTGTTAAATAAGTCGTTATTTTTGCTTTCTTTGCACACGGAAAGTATTCTTGTAGTATCATAACATTACAGTTAAACCACTGATGGACTATTTTGTCGATGTCCTTGGTACCCTTCTGGGCCCTGAACATGGTAGTAAACTTGCTGTCTAATGGGAGGTTAAAAAGCACTCGAATTTCATCAAAAATATCTTAATTTGTGTTCAGAAAATGAATTGATGTCTTACAGGTTTGTAACAACATGATGGTGAATAATTAATGACAGAATTTGTATTTTTGCGTGAACTATCCCTTTAAAGAATGTAATACGATAGAAATGAGGTGGAAGAAGGAGGTATAGACAGTAGAGGAATTAAGCAAGAGAAAGCGGCTCAGAGTCACTGCATCACACACACATACACACACACTCATAGACTGTGATTGAGAGAGTCGTGAATCTTGATCATAGCAGTGTTGAGTGATTACAGTGATGAACACTGTTCTCATTTCTCTCAGCCCTCTAATGCCCAGGAGTCGAACCAAAAAGGGAAAAAAGACAAAACCATCCAAAAGATTGGAGATTTTCTTCAGGGCTCTCCTACCTTTCTTGGAAGTAAAGGTCTGGAGAAAACATTCCATCATTATTACCTTCTTCTTAATTTTTAGACTTCATCAGATTCAGGTGTCTTATTTGTCTGACAATCACTTTCTTTCTGTGTTTCAGCAAAGAGGATAATGGGATTGATGAGCGGAAAGTCCCCTGATGGTGGGGCGATGTCTCTAAAACTCAAATCCAAACGTGACAAACGAAAACACGACAGACCAGCAATCTCCTCCCCAATGGACATACCAGCCCATCAGGTACTGTGCTGATAAACTTACACTCAATCATTCAAAAGTTTGGAGTCTGTAGGATTTTTCTTTAGTGTTTTTGAAATAAGTCTTGTATGCGTTTGGCCGGTCAGTGTTGACTTACGTCACTGATAGTTCCTATGTATAGCACTGTTTTAGACCCTATTATGAAGTACTAGCTAATTTAGTTCACCCAAATAGTTTCTAGAAACTAAAACCGTCCCTAGTTCCTGCAGTCCGAACATGACAAAAAGCAGGTATTTCCGCCAATAGTTCTAGGAACTGTGAAGCCGTTCCTTCAGTGCAAAAGCCTCTCTGGTTACCAAGGCTGCATTATTTGATTCATAATAAAACAGCAATAATGTGAAATAATATTATGATTCAAAATAAGTGTTTTAATATATTTTAATTTATTCCTGTGATGGCAAAGCTAATTTTCAGCAGCTATTACTCTAGTCTTCAGTTCATATGATACTCTTACTCAAGAAACATTTCTTATGATTATCAATGTTGTTTTGATTTTTTATTTATTTATTTATTTTTTTTTAATGAAAACCTTGATTGATTATTTTTGAGTCTTTGATGAATAAAAGTTCAAAAGGACAGCATTAATAAATATGAGCATGGGAAAAAAAAAAAACGTACTGACCCCAAACTTTTGAAAAGTAGTGTACTCTAGGTTGTCAGTGTATACAATGAAATTTCTAGGGCTGCCCCCTAATAGCTGACTAATCGTTAGCCGACATCAAGAGGCTTGGTCGACCAAAATTTTATTAGTTGCTTAGTTGCAAGAAAAAAATGAAAAACTTAATAGTTAATAGTTGACTAACAGTTGACTAATCGTTAGTCGACGAGAAGAGGCTTAGTCGACCTAAATTTTATTAGTTGCTTAGTTGCAGAAAAAAAATCCACAGGAAGTGGCGAAGTCCGTGACAGACAGTTCATTAACGGCTGGTCTAAGTGGTAATATAGTACTTCGGGGAGGACATACAAACGCTCACCTATCATTCATCAACCTCAAATATGGCTTTTCGTCTGAAATATATATATATATATATATATATATATATATATGTAAGTAGTAGCAACTTTACTTGGCTGCTCAATCTAATGTTAATGTAGAAAAATGTGCGTGAGGAAGCTGAATAGTAGCATGCTCACTGCATGACAGATGGAGGTGCCGGTGCGGTCACTTGCTCTTAAAATACTTAATTCATTTTTGGCCATACGGATAAAAATAATACATCTTTCGAATCTGTGAAGACTCTGCGTTTATTTGTGTGCACTCACAATAACAACGAAATGTTGCGCTTTTGTTAAATAATGAATGCAAACAGGATGCGCTTTCTGCCACCTTGAGCTTGAAATTGAGTGCGAAACTTCGAAACTCTGTGTATGTTTGCCTTGGAAACATAAAAATCTCTATCTCTAATCTATAGAGAGTAAAATATCTACTTTTAAATGAACCAATTTAAATAGAAAACAAAAATTCTCAGATTACGTAATGCATATGAAACAGGCAGGAGATGACAAGTCAGTGTCACCGACTTAATCTCTTAAACCAAAAACGAAAAAAAACACTAGTTTATCAATAAATTATTGAAACTAATGCAGTCTCCTTGCTGTTTTTTCCTGACACATTTATAATTATTATATCTGCCGATGCGCTCTGGCAAGCTCTTATTAGGCAATGTGGGCAATTAAAGGCTCATTATTATGATTTATATAGTTTATTAATAAACGTGCCACTAATAGTCGCATAATGCTTAAAATGATCGACTACTAGTCAACCAGAACTACTAGTCAAGGACGCCACTAGATATTTTAACCTAAAATTACATAACGTTCTTAGTCACAGTTGACATTTGACCTTTTTTTTGCAGATCATTGGCCGGAATCCAGAGGAAAAAGAGAGTGAAAACCTTATCAAGAAACGTCTTCGTACAAGGATCGTGAAATAAGATGGAGAGAAAAATATTTTTATTCAGTCTTTTTTTTGTATCTTAGATCAAACTAGTTTTTAAAACCTTTTTTTCTTTTTCTTTTTTAACTTGTAATCTGTTGCATTTTTCATTTATAATATTATATTATGCATTAGTTATCGAATATGGCACATAATATATTACCCTGGAAATACTAACTAACACTAGTGCTACTTTTAATGGCAAGTTGAAATGACTGACAGTTTTCATAAGCTCATGTATGGAAGACTGAACAAATCTTTGCTGCTTGAGTTGGAATGGAAGTTCAGAAATCACTACTGCACATTTCTGACACAAGGTTTCTTATTGCTGTATATTTAAACCACGGTTATTTGTTTTCATTGTCCTTGTGCTGCCCTGCATGTAAATACCTAACTGTTATTTCCCCCTAACCACTTACTACTTTGCACACGTATACACCCAAAATATAGCACAAAGTAAAAGTTCATGGGTTTTTGTGATTTTAATTTTCATCCCACTTGTCAACCTTCTTTTGTTTTTGTGTGTATCACCCTGTCACAAACCATTAATATGTGCCATTCACATGATAAAGACTCTCCATTACCACGTCAGTAAAACTGTGTGCCAGTTGCCTAATGACACCCAAAGGACTATTGGTTTGAATTACTGAACAAATGCTTATGTAACAGACGGGTAATTGAATTTCCCGATCGCAGCGCGTGGCCCCGTGCCCTTATCTAAGATGGCATAAAAGAAGAGAGGGGAAGGTTGAGGAACTGGGAACAGGTCTATGTCTTTGTTGGCACTGAATGACAGGATGTGAACGGGGTGGCTGCTTGCAATGATGAATCACGGTTTTGATAGTGTCGAAAGTGTGGGAGCATGTGGTGAAGACAAAATGGAGGAGTGAAAATTGGCTGTGTGAGGAGGAGGAATAAGGAGAGATGAAGAGAAAGAAAAGAAAAAAATACAAAATGAACCATGTGCACCCCAGCTGTGCTTGTGCAGGTCTTTGCAGGGCAATTTTCCTTGATTTCATAATTGTGAGTGTCAGAAATGGGGTGTGAAAAACTAAATTCACAGTCTGTTTTGTTTACGTGCCCATATATGTATTTCCTTCCGGTCCACTTACGCACATATGAATGTTTGCGTTTCCCAGTTCATGTAGGGTCATGACACTGTAATTATGCGTTCTGTTTGTACGTGTTATATGCCACTGTTTGTCTGGTTTTTTTTTGTTTTGTTTTTTTTCGTTTTTTGTTTTTGGCGCAAGGTGAGTCATTGCCCGTGTCATTTGATTGCGTCACTTAATTGACGCAATGACACACAAAGTCTAGTCTTTTTATATTTTGTTCCAATTTCTTTTTGTCTCGTTCCTCTGCGTGCAGAAAACGGCGGGGAGGCATGTAAGCATCAGCTTGATCCGAGGCATCCAGGCCTGGTAAACAATGCAGTAATAATCATCTGCCGTACCTATAATTTAGGGCAGAAAATTACCACATCATTTGAAATGATAAACAGGCAGAGTGCAGCTCTATCTTTCCCGGCACTCTTTCGTGTGCTGAAGAGAGACAGAAGAACTGAGAGCCTGTGGGGATGGGTCTAATTGCTTGGCCTCATCAGAAGATGCGCTTTAAATAGGTTTGAAACAAAGTAGTCAGTCCGTCGAGAGGAATGCTGGGTGAAGATTTCCACTTTGTGTATCTGATTGCTTTAATCCAACCAATTTGTTCAGACTGTGAGAAAATTGACGCTCTGTAGTCAGATGCGCCATCTTGCCCTATTTGTGCCAGGGTGAGGGTTTGATATAGTGCTGAGTGACTATAATTTTGTACTGTTGAAATGAAGGGTTTTATCCTGACATGTTGTAGTTGTACATGCAGAAACAAAATATGTTCAGTATGTTTAAAGATGTAAAATGTCCAGCAGTGAAACAGGTGGTCAGGAAGACGGTTCATAATAGCACATTCTTGCAATTAAAGGAATATCATGTATGTTTAAAAAAATACTTAAGTCTTTAATTTAAGATGTATGTATTTGAACTGCATATAAAACGTTTTAACATTAAATAATAAACTTAATGTGACGTATATTTGGCAGTCATTCATAAAGAAATAGATATCGTTTATATATTTATCATCAATAAAAAGATCAAAGGGTTTAGAGTTGTTTTTTTTTGTTTTTTTTTTTAATTAACCATGGTTTTACTAGAAACAATACGACAAAACCATGGTCCTGCTACACTATAGTTTAACCATTGTATTTGTAGTAAAACTATAATTATACAAATGGTAATCAGTGTGTCTAACTATAAAACCATGGTTCGTTTTTGTAAGGGATTTTTACTTTATGTCTGTATTTTATTTTGTATTTTAAAAGTTGCATTTCTTGCAGCCGCTTTTAAAACACTACGGTCAAACTTCCGTCAAACTGCATTGCATGTTTAACGTTACTGTAAAAACGCGAATGTAAGCCGTTTTCTGTGAATGTGTGAGGCTTCCGGTTCATTAGCCGCTGTTGGGAATTAACGAGAAAAATAACAGTGCGGTGAACGGTAAAACACTACAAACTTGTGTGTTTATAATTAAGATAATACATTAAAATAGTATGGTAAAACACACCAGTTAGCAATATCAAGCAGCAAAACGGGCTGGACGCAGAGGAGACCGGAAGCCAAACAAAATTTACAAACGTTCCCCAACTCGTAAGGTGGGTAGAAAAAATTGTTAATGAATTTGCTGTGTTGGAACTGTATGTAAGTGGACTTATTATACAAAAATATATGTGAGCATTTATTAAGCATAGGAACAGCTGGTCACAGCTGCTAAGGTGCTTTGGTTTTTAACTTTTTTTCCCCCACATCAGAAACAGCAGTGACGTGTGTGTGTGTGTGCGCACCTGGTATTTATCACGTTATGGGGACCAAATGTCCCCACAAAGATAGTAAAACCAGTAAATTTTGACCTTGTGGGGAGATTTGTGAGGTCCCCATGAGGAAACAGGCTTATAAATCATGCAGAATGAGTTTTTTTGAGAAAGTAAAAGTGTGCACAGTCTCCTGTGAGGGCTAGGTTTAGGTGTAGGGTAGGTGTAGGGCGATAGAAAATACGGTTTGTACAGTATAAAAACCATTACGCCTATGGAATGTCCCCATAAAACATGTAAACGCAACGTGTGTGTGTGTGTGTGTTTAAAACCATTTAGCACCTGCTGTTACATACTTTTCACACCTCCAGCACCCTACAGTTCTGAGTGATTCTGGACATTGTGTATTTACCGTCTACAAACATAATGGATTTATCATGTAGGGTGTTGTGAGTTTGGTCTAATAACCCCTAATGAATGCTCATGCTGAGCCTTTTATCACGTCGAACCAGCAACCCACCATATCAATCTATATTAGGATTGCATAATGGTTTTAAAAGCAATGGTGATAATATTGTTTAGGTTTAAAGCATTTTTTCCCAATACAATTGTAATACCATGGAACTCTGAAGAAGATAGATAGATAGATAGATAGACAGACAGATAGATACTCGTGTAAAGTGTGAGTCTAAATAATAAGTCCTGCCAGGTGCTGTAATTCTTATTATCTGAACTCTGGATCATGGCTGGCACATTTTAATTAGCCAAATGGGGTTTGCCTGAACTCAGTCTGTGCCTCAATGAACGAAGCAGTCAGGGTCGTCACTGCAAAGATGACCCAGAAAGACAACAAACTCTGTGTCACCTTTCATTTTCCCCCTCACTTCATTCAGATGTTGTTCAATAACTCTCCCTCCCCCACCTTTTTCTTCTTTCTTGTCTTCTGTCTTCCCTGCTGTGGCTTGTACGGTTCAATAGTTAAGGTAAATGAATTGGCTACCACTGTTTTAAGAGTCTGATCAGGCCAGAGCCACGTTTTGGAGAACCGTCCTCTTTGAATATGTTTATTATGCGTTTGGTTGCTTGTGTCAGTTGGAGGAAAATTACAATTCGGTTTTATTTATTTGATCAAAAATATAGCAAATACAGTCATTTAATTCTGGCAAAGCTGAATTTTCATCAGTCTTTAGTGTCACATGATCCTTCAGAAATCATTCTAATATGCTGATTTTGTGCTCAAGAAATATTTTCGTACTATTAATGTTAAATTCAGGTGTGCTGCTTAACATTTTTTCGAAAACTATTAAATACACTACCAGTCATGTTTTTTAAAGAAGTCTCTTCTGCTCACCAAGCTTGCTTTTATTTGATTCAAAGTACATCAGAAACAGTAAAATGAAATATTGTAAAATATTTTTACTATTTAAAATAACTGTTTTCTATTTGAATTTATTTTAAAATTTAATTTATTCCTGTGAGTTCAAAGCTGAATTTTTTAGCATCATTACTCCAGTCACACGATCTTTCAGAAATTATTCTTATATTCTGATTTGCTGCTCAAAAAACATTTATTATTATGATGTTGAAAACAGTAGAATTTTTCAGGTTTCTTTGAAGAATAGAAAGTTAAAAAAAACAGCATTTATCTGAAATAGAAATCTTTTGTAACATTATAAATGTCTTTATCATCACTTTTGATCAATTTAAAGAATCCTTGCTAAATGAAAGTATTAATTTCTATAATTTCTTACCAAAAAAATTATACTGATTCCAAGCTTTATATATATATATAGTGTATAATGTTACAAAAATGTTTATTTCAGATAAATGCTGATCTTTGGATATTTCTGTTCATCAAAGAATCCTGAAAAAAAAAAAACAGTTTTAAATATTGATAATAATAGTAATAATACTTACTTACTGTTCAAAAACTTTTGACTGGTAGTGTTTTTATTCCGTTTTTTTTATTTTAAAAAAAAGTATTTATTTGGAATAGAAATCTTTTGTAACATTAAAAATGTCTTTGCATATTTGCGCAGTCCAAACCGAAAGGCATGTATGTGTTTTAGTCGAATCTTTAACATGAAAGTAGAAACCTCAAATCAAAGAAGCTGTGTAAGGTCAGACAAGCACAAGTAACACCTGTAAATCTGTTTTAACACCCCTGCTGCAGAACTATTCAACTTGAACTTCTGCAATGGAATCACCTGTTGTGCTTAATTAAAGTCCAACTTTGTTCTTTTTGGCAAAAAAAAAAGCACAAAAGAATAATTCAGCTTTTTTTTCAGGGTGGTACTTGGCCAGTTGGCCATGACTTTGCTTTTGTTCTCTGACCACACAGACATAATTAATGTTTAAAAGGATTTAAAAGGCAGTTTAACTAAAATGGCAGCCAGACAACAAAAACACAGATTTCCGTCTGGCCAATTAAAACGAGACTCTAATGGTGTGATCTAATTGCATTTGTTTGACTGTAAAAATTCAATGTTACTCATTATTGCAGAGAATAAGGCTTTCTAAATGAGAATTACTGTTGCACAAATCCAGATAAAACTCTCAAGAACTATATTTGTGGTTTTGCAAAAGAAAGCTGTGTAAAAAGGCCAGCAACCTGTCAACTCAACCCAAAATTGACTTAAAGGGATAGTTCACCCAAAAGTGAAACTTCTGTCATTAATTACTTACCCTCTTGATGTTTCAAACCCCTAAGACCTTTGTTCTTCTCCGGAACACAAATTAAGATTGCTTTGCTATCCAGGGTCAGAAAGCTCTTGGATTTCATCAAAAATATTTGAATTTGATGAAATATGGCGAAAATGCAAGTCTTCTCTCTATTCATAATATTGCTTTTTCCAGAAAACAAGTTTTAAACAAATATATCAGAGGTTTTTGATGTGAGAGGACAAAGGGGGTGGACTTTTCACTGGAGGAAGCATTATTATGGATTATGGACTCTATTTTGGCCAGAAACAAAAGTTAAAACTCCTTTATGATGAATGTGTTTCATACAAACACACAGCCTTTTACTTCACAAGACACTGAAGTGATGAACTGGTGTCATGTGGATTACTTATGGATTATTGGAAACTTATGGACGTTTTTAATCAGCTGTTTGAACTCTCATTTTGACGGCACCCATTGACTACAGTGGATCCATTGGGTTAGTAAGTAATGTAAAGCTACATATCTTTGAATGGCCTGAGGGTGCATAAACTTTCAGCAAATTTTCATTTTGGGTGAACTGTTCCTTTAAGGACTGTCATAACAATTTTTTAAAGTAATTTATCAAATAACTGTTTAACCTTAATGCTGGGATCATCAGCATGGTTGAAACTGTGGCCAGAGGTGAATGGCGTGTGGCATTTCATAGACAAACTGCCTAGAGCAGTACTGGTGCATCAGATCAGTAATGTCTGTCTGCTCAGATCTGACCGTCTGCTATAAAGGTCGCCACCCTTATTACCACCGATGCTTTGACCTTTAAGTTAACATAATGGCACTCCATTTTTTCCCCATTTTTACAACTAAAGAAAGAGCATGAGTGAGATTCATATGTTCTTTCTCCCTTTTTCTGCCTTTTTTATTATTCAGATGTTTCGTTGTCCTTTTGAGGTTAATGTCTGATTGCGGTGTTCACACGCTCGTTTGCCATGCTCTGCAGAGCGTGAACAGGACACAGCAGGCACCAAAACACTATTTCTGTCTTATATTACCCCTCTTAAGGTCACTCAATAGAAACCATATATGGAATGAAATAATTTTTGAAGTACCTTACCAGACGCAAGTTTCTAAGTTGGACTGGTCGATCTTGTATGATTTTTAGGTCAAAAGGGCCTCAAACTAGGGCCCCTCAGGGAATTCTCTTAATAGTTCATCCTGGCCGCTAATCAATTCTCACTTTCTTGTATCCCGTAGTTCTTTAGAGGTAGACTGTTATACAGTAGTGTGTGTGTGTGTGTGTGTGTGTGTTTTCTATAGAATTCTAACTAGGAACACTGACCTTTTTAAGATGGATCATTGAAGGTAATGAAAAATTGTAAACTAACGCTTCAGTAAATGAGTCATATACCGATTCTGTAGCCACTTGAGTTAATTCATTGAAAGACAAGTTGGATTCTTCCAGAGATGTAACGTGAGTTTGTGTGCATCCAAACTATTTATTAAACTATAACCCTAAATTATTAAAACCCTGTTCTTCTTTAGAAGAACAGAATTTATCTATAATAGAATTATTTTGCAACATTATAAATGTCACTTTTGATCAATTTTATAAATTTTATAAATGTCACTTTTCATCAAAAAATCCTGAAAAAATGTACTTAACTGTTTTAAATATACTGACCAAATTATAAACGCAACACTTTTGTTTTTGCTCCCATTTTTCAGGAGTCTTCACAAACTTCACAAAGGCCTATTTCTCTAAAATATTGTTCACAAATCTGTCTAAATCTGTGTTAGTGAGCACTTCTCCTTTGCCGAGATGCCGCAAGTTTTGAGGGAGCGTGCAATTGACATGCTGACTGCGGGAATGTCCACCAGAGCTGTTGCCCGTGAATTGAATGTTCATTTCTGTACCATAAGCCAAAACCCAAAAATGTCCACACACTGCTAAGACACATTTATATGCAAACACCATGTAAAAGTGATTTTACATCTGATGTCCTCTTATTAAAAACTGTAATATTGTGAAATATTATTACAATTCAAAACAATTGTTTTCTATTTTAATAGATTTTCATTTTATTTACTGTGATCTGTTACTGTACTGTGAGTCTTTGGTGTCATATCCTTCAGAAATCATTCTCATATGTTGATTTAGTGCTCAAGAAAGATTTGGGATTTGTTAAAATATCATTTGCGTAAGATAAAATACTACTGGAATCATACAGAACTATTCCATTTCACTGACACAGCTGCACAGACATTTCTCAATAGAGCAGAAATAAAGGTTTGAAGAGGACAAACACCCCTCTCTCTCTCTCTCTCTCTCTCTCTCTCTCTCTCTTTTTGTCTCACTCTTTCTGTTCCTTTCCGTCATAATTTTTGTTGATTTATGCAAGATCCTTTAATAGCACAATAAAGCTGTCATCAGCATACCCTAAGACCTGCCACCGTCAGCCGTGATGGAGGCAAATGAGAAGAGTGGACTCATTCTGAGCAGCTTAATCAAGATTGCAAACCCAGATTTGGGCAGAAAGGGGCACAATGAAAATTAGAAATTAGAGAATATATAATAGAGGAGAACAAAATGTTAAAGAGTGAGTGAAAGCAAAGATTTAGGGAAAGAAGTGGTAGCCTAAACCTCATTTTCTGTATATGCCACTCTCATTAACGCACCACTCACTCGTTAATCAAAATCTCATGAAAACCTTTCTGGCAGACATTTAAATTGCCTGAAGGCTTCATGGTGAAATATTTCCAGAACACATTCAGTCTTGAAGTGCAGAAAACAGTTGAACCTTAAGCCACAGTGTGTCTGCTGTGGTTATGCTGCTGACTGGACTAATTAAGTTAATCCACTTGGCTTTGGAGAGAAACCCATCTCTTTAGATCCATTTACTTTCAGACTGTGTGTGTGTGTGTGTGTAAGCCAATAAATCATTCTAATAGTCTTCTCTAAATCTGAACCTTAATGCATATTAAACATTTAATTAATGCTTTTAATAAAACGTGCTTAGACAGGACAAGATGTGTTGTGTAGTAAATATATGTTGATATACATTCCAATTTATCTCAGTAAACAACCTTGGTGTGACGGATGTCTGAAGCTGTCTTTGTGTATATGTGTGTGTGTGCGTGTTTGTGTGTGTACCTGGTATTTATCACGTTATGGGGATGAAATGTCCCCACAAGGATAGTAATACCAGTACATTTTGACCTTGTGGGGACATTTGTGAGGTCCCCATGAGGAAACAGTCTTATATATCATGCAGAATGAGTTTTTTTGAGAAAGTAAAAGTGTCTCCTGTGAGGACTAGGTTTAGGTGTAGGGTGATAGAAAATATGGTTTGTACAGTATAAAAACCATTACACCTATGGAATGTCCCTATAAAACATGGAAACACAATGTGTGTGTGTGTTTAAATCAACATTTTATGGATTAGACCACATAAAAGGCATAACTTCATATTTAGAATTTCTTCTGCAATATGTTTTCCTTTCATGTGCTTATTTTATGTGGTTGTGACTTTTTAATTTTGATTAATTTTGAGTTTTCCAATCTTTACAGTACAGTCAGAAAAAAGGTAAAATGCTTTTGAAGGAACAAATATGCACTCTTGAGAGGGAAATAAGGCACAGTGTTTACCGTTTAAAAAAGGTACTGCTTAAAGGAGAAGTCCACTTCCAAAACAAGGATTCACATATAATGTACTCACCCCATTGTCATTCAAGATGTTCATGTCTTTCTTTCTTCAGTCATAAAGAAATTATGTTTTTTGAGGAAAACATTTCAGCATTTTTCTCCATATAATGAACTGATATGGTGCCCCAATTTTAAACTTCCAAAATGCAGTTTAAATGCGGCTTCAAATGATCCCAAATGTGATTGTAAACCACAGAGAAAGAAGGGTCTTATCTAGCATAACGATCGGTTATTTTCATTAAAATAAAAATAAAATAAATCGTTTGAAGCCGCATTTCAACTGCATTTTGGAAGTTCAAAATCGGGGCACCATATCAGTCCATTATTTGAAGAAAAATGCTGTAAAGTTTTCCTCAAAACACAATTTCTTTACCACTGAAGAAAGAAAGACATGAACATCTTGGATGACAATGGGGTGAGTACATTATATGTGAATCTTTGTTTTGGAAGTGGACTTCTCCTTTAAGTGACAGCTCTTGTTGTTTTTTTCTGAGGGTTAAAATAATGACATAATTATTGTGCTCTCCGCCATTTAATCTTTTCACAGGACAGCTTTTGCATGTACTTTTCTGTCTCTGTGTTCTCACAGGCACAGCTTTGGTGTTATTGCAGATTTATGTAGTGGACTGTGTGTGAAAAAGTTTGTGTGTGTGTAAATCTTTCATTTGAGGCATCATCAAACCAACTGCAAAGTTGTACTTCTGGCTATTAGGTCTGACAGAATTTTAAAGAGGGTTCCTGCAGAGATGTTTGTGTATCTGTTTCTGCAGATACTAATTCTCTAATGTGATTTATTAAAGATGTTATGTGTACAATCAGATCTGCAACATTTAGCCAGGACAGATGGAATCTATATATGGAATTCATATACTCAGTGCATCAGTTACATGCATGGGGAAATCTTTAGAACATATGGGCATGTGTGTCAACATATGTGGCATATGTCAGAGTATTGCTCAGCAAGTTTAAACTGCATTCCATAAATGATATATTATATTACAGAAGAGTCTTCCTGTGTTGTAAAAATAACCCTGCTATCATCTGATATAAGCATTAGATATAAATATCCTTCTTCTTTGGCCTCCTCCTGTTTCTGTTTGTTCTCCCTTTCTCTCTCCTCCACCTGGATGTCCCACACACACTGTTATTCTCTGTTAATAATCACCTTCACATAGCAGATATACAGTAAGCAGATACCATAATGGGACTTACAGTCTGGGTGCTTTTTCTTAGTCAGACAGGCAACAACATTACTACTGCTCATAGCTGGGGTTACAGGTTTTGGGAAAATAAACTTTATGACTATAAAGAACCATGTCTTCAGTCTGTATTCTTCTAATGCTTGCATCCAGTTGTAAGCACTCTACAGTTTCCACCTTTTTTCTTCTTCTTGCATACTTTCTAAAACAACCATCAGTGATTCACTCTAGCTGTCTTGTCCTACATTCAGTATGGTTATATGTTGTGTGTGTGTGTGTGTGTTGGTGTGTTTGTATGTGTACGTGTGTTTCCTGTGTCCATGCTGTGAGATTATAGGATGACTGTGGGGAGCACAGCCCTCTGTAATCAGCCTCACAGAGGGGATCTGACCATAGAGACTTAAATACCCATAGCACTCCCAGAGATTGACATGCTTTTTTTTTTTTGAACACTGTCCTACCCACAGAGTGCCAAGATCACATGTAGCCGGGCAGGTGTCAGCATGCACTGGGCAGCCTTACATTTCCCATTAGGCTTCTCAAGCAGGTTTGATGATCTTTTAAAGACCAGATGTAGAAAATGTAAGGACTAAACTGAAGGAAACACAATACATTTGTATGTTCTCCTAATGTAAATGTCTAGGAAGCACACAGTGAATACAACTTTCGACCAATCTCCATGACTTTTTACAGGGGTCATGAACTGAGAAACCAAAATTCCCTTGATCTTTTGACATACAAGAAGTCATTGTACTATAAAAACTGTTTCCATTGCAGTTTTGCAAAATATTCCTTTTTTCAAATTGCCTAAAAAAACACCTTACCTGCGAGTGTAAAAACTTGTGATATATGGGAGTTTTTGCAAAATTGACATTTCCATTGCTTATTTTCAATTCAAATTAATTTCAGTTTGCTTAATTTGAAGGGTAAAGGAAACGGGTCTACGCAAAAACCAAACGATAAAGATGACTCCTAATACAAGAAGATGCTGTGCGGTGGCAAGTTAGGTCAGTCTTTGCATTGCCTTCCTTCTGATCCCAATGTTAGGAAAGAGTGGTTCAACTTTATTTTTAATGAAGATCCAGACCACGTCAGTGAGAACTTGGTGTTTTGTTAACTTCATTTTACTGCAGATTTGTAAAATGAAGTTACAGGCACAATTCAGTGCGTGATTTTCAAAAAGATTAAACTAAAAGACAATCCTGTGCCCGCTATATTGGATCCCGACAGTAATGTTGCACCATTGTTTTCTTCATTTTGCTGCGGGTTTGTTTACAAAGAAAGCAGAGTTTGACGCTGGATTTTCAGAATGACTGAAATTAAAAGACGATGTGCCAACTATATTTGATCCAACAGTAATGATGTAACACACAAGTGTGAGTACCTGTTCTTATTACGTGGTCACTATTGCTTTGTCTGTTATTTCAGATAGTTTGATATGTACTGAGTATGTAGGGGTGCACGGGGCACAAACTAACGCGAGGTTAATTGTAACACATGTGGTTTAAATATTTCCACACACGCCAGCATAACCAAGTTTACAGTATTTACTAGTTGCTATAGCAACACTATCCAGAGAAAAAAGTGCGCCAAAATTCAAAAGCCTTTTGAAGATATCGCTGAATATTTACTAATATATTTTATTATATTTTATCATAGTAAAAGTACATTTTTGGCTGAAGTAAATTTTTCGTCTCAGTTTTTAGTATTAATTTAAAATGAGACAAATATGCTATTATTTTAATCGCCAATCTGTTATTTATCAGTTTAGATCATTTATTAATGCTTGGCAAGCCAGCAGAAGACACTAATCACTTTCATATTCCAGTCGTGCTGATGGGGAATGTTGTAAAACTGCGTTAAAATCTGCATTAGCCATGCAATTTTCACTATTTTCTTTTATGGATTTTAAAAAGAAACCACAAGAAACAGGTGAATAAGACTGATAATCGATGCTTAATGTTGAGAAATTACTCTTTCAAGAAATGTAAAGCATTTTGGCTCGTGTATGTGTTTCGTGTTCTATGAGAGCTGTGCTTGGAGGGAGGGGAGTGTTTAATGTATTTGCGGACATTGTTTTAAACTATACTGTTTAGCTGTGTTTTGCAATCATGGTTGTGTTCATTGTGAAACTCAAAATTAGATTTTTATTTATTAAAAAATGCCATTATTTTAACTGAAAATATTACTCATTTTATTTTATTGACAAAATATTTTAGTTTGTCGTATATTTATTTTTTTTTCATTTAATCAGATAACATTTTAAGCTGTCATATGGTCATGTTACAACGTGCCCCTCTCATGTTACAATGTACCCCACATACGGGGCATGTTGTCATTTTTCACTTCCTTTCTTTTGAGGTAAATAACGAAAAACGTATACACTGTAATTATGAAACAAAGCGACATATTTGTACATATATGTTAAGTGTGAAATTAACGTGGGTAAAAATTATACTCTGAACTCCACGTGGATTTACACAAACTGAGAAATTCAAAAAGCGTAAGGTTGTGCCCCGCGCTCCCCTATGCGTCCATCTATGAAGGATGTAGGCTGTCAAACATACAAAACTGTTAGCCAATCATAGCAGAACAGGCGTTTACTTTCGAGCCTACAATCCGCCATGTCTATTCAAACAGAGCGTTCCTATAAAGGGGGTTAAAACCAAGGACAGAAAATAGCCTATTACTTCTACATTATGATTTTGTTTAATGTAAAAATCTTGGTAACATTATAAATGGACCTCAGAGAACAGTACAATTTTTTAAGTACAATGTCTAAAAATTCTTACAACAAGAAACATTTAATTGGGAAGCAAAATGATATAAGGTAATAAGTCTTGTTTTCTGTGAAATTAATCAAAATGAAATGAGTTCATCACTAAAGAACGAATATCTGCCAGTGGGAACAGAAAAACCAAATTAATTGAAAGGGAAAACGAGGATGTTTAAATATGTATATTTTTAGATATTTGACTTTCTGCAACAATTTAAAACTTTTTAGGGCTTTAATTTGTGAAAGGTTGAATTAAGATTTTTTAAGACATTATACATTGTGGACTAACGTTTTCTAGAAAACTGGACAATGGAGAGTTTTGCAGTTTGTGCACAGATCATATACAGGCCTCTATCACAAAGGGTTATAATTCTAATTATAATAATACCCTTTTTGGGCTTTAAAAAATGCCCAGCTATCGCATGTTTATATAGAACAAGATTAAAAGGCTGTGTAGTGAAAAAAAACAGCCAATCATAAAATGAATAGAGCTTGTCTCAATTAATTTTCATATACTTCGTGTATAAAAGACACTTTAGAGTGCCGTTTCATTTCAGTGTTAATAAGGAGGAGTAATTAAAAAAAAATCTCAAAGTGTTATAAGCTATGGACCAAACCAACCAGATGTAAGGTGAATCACATTACCTACAACCTACAAACAAAATACTGTATGTGAAAAATAAGTCAAACAATGTGTACTGACAGAAACTTTCTTAACGATCTTTATTATAACTTTTCTGTAAGTATTCTGTGTAGTAATCTAACAAAACAAGCATGGAACTAGGATGGAGTTACCCTGGTGATCAATTTTAGTTAGCATACACTTCTCTACATTGTACTGCCTTTCGATCCTTATTCCAGAGGAACAATAACTTGAAGGAAGCCAGATGTACAGACAGTCACTCAAGTATTATTACAATCTATTGTATAGACATAATTGCATTAACCATTATAATAATTACCTGCGCTGACAATGGAGCAAGTCCTTAGGTTACCACATATAAGCAAGGAAGCCCTGGAAGCCCTGCAGTTAGACAAAGATTTCAATCTTCCTAAAAGAAAAAAAAAAGAGTGACAAACATATGAGACAGAACTGAGTGAATCTGAGTGTAAAAGACGTCCTCAAAGGGCACTGATGAGTAACAGGTAACATTTTGGACAAGCAGCAACGAGTTCTTTTGATAAACAGCCTAATCAGAATGCCGCTTTAAAGATGTCATTATTTTTGTTTTCTGAATGCCACTGATTGTTAAATAATGTTGTATATAATGCAAATTCTGTATGATGATTAGCGACTGTGATTACTGTTGTAGTGAAATAAGCCAGCTTGAATATTTATTACTTTTTTAAAGCAGAGTCAAACACAAGTGTGAGCTAATCAGTCTTAAGTGCACAGAATGCTCACAGATGAAGCCTCTCGTCATTTCTCTTTGCATCTCAGTGCTCTCATCTCTCTCGCTTTCTCTCAGCAGGTAGTTTGGAGCGATTTTTGTGACCAACACACTTCTGAACCACTTCATATGTAAATGGGACGCAGACTGATGAAGAACGCGGACGTATCTGTTTTTCTAGCGCAGAAATCACATAAAGAGCAGTTCAACAGTCCACTACAACATACAAGAGGAAAGCAAGAGGAAATTGCATTATTACGATTATTATCCATTCTGCTCTGAGTGATGTACACTAAAAAGTTGACAAAGTGTGAGTGCTAAGGACTCAAACGAGCTTTACGGAAAATATTAAAGGTAATTCAGGGGGACAATTCAGCTGAGCATAATGTGGTTTTCAGAATTAATGTCAATGGTTCATCAAAAAATTCAAATTCTGTCATTAATTACTCCCCATCATGTCCTTCCAAACCCATAAGACCATAATTCATCTTTGGAACACAAATTTAGATATTTTTGATGAAATCCAAGAGCTTTCTGACACTGTATGAACTGCAAAGGTACTACCAAGTTCAAGGCTCAGAAAAGTAGTAAGGACATTGATAAAATAGCTTACAATACTGTAGCACCGTTGCTGTCTAAGCAGGGCCAGAAAGCTCTCGTTTCTCATCAAAAATATCTTAATTTGTGGTCTTACAGATTTGGAATGACATGAGGGTGAGTGATTATTGACAGAATTTTCATTTTTGGGTAAACTATCCCTTTAATTTATGCAAAAGAAAAAATCTATAATTAGTGTTCATAAGGAGAAATGGACTCAGGTGAGTTAATCTGGACTAAATCACATCACTGATGAAGTGTCATGATAGATGGAGAGAACACTTAAATGTCAGTAGAAAAGTGGAAATAAAGATGAAGGAAAATTAGACAAGTAAGGTGATTACTGCCCACTCAAAATTCTTCTCTCTCGCTCTTACGGCTGAAAGGATTTTCTCAGTTGGGTAAAATGTGAGGGAATTATTCTGACCTATAATTGTACAGTCCTCCATTCCATCCACCACTGCGGTGTCAGCCTTCATGTTATCTTACTTCTTAAGCTCAGTGGGCAAAAATTATTTCTGTGTGTCAGCAGGAGCTCATACAATACTCATGGACCAGACCAGATTCACATAGAGTGAAACATCAGTGTGAAATCAGGTCCATCAGCAGCAGCAGCAGTGCAGTCTTTCCATGAATGGATTTTTCACCAGCGGCAGGTAGCTGTCACAGGTAGACACAGTGGACCCTTAAAATAAAATTCCCAGCAGGGCCTCAAGGACTGGGCAACTAATTAGATTTGAGTCATAACAAGTGCTTTAGTGATTCTAAGTGAATGGGAACACATCCCCCACACTTCGCTTCTCTTTTCTTTCCCTTCTCCCACCATCCTTCTCTTATCCTCATCGCCTGGATGCAAGGTGAAGTCATAGAAATGGCAACCTAATGGGAAAAATATACAATGAGCGATGTAATTGGCCAGCGCTTTTCAACAAATCTGGCAAATCTGAGGTTGATTCAAATACAAGAACTTCACAAAAACCCCAGTTCTTTCATCATTTATTCCAACTTGTTTGAGAAAATATGCACAAGGAGTGACATTAAAACATCTACTACAATAAAAACACATTGAATAGGTATCTTTACATTTTGGTGCATCTGCTTTTAATATTTACACCAGCAGACATAAGTACAAAAGTCATTACAAATTTGCTGACATTATTTTTTATGAACACGTAATTGACCCTTCGCAAAGACTATCGGTGAAAAATACATCGCAAAGCAAAGAGGAAACTGACAACGCCCTTAAAGACAAGACAGCACAGGTTACGTCTGGTATAAAACAAAGTCGTAGCTTTCAATTTTTGTCATTTTTAAGAAATTAAAACAATACATACTGTTTTGTGGCTCTTTAATGTGTCGTGACAGATCGCTGTAGTGCCTGCACGTGAACCGATCATCTTTTCATATTTACTTCCCTGTCTACACTAGTGCGTTTTCGTTTTAATACATTGTTTTTAAATGAGAACGATCCTCGTCTACACTGGCGTTTTCACTGCGTTTTACAAACAATTTCCATCTACACTACACAACCTGAAAGTGATGTTTTAATTTAAGAGAAGTAACAGTAATTAAATTGACTGTTATTCCTTGTGGTGTAAAAATACTGTAATTTCTTTTCTTCTTTTTTTTTTACTTTGCAAAATGAGACGCAACAAATGAGCATGATGTTATTGTTTACACGGTCGTCAAGGATACGCAGAGCGAATATGGGTAGCCACACCACTGTTTTTAAAAGTCTCAGGGACCGTTTACACGACAACATTTTCAGCCAAAAACGAGAAATGTTTATGTATTTTTGCCTGTTCGTTTACACGACAATGGCGTTTTGGGGACTGAAAAACGCAATCCTAAACGCAAAAACGCAAGTTTTCAAACTAAAACAGGGTCTGAAGTGTTTTTGAAAGTCTCCTTTTTTGAGGGTTGAAAACGCCAGAGAAGTGTAAACGACAGGTGTAACTATAGCAAAAGTTATGCGTTTAAAAAAAAAGCCTTAAAGCATGGCAGAAACATAAATGAACATTAGAAGGTATTTTATTTCAGCTGTGGAAGGACATCAATACACACCATTTTTCAAGTTTAAGGGGCCGTTTACACTACAACATTTTCTTGCAAAAATGGGAAACTTTTTACGCGTTTTGCCTGTTCGTTTCCACGGCAACATTTTGGGGAATGAAAATGCATAATTTGGAAAACGCCACTGTTATCGTTTCCGTGTAAACACCCAATACTGGAATCTTTGAAAACAGTGACGGCATGTATTTGCGTAGTATGTGTAGTACGTGTCAATTTTAAAGGCAAGCGTGAACAAACATACACAACAATGGCGAAAGAGCTAATCATCACTTCCCTACAGGTACTGTTTACTAACACGTTGTCAGCATCACCTACTGGCCTGGCATATGTAATACAGCATTTTGGGCAGTTTTCACGGATCTGTGTAAACCTGAATCATTTTGAAAACGGTGTGTACACGTGAAACGTTTTAAAAACACACGGGAAAAACTTTTCCGTTTTTGACTATGTCGTTGTCGTGTAAACGTAGCCTAAGTCCACCAAAGTTAACCTACTCTCCTGTCTGATTTTTCTGTCGGACAAAATTGTGGATTCTGCATTATGATTGGTCAGATCGCCTGTCAATCAAGCTTCCTGCAAAGGGTCGATTTTGAGGGACTCAAAAGAGTGGACCTGATTCCAAGTGCATGAATTTTTCAGGGACATGTATCACAAACAAATACTAGCGACATACAAGCTAATCACATAAGATTCAAGCACAATCAAACTATAAATAGCTGCTTACAAAAAAGAGACCCAAGTCAATTTCATCAGAATCCCTTTAATTACTGATCTGTGATCAGATTACGTCCTGTTCCTTCTGGTTTAACCACAGCTGCAGAAAGAAGCTTAGCTGACATTAGATCTGTGCTTTAATGGCAATGGATAAAAAATTTGGTGGTTTTATAGAGCGAGCATGTGCAGACTGGAAGTAGAAATGGTTTGTCTTTAGTTGCGTTTAGCACAGAGGCGCAACATGCAGACGCAGATGAATCACACTTAGTGAACTAACAGGTGCTGACAGTTGACAAACGAGTTTCTCACGGCTTGATAAACGTTTTTAAAGCAGAAACCAAGCTGAGTGGTTTTCTGCTTTCAAGAATGGATGAATCTAAACAGATTTCTCCTTACAGTTCTATTGATCTGTATATCTAGAATCCCTCGAGTGACAAAATATCACGATACTGCGCAATGTTGTCCTGTATATAAATTCATATATATGTATTCCTTGTATTTTCTGTTATTTTAGATTATCTAGAATTGAAACAAAAGCTGGACTCTATTTGATTCATCAGCTATATGTAAATTTCTCTCATTCTACTAAGGAAAGCCAGTGATTGTGTTCCTGTGTCAGATGAGAAAATGCAATTGCATTGACCATAATGCACGCCTCTGTCTAATTTGGACTGTTAAGGTACTGTCCAAACATGGCACAATCCTAAACGCCGTCATGGCCATTTAGGCTTGTGAGTTCCTGTGCAAATGTTGACCTCTAACCTTTGTTATGTGCATAGTTTGAGTCACCCAGAGACAACCACCTCCGGTCTTTCCACCAATCGTAGAGCCTCATGCATGCCAGCGGCTGACAGTCTGCGGTTAATATTGCGGTAACGGCAGCTGAGCAGGCTTCGGTAGGTGGTGCGTAGATCGCGGTTGAAGAAAGCGTAGATAAAGGGGTTGATGAGTGAGTTGGCGTAGCCCAGCCACAACAGCGTTCTCTCCACCCACAGCGGGACGCAGCTACACTCTGTCCCGCAGATGAAGGGCCGGGCCGTGGAGAGAAGAAAGAACGGAAGCCAGCAGACGGTGAACGCTCCTACCACAATCCCGAGTGTGGCTGCCGCCTTCTGTTCCCGCTTGAAAATGGAGATGCTCCTGCGGTCCGAGCTCCTCCTACTCACTCCTCGCAAGAGTCGAGGCAGACGCGCACACTCTTCCACTTCCCTCTGCAGCTTGATTGCGACGGTTACGCAATCCACTTCGACGTGTTCTTCCGCCCCATCGGCCCCTTCTGCTTCCACCTCATCTTCTTCTTCCTCCTGTCCTGCACGAGGGAAGCCGGTGATGGTGTGTTTGGCAGCGCTGAGCTTGGCGGCACGGTAGATGCGGTAATACATGACCAGCATGACAGTCATGGGGATGTAAAACGCAACGGCTGTAGAGTAGATGGTGTAGCCAAAGTCCTGGCTGATCAGACATACACGGTCATCGTTTACATTCTGCGCCCAGCCGAAGACCGGCGGCAAGGTGATTGACGCAGAAAGCAGCCATACGGAGAGCACCATTTTGGCCATACACCAGCCGTTTTGCCTTACCGGGTATGTTAGGGGTCGGGTGATGCCAAGGTACCTGCGATAGAGGGAAAATACAAATTAAAATGTGTGGAAAACTAGTAAGACGGGACTTTTTTGAAATATATTGTTTAGTCATATTATAATGACAAAACTAGCTTCAGCTACAGTGGTGGCCAAAATTATTAGAACACTAGTATTTTCACCAGCTAAAAAATGTTAAGTCAGTTATTTCTATATTTTGCTGTAGTGTATCATTTCCAAACATTCATTTTGCCATTAATTGTAATAATCCAGTGGGATGTCTGGAAGGACATGAAGAAACAGAACAAACTGAGACATACTTATCCAGAAGAACTGTGGTAATGTCTCCAAGATGCTTCAAGAAACCTACCTGCAAAGCTACAGTACTGTTGAAAGTTTAAGGCACTTGTGTAAAACTGCCGTAAAATGAGGACACTGTCAAAAATTATGTCATAAATAGATTTTCTTTATCAATGAACATATATTAACTAAATGTAAACAATATTTGGTGTGACAATGCGTTTAAACCAGCTTTGCCCTACACTCTTAAAAATAAAGGTTCCAAAAGGGTGTATTTGCAGTGATGCCATAGAAGAACCTATTTTTGGTTCCTCAAAGAACCTTTCAGTGAACAGTTCCTAAAAGAACAATTTTAAAGAACATGATTCCATGGATGTTCAAGGTTCTTCATAGAACCATTGATACCAATAAAGAACCTTTATTTTTAAGAGTGTAGGTGCA
Source organism: Labeo catla (assembly GCA_012976165.1). NCBI lineage: Eukaryota > Metazoa > Chordata > Actinopteri > Cypriniformes > Cyprinidae > Labeo > Labeo catla. Next base: position 413,180 of record VONZ01000245.1, read on the forward strand.
CTTGTGCATAGTTTTTCAGGTACACTCTTAAAAATAAAGGTGCTTTAAAAATAAAGCGATGCCATAGAAGAACCATTTTTGGTTCCACAAAGAACCATTCAGTCAAAGGTTCTTTAAAGACAATCTCTTTCTTACCTTTTTATAATCTGAAGAACTTTCATTCGCCACAAAGAACCTTTTGTGAAACAGAGAGGTTCTTCGGATGTTAAAGGTACTTTATGGAACCATTTAGACAAAAAAGGTTATTCTATGGCATAGTGAAGCACCTTTATTTTTAAGAGTGCAGCTTTGCAGGTAGGTCCCTTGAAGCATCTTGGAGACATTGCCACAGATCTTCTGGACTTAGTCTGTCTCAGTTCGTCTCAGACAGACTGGATGGTGATGATGAGATCAGATCTCTGTGTGTGGAGCACTGGCTGTTGTCAGACTCCTTGTGCAAACAAAAATCTCATGACATTAATACAATTAAAGCTAAAATGGAAATGTAAACTTATATTTCCTACTGACACACTACCACAAAAGATAGAAATAACTGACTTGAAACCATTTTTTAAATGGTGAAAATACAAGTGTTCTAATCATTTTGGCCATCACTGTATAAATACCATGAATTAAGTCATGAAGTATTTGAAAAGTTCAGATGCAAATCCTCTAAGTGTAGCTGAAAAGAACCTATTCATTACCATTAAAGTGAAATTACTGAACCTACACACAGGAGCCTGATAAAAATGCTCACTTTAGAAGAAAATTTCAAACGGCACTTGCAGTCTTTTGTATCTAAACTCTTCATTTTGTGCCATCAATTTTTAGTTATTTGATATAGGCTTTATTGACCAACCTGATCAAAACAGCCAAGAGATTGAATTTCTAGAACGCTGCATGTCATCTCATAAGAACCATTCATGAGGTTCAGTGCAGAAAAATAAAACTTATAGGCATTAAATTTCAGAGAAACCTACTTGATAACAATTTAAAGTGTTACAAAAACGCCTTTGGCAAGCCTTTGGTATTCTAGATGAATACTGTTTGTTCAGTCAATGTAAAAAAAGTGGTATTAAAATATTTCCAAATAAATATTGTAATTATTGTTGATTGTTAATTTATGATTCTTAATAAATTCATTATTGATAACAATGTTATTGTAAAGTGTTGCAAATTCATGATTATGATAAATAATATTCAGTCCACTCACCGGTCGATGCTAATAACGCAGAGGGTCATGATGGACGCGGTGCAGCACATCACATCCATGGCTATAAAAACGTTGCAGAAGAACTTGCCAAAAATCCAGCGGCCACCGATCAGGTCTGTGATGCTGACGAACGGCATCACCGCGAGCGCAACGGAGAGGTCGGCGAGCGCAAGGGACACGATGAGATAGTTGGAGGGCTGCCGTAGCTTTTTCACGAAACACACGGAGATGACCACGAGCAGGTTCCCGCAGATGGTGATGAGCGTGAGCATGGTCAGCACTCCACCGATCAGCACCTTCTCGACCTCTCCGTAGCTGAGGATCTGCTCCGCGCAGCGCGTGCCGTTCGCCACCTCCATCATCTCCAGAAGGATCGGGGAGCCGGAGGGCTTCATTTCCAAGGATCCGGAGCCCGCAGCCACTGCCACCTCTCCAGTCTCGAGCGCAATTTTGAACAGGCGAGGGATGAGGACCTCGGAGATCATCATGCCGTTAGAGGTTTCCACACTCGCACCTGTCTCTCGCGCGCGCTCCTCGCCCATCAAGGACTTCATAGTTTCTCCGTGGCTTTGCGCGACAGTAGATCTGTTGGTATCACCCAGCACCATGCCGTGCTCCTTTTATCCATGAACTTTTCAGAGCGCCTGATGATGGCACGAGTTCACAGCTGCGCGCGCAATGAGTGATGCGCATCCGATTAGCGTTCAGTCACTGACGCGAGGCTAATTTCTCTATTTTTAGAGAAGATCATTGGTTCGTCATTTTCGCACACCATGTTCTGACAAAAACATGAGTGAGAGGAAAGTTTATCATGTTGTTTTAAAGCATTAACTGGAGTAACCAAAGATTGGCAAACAGATGTCAGTCTGGTTTCCCTCACAACCCCAAATTTATAATAGATAATTTTGTTACAACTTTGTCACTGATTTTGCCGTTTTGTCTTCTGCAAAGTAAAATATTTCCATTAATCTAGCATTTACACTACCAACCAAAAGTTCTTGAAAAGTAAGATATTTAATATCTTTTTAAAGAAGTCTCTTCTGCTCACCAAGCCTGCATTTATTTGATCCAAACTACAGCGAAAACCGTAAAAATTTTAAATATATTTTTTATTATTTAAAAGAGCTGCTTTCTATTTTAATATATTTAAAAATGTAATTTATTCCTGTGATCAAAGATAAATTTCAGCATCATTACTCAAATCTTCAGTGTCACATGATTCAGAAATCATTGTCATCATTTGTATTATTATTATTATTAGCAATGTTTAAAACAGTTGAGTATATTTTTTTATGATTCTTTGATGAATAGAAAGATCCAAAGATTATTTCAAAATTGTACTGTTTCCGCTGTACTTTGGATCAAATAAATGCAGGACTGGTGAGCAGAAGAGACTTCTGTAAAAACATTAAAATTCTTACTGTTCAAAAACTTTTGACTGGTAGTGTATATAATTCATGTCAAGGAAATAAAAAGAGTGCTGGTGTTACAACCTACAATATATGTGTGTGAATGTTGTGGTAATCAAATAATTATGCCATCACTCATACTCTGCGCTATAACATTTGTAACTTTACTTGAATTTAAAATAATAACCATATAGGAAACTTTAATTGAAAACGGCACATATATTTGTACCGTTAGAAATGCATAAACATAGCTCAAAATCATAAAAATACTGTGTGTTTCATTAACTCTGAAGGTCTATGATTTATCTGTCCCATTTTGTGTAATATTTGTGCGGCCAATAGAAGTTGTCTAGAAAGTAATGCTACAGATTCCTAGAAAATCACTTTTTAGCATTAACCGTCTCTGTTTCCAGTACAATACAGAAGAGCATGCTTCCACATTAACCAGACGGAATAACAGAACTCTTCTTGTTTTGTAAAGTATACTCCTGAAGTTTCATTCAAATACAAACTGCACTGTCGCCTCCTAGCGGCAAAATATAAAAACACAGCAAAACTCAATATTTACCCAAGCGTGCACTGAATGCGCCACTTCTCAGTTCATAGCGCACATGAACTACACCTGTGGCTGCTCTGCTAGGGCACCTGTGTGCTCTTTAAAACAACTAAAAACATTCATTGACTAAAGTAAAACACCTGGAGCAGCTTTTAAGTCAAATGCAACGACATTCGTGCATTTTGAAGGACTGGTTCACTTCCGGAATAAAAATGTCCTGATAATTTACTCACCCCTATGTCAACCAAAATGCTCAGGTCTTTCTTTCTTCAGTCGAATAGAAATGAAGGTTTTTGAGGGAAACATTCCCGGATTTTTCTCCATATAGTGGACTTCAGTGAGAGCAAATGAGAGGGGTTAAAGGTCTAAATTGCAGTTTCAATGCAGCAGCTTCACAGTGCTCTACACGATACTAGCTGAGGAATAAGGGTCTTATCTAGCGAAATGATTGGTCATTTAAAAAATAAATAAAAAATGCTCTTTACAAAAAAAAGGAAGAGGATCATTTTGAACTTGGAGGAGAAAATAAGATGTTTTTGCCCTAACCTACCTTTTTGAAATAAAGTATATGTAAGTATATATTTATGTAAACTTTCTTTGCACCTACGCTTTGTAAACACTGGGTCGATACGTCCACCTACCGTCACACGACACGTGCATAATTACGTAATGCCTGAGGTTAAGCTAGTGCAAGACAAGCATTTGTGGTTAAAAAGTATACAAGGTTTCTTTTTTTTTCTTTTTTAGAAAATGACCCATCGTTTCACTAGATAAGACCCTTGTCCCTTGGCTGAGATCGTGCTGCAATTTGGACTTTCAACCTGTTGGCCACCATTGAAGTCCACTATGGAGAAAAATCCTGAAAATGTTTTCCTCAAAAAAACTTAAATGATCAGAAAACATTTATTCTGGACGTAACTCAATTCTTTAAGAGTCCCATCGCTTTATGCTACTACTGATAATAAGCATATTTTTGCTAATATATGTATTTCTTGTTAGGTATTTCGGTATAAGTCGTATATTTAAATTATATAGAGCCTATGCATTGACGTCACTTTCCCGCCGGGACACGCCCCCTCAGCCGGACTGAGTGGCAAAAGAGCCTTCAGCGTGAATGGATTTAATAGGGAAGATGCAAAAACGCGAGTAAAAGAAACGATAATCCATTTAAACTATGTGTGTTCTGTTGCAGTATCCACATTGAAACCAGTGCTGCCATTCAGTCTTTTTGTCACTCAGTGGGCGGAGCCGCAGCCACTCACGCTGACGGTGACGTCACATGCATACCCTCTATATTAATGTATAAATAAAAAATATATTATTTGAAAAAAAATGTAAATATGCCTAATACTTCTAAACTACCTAAAACACACGTTTCAATTTGTTGTATAATACCATGTGAATTAAAATTACTCCTCCTAGTACGGAAACACCCTTTATAACAAGTTACAAAACTACTTCGTTGTGTAAGTGTCCTTCTTCCTCCTGTAGAGGGCAGCCAATACAAATTCTTCTTGTTTTTGTAAGTAGTCATGACTGCTGTGGCACTCGTGCAGGGCGCGAGTAGAGGTCTAGGTTTTGAGTTCTGCAGATATCTGCTTTTAAACAAATCTCGAGCAGCTGTGATCGCAACATGCAGAAACCCGGACGCCGCACAACATCTAAAAGCCCTGAGAGCGCAGCACGCGGACAGGATGACTGTACTAAAACTAGATGTCAACAGGGAAGATGACATCAAGAGAGCGGCTGAGAGTGTCAAAGCTGCCTATGGGAAAGTGGATCTAATCATTAATTCTTCAGCTATGCTTCATCCGTCCGGTAAAGGAGAAACAAGTTTACGAGATGTGTCTGCTCAGGTGACCAGTCAACCTTTTTATCAGTACCGAAATCATATTTTGAGGGGCATTCTAAAGTTTTCAAAATTCAAAAATGTAACATTTTTGTAACACTTGCGTTCTTTTTTTTCTTCTTCAGGGAATAATTTCTACTTTGACTACTAATACAGTGGGTCCACTGGTGATGGCCAAGTATTTTGCCCCCCTGCTTCAGAAGGGAACAGGGGCGTTTGGCCAACAGTCCCCAAAGAAAGAGAAACAGCACAGTGGCATCATAGTAAACATGACTGCTAGAGTGGGATCTATAGGAGACAATGGTTGGTATCTAAGCTTAAGTCAAGAGCAAGTTTTTCTCCATTTGTGTAGTCAATGAGGTTCTGAACACGTTGTAGCTTCAGGTGAGGTGTCAATAGCCCATAAATAACTTTATGAACAAATTACTCACCTGTCAAACATCATATGAGCTCACGTGGAAAACTGAGAATTTAGAAAGTAACTGTAGCCTACTTGAGGCACCGGTTGGAGGAAGTGACTGAGAACCTAATGTTTTACCTGTTCTGACGTTAATTTTGTGTTACAAGCGTATGAATTATTTTTTTTTTAAACTGACCATTCAGACCTGTTTTCATGCACTATATATCAAACAAAGGAAAACATATAGGATTCATTGAAAATAAGTTCCCATTAGCGGGTCCCGTTGCGTTGGCGCGAAACACACCACCTCTAAAGGGCGGAAATAAGCACGAGTTTGCCGTTGACTGCATACTGTGTAAAATACACCTTGACCGTCTACAAATTATGACGAACTTGTCAAAGGACATTTTGAAATTCTCAGCATCAAATACAGTAAATTACCTGACTTCCAAACATCGAAAATATCAACAAAAAATAAATTGGATTGGATAATTAAAACAGACCTTTTTTTTTTTTCTTTTTCATTTTCGTTTTATCACAATACAAAATGACACATAGTGTGTCGTAAAACAAAACAAATATGTGTTATTAATTAATATATGACAATACCAAAACAAATGTGACATTTGTCTTATAATTTTCTGCATACTCATTTAAAACAAAACCAAAAAAACCTCATACACACATTTCCCACGATATTTTCTATCCCCATTCAAGTTTCTTTCTCAAAATAGACCAACTCGATTATGATGTTACTTTTCTGAGCAGGTCCCAAATAATTAACACCTCCAAATGTGCAATTATACAGTAGCTACGTGCTGTGAGTGGCCACAGATAAAATGTAGAGTTGTCTATAGCTGCATCTGGACAGTTTCTGTCTCAACAACCCATAGCTTACATCTCTGTTGGTTTATTTTTCTGTCTTCAGATCTTGGAGGTTGGTATAGCTATAGGATGTCTAAAGCTGCCTTAAACATGGCCACCAGAAACCTGTCCATTGAGCTGGGACGAGGGCACTCTAAAATTGTGTGTGTATCCCTGCATCCTGGAACTGTGGATACAGATTTGTCTCGGCCCTACCATCGAAATGTACCCAAGGACAAGCTGTTCAGCCCAGAGTACTCAGTCCAATGCCTTATGAACATTATAGACACTCTAAACATAGACAAAACAGGTAAAGCCTATGCATGGGACAGTACTGAAATACCATGGTAAACAGTCTTGTCAAAAAAGGCAGTATTCTGTGTGTACCCTATTTTAAAATAAGGTGGATGGGGAAAAATAATGTTGGTTTATCGAAAATCTTCAAAAAATACAAATGCATTCCAGGAAGACTTGCTAACTGTCCTTGTTTCTTTTTCATTTTGACCATAAGAATGGTACACACTATCTGTTGTGCTCAAAACAACTATCAGATAAGAAGAGCTTATCACAAATTTCCGTATGAAAGACGTCATAAGAATCTACTTGGATTTTTGTGTTTATTATATAAGAGTACAATAATTTTAGTACTGGTTTAAAATCTATATGCAAAATGTTCATTAAATTAAATCTTAATTTAGATAGGAATAGTTCACCCAAAAATGAAAATTCTGTAATTACTCACTCTCATGTCTTTCCAAACCTGTAAAACCTTGGTTCATCTTCAACACAAATTAAGATTTTTGATTAATTCCGAGAGCTTTCTGACCTTGCATAGACAGCAATGCAACTACCACATTCAAGGCCCAAAAATGTAGTAAGGACATTGTTAAAATAGACCATGTGACATCAGTGGTTCAACCATAATGTTACAAAGCTACACAAATATTTTTTCCATGTGACATCAGTGGTTCAACCGTAATGTTATGAAGCTACACGAATATTTTTTGTGCTCAAAGAAAACAAAAATAACAGCTTTATGCAACAATCTCTTCTCTTCCATGGCAATTTTTAATGCACATACACGAGAGTACCATGATGCACGCATATGCATTCTTCTGCTTGTAAACAAGGCACAGCGCATCTCGATTCTAGCATAGAACGCCGGCTCCTCACAAAATAATATATTCTCGTAACTTAATAAAATTAAGGTTGAACCACTGATGTCACATGGACTATTTTAATGATGTCCTTACTACCTTTCTGGGCCTTGAACATGGTAGTTGGATTGCGGTCTATGCATCAAAAAATATTTTAATTTGTGTTTGAAGATGAACAAAGGTATTACAGGTTTGGAATAACAAAAAGGTGAGTAATTAATGACAGAATTTTCATTTTTTGTTTAACTATCACTTTAAAACTTTTTTTTTGCATTGAATCTAAGAAAGCTTTTAAATGTATTTATTTTTTAACAGCTTGTTATATGCCTTTTTGATGGGACACAATAAAGCTTTGTTTTACGTATTTGTTTCATAGATTAAAAACAACTTTTTCAGTTGTCATCTTAGATAACTCATCTGCCTTTGTAACATTATGGCAGAGATGTCCAGTTCTCTCCTGTCTTTCCAAGTAGCTGAGGTCACCGATGTCACATTTGCTGCAGTTTCATGAATGATTTGGCCCCTCTCAGTCCTGTAGCTATTTTAGCATGTATCTATTCTGAAAAGTACCGCCCACAGTACTTTCCAGAAATGAACACATGAGTGAAATGACATTTGATGATGCAATTATTATTGTTTAGTATTTGTAAGATGTGCTTTTCTGAAGTTAACAACTGGAACGAACAATGTTAGTTAACACTGTGGTGACTGGAGACTTACTGGTGACTGGTCTTTTTTTGCCTCTGGTTAATGTGGTATTTACTTGTCTCTGCCACACTGTCAACTGCCAGTTACACTTTTCCCACATTAGGTGGCAAAAACAAATGAGAGCAATAAGAAAGAAAAACAAAATACATTTTTATCTTAAAGAGATAGTTCACCCCAAATTAAAAATTCTGTCATTAACTATAATTAATCACCCTCATGTTATTTCAAACCCGTAAGATCTTCATTCATCTATTTTTAAAGAAAGACAGCGGGTGTTAAGTGACAGTCTTCATCAGCTCAAGTCTGCTGCGGTATGTCAATGTACTTGTCATGTTTTATTCCTGTTTTCCTGCTGAGATCCTGCACAATTCAGTGAGTGATAAAATCTGCAGCTGAGCCGGTGATAAGATAACCCATCAGCCCGGCTAGCTCAGTCGGTAGAGCATGAGACTCTTAATCTCAGGGTCGTGGGTTCGAGCCCCACGTTGGGCGCTTCTATTGACTCTCTTTCTTCCCAACAAGGGTGGGGCCATTCACCCCACAGGCTGGGTGTGATGCTGCGAACAGCAGAAACAACTCCCTCCCAAGAGCCTTTTAATATGTGCAGGGTCTGATTGGTATTGCTTTTAACTCCCATGATCCCGCACACCACTGTCTCTGTGGCGCAATCGGTTAGCGCGTTCGGCTGTTAACCGAAAGGTTGGTGGTTCGAGCCCACCCAGGGACGAGGGAAGCTTTTTGTTGCTGCGAAGGCGCATACAGGCTAGGCGTCCCCCAACGTTCTCTTGGGACACGAGTCACAGCGTTTTCCTAGCCTGTCTAGCCTTTCCATCTTCAACAGTTGCCTTGTGTTAATGAAATCCGAGAGCTTTCTGACCCTCCATAGACATAGAAAGGTCCTTCCATGTTCAAGGCCCAGAAAGGTAGTAAGGACATCGATAAAATAGTCCATGTGCCATCAGTCGTTCAATCTTAATTATATTAAGCTACAAGAATACTTTTTCTGTGCAAAAAAACCCCCGTACTTTGTTTTGCGTTTATGTGTGCATGAATTGTGACATTCTCAAAAATGGCACTAATGTAACACAGAGTAGATGAATTGTTGAATAAAATTGATTTTTCACGCATAAAGTATTCTCATAGCTTCATAAAATTACAATTGAACCACTGAAGTCACATGGACTGTTTTGTTGATGTTCTAAGTACCTTTCTTGAATGTGGAAGGACTCTTGCTGACTATGGAAGGTCAGAGAGCAATTAGATTTCATTTGTGTTCTGAAAACAAATGAAGGTCCTATGGGTTTGGAACGACATGAGGGTGAGTAACTAATGACAGAATTTTCATTTTTGGGTGAACAAACCCTTTAAATTTATAAATGCAATGTATTAGTGAAAAAACTATTTTGTTAACTTGTGGTTAACTATCAAACCTAAATCAAATTCTCAATGTATAATTGCTTCAAAACAAAACATGATTGAAAATAAAGAATAGATATAAAATTTGTTTTGTTCATTAACCCTATTTTATTTATTGCAGAATTGTAACATTGTTATTATAAGTGGATAAGGTGGAAATGTCTTACCATTTGAAAACTCTGTTAGTTTGCATAAGGTGTGTAGGTATGCGGGCTATAAATGTTTATTTATTTCAGCATGAAGATACTTAAGAGAGATTTAAAACTAATTCCCTAAGTTGAACCCTTCCTCCTCTCTCCCTTTCTAATGTCCTTCTTTACATCCACGATACTCACTTGATACCCGACAACCACAAAACTGAAACTCCCATTTGACCTCATTTACCCCACACACATTAATGCTGAGGAAAATCGCTCTCAATTGCTACTCATTAAAATAAATCATTTGAAACTGAAGATAGATAGACAGACAGACAGATAGATAGATAGATAGATAGATAGTGTGTAATCAACACAACAAGAGTGACGCAGGCGAACATGCCGTACACCCTAATAGCGCGCAGACAAAAGGGAAATATTTAAAGACATTCTCAGCTGACTTGTGCGGAACGATCGGTTTGTACTTTGATCATTTGTTGGCGATAAAAGATGGTCGTGTGAGTGCGCGCGCAACGCTCTGCTCGCGCTGGGCTGTAAAACTGGTTAGTGGAGCCATTCTAGGTGACGTCATGAGCCGGGTGTTTGACGGGGTGGCTACCGCAGAGCCAGGACTGGAGAGTAGAAATATGACCGACAATGACCTCGATCACAGCGTGTGTTAGTGTTTGACTCTCATTGTTAAGGATTCGACTCTTGTAAACACGCGATATTATCATCGCTGCTGCTGTTGTAGATTAAATCCGCGCGTTTGATGTAGGTCATTAGCCACGAGCCTTTTCTTATCTCGACAGCGCGACACATCCAGCGTGTGTCTGTGTGTATTTTGAGGCTCGCCTCCTCTAACCTTACCGGAGTCGTGCGCTGTAGCCCTTTACTGTGCATTGAAATATGGATAAGGCCAAATCAGTGATGGATCCGAAAGGATCGGGTCCTTGCTACACAAACGGCATGCACAAGCCAATCCGGCGACAGCTGAGCAACGGGAGCTGCAGCCCGTACAGTCCACCGGACGATAATAATTACCACCATCTTCACCACGACCCTCAAACCAACGGGTCCCCGGCGAAAAGGTGTCGGCTGCGGAGGCGATTGGAATCAGCGAAGAAAAACAGACCGCGTAAGTTAATAGTCACAGACACCAAGTGTCATCAGATTATATTTGTACATTTGATTCCAGCAGTGCCTGATAAGCAGTAATGCCCTAAGATGCACTGGCAATGTCAATGTTTAACACATTATTGCGAGAGGCATGGTCGTTTTGCACAAACCACATATTTCACAATATTCGTCAGATCTAAAATAACCTCTTGGCAGTGTACTGGCACAATAAATTATTTGCTCTCATTTTTTGAGACAGCAACTAGCATTGAAGAAATATATGTATTGCAAATAAATGCATTTCTTGTTAGGTATTAACAGATGTCTCATCGATTTTAGACTTCAAAATTTTACCTCAGGTAATTAATGATCTTTGAACGAGAGTCCAAAGTAGGATTCAGAATCGTAAGGAATTTATCGATTGTTTCATTTAGCAGTTTCATTTGAGTAGAAAGAAATTAAAATCTTTAGCTGCCCTCAAATTGTGAGGTAATTTACAGGTAACATAGGTTTATACATTTAATAAAGTTGATGCAAACATTGTGTTAGATATAACACAATAGATAATAATAATCTGCGGTTCATCAAGTAATAGAAATCAGTTAACTTTTCCTACTGATTCATAAGGGTTTTGTTTTGTTTCAAGAACCGATTCATAAGAGTCATTTGTTCGGAAATCGGACTGTACCGGTTTCATTGTACGTTTCCCGCTGTAGATTCAGTAATAAAAATTAATGATCTTTGAACATGAGTCCAAAGTAGGATTTGGAATCTTAAGGAATTTATCAATTCTTGTATTTAGTATTTTTGAGAAAAAAGAAATTAACATTTTATGTAATTTACTGACATCAAAAGCATGTTGTCAAACTGTAAGATATTTACAACCATGTATGTCTATAAATTGAATAAAGTTATTGCAAAAGGTGTGTTGACAGTAGATAATAATAACATGCGGTTCATTAATTCATATAAATCAGTAATACTTATTCATAAGCGTTTTGTTTCAGTAAAAAGAACCGATTCATTAAAGTAATTCGTCCGGGAATCGGACTACATTGGACGCACAGTGTTTTTGATTCACTAAAAAGAACCGACTCATTGAGTCATTGGTTCGGAAATCAGACTGTACCGGTCTCGCTGTAGATGTATCCCGCTGTAGATTCAATAGCAGTTTTACAGTGAATAGTATTGCAGGAAACCCTGTCAGACTGTTTTAATGCGGCGTTCCGTTCGTATCAGCAAAGGATGACAATCGCGTTTTTAACGCGTCTAGAATGTAAATTATTCAGGTCTGGCATTTAAAAAAAAAAAATCCCAGTTCCCAATCCTACTACATTATTTCAGTGTTGTGTCTGACCTGTATTCCGAATAGTGTCTTTTGTTTTGAGGAAACATTTGAGACTGTTCCTCTCGCTCTCTGATTGGTCGTTGTTCGGTCAGGAGGTGTGCTGAAACCGCTCCTGATGGAAAGGCTCGACGCGTTTCGACCAATCAGCGCTTGACTTTTGTCTTCTCGTGGCCGCTTTAAAGGGCTAGACAGAAACGCCCTCACCCTCCACTATGCAGAATTTCTCCGTTTTTACTCACTTTTGCAAAGCGACGCTAGGAATTCAACTTTGAGAGTGTAGTTATGCCATTGCAAGCTAAACTAAACTATTAATTGTGTTTTGCCTGTGGGCTCTACTACTGCTTGGGCGTTTTTGTTTACACTTGAATATATTAGGACTACCAGCAAGATGAAGTTGAGGTGTTCAAGGAAGCCTGGTAAGACATCACCTCATCCTTGTGTGATGTTGTAAAACATCTACTTCCTTGGTATTGCTCTGATAGTTTGAGTATTTTTTTCCTTGTGCCACTCTAAATTAATAACCTTTTTTATCTTGGGTTTTTGATAAGTCCAAAAATGTTGTAGAACAATGTGACTGTCAGGTTAAGTTTGTGTTGCCAAAGGTAACAGCAGCAGAAAAAGGAACGTATAATACAGCGTCATAGTCTTTAGTTGTGTCAGACTGCATGCCAGGCCAGCTTGTCAACATTCCTCAGCTCCAGCCATGTATTGTGTGTGTGGAAACACCTTTCTAGCAGCAGTTTTTTTTAAATAATAATATATTTTTCTTCTATCTGTACTTTTACCTATTTAAAGTGTTGAAGCGTACTTTTACCAGATAAACAACATTTTAGTGTAATGCATTAACCACAGAATTTTTTAAAAAGATATTTCTATCTCTTTTGGTAAAGACACCTTTATCCAAAATGACAAATGAAAAACACAACAACCAATTTACTATAGGCAATACAAAGTTTCAAACATGTCCAGAATAGTACAAGCTAGTAGAAGGAGGGATATAACAATAGTAAAAACAATGAAAAAGAAATGTGAATTTGCATTAAGTGCACAGTTTTAAACAGTTTTTCACAGGGTTTTGTTCTTGCATGTCCTTTTAGTGGTTCAGTGTTCTTTACAGTTACAGTGGATAGGCACGAGATATTTATGAATAAAAAGGACCTATTGTATTATATGAGATTGCAATGTATTTTGTCTGCTTTCTATACTTTGGACTTTGCTTTTGCACTACCTTATAGTGAATAACTTTAGTTCTGACATTAATGTTAAATTTGCCTATGCAAGCAATGAACACGTTTCTTCTGTTCTAGTTCGTGGGTGCCGGGTACTCGATGGTCTTCATTCTCACTCTTTTGCACAACCTCCTCCTCTTTCACATGGACACTCACTTGCCTGCCAGTTTCTCTCTGTCAGCCCCTCTCCTTCTCTTGTTCACATTCTCTCTCGCCACTTCTTTGCCTTTCCCAGCCCTCACATGGAAACACTTGCCTGCCAATTTTCTCTCTCTCTCAGTGTCTCTCCCGTTCCATGCCTTGGCTGAGGGGGGAAGTAAACAGACCTTTCACCCACATGTGCTGTTTGATGTCATTATATCACGCCACTGTCACACCCCCTGTTCACCTGCTGCTTCTGGCTCAGGTCATTCAGGTCAATGAAGGAGCAACATTGTTTCATTCCCTGCTAGGATGTTCTTCTGCAGTTTTCATTTTCAAATAACACACATTTTCACTTTTTAAACTATGGAACTATAAGCACGTGCATATTCATGTAGATGGGCTCTCGCCCACTTGATTTGTATTCTCTGAAATAAGAGTGATGTCTAAAATAACCCTCCCAGCATACGCCAACGTCTATATTAGTGAGGGAAAGAAGCGTGAGTGTCATTTGAGATGATGTTGTAGCAGAGAGTGTTCTTGTTGCACACGGGTCACCTGTGCAGCACCAGTTGACAGTGTTTTTCTACCTGGAAGGTCAGATTGATCCGCATGTACCAGGCTATTCAAGTTCAGATCTGTGTCCCTGACCTGCCCTAATTCTAAGTCCAGTGAATGTCTGATGTAAGAGTCATATCAATAATGATGTTCCAATTATTTCATAAGATGAGACTTTGCTCTCGCTGCTTGTTAGACGCTGATCTGTAATTCAGGGCAAATTTGACATTTCTGTGTAGTGATATACATTTAATTATAGGAACACACCTGCTGTGTTAGTGTGTATCTGTCGGCTTCTCACCTGCTAAGCATCCTAGAACAGCCATTTGCAGCCTCATGGCTGTTGCCATGGTAACTGCCTTACTCTTCATTAGCTGCTGCAGTGTTGCTTGTGGTGACCAAGTCACTGCCTCTTTGGTTGGCCAGTTTGCAGTGTTTGATTTAGCTTGCTTGCATTTAAAAGTTAGGGGTCTGCAATATTTTTTGGATTTGCTGCTTTATAAGAAGTATCTTATGCTCACCAAGGCTGAATTGATTTGATTAAAAAAAAACACTAATATTGTAAAATATTAGTACAACTTCAAATGTGTTAAATGCAATTCAGTGATGGCAAAGCTGAATTTTCAGCATCCATTACTCCATTCTTGAGTGTCACATGATTCTTCAGAAATCATTGTAATATGCTGATTTGGTGCTTAAGAAACATTATTTTAATTATGAATGTTGTGCATTTTTTTCTGGATTCTTTGGTAAATAGAAAGCATTTTTTAAAAACAGAAACCTTTTGTAACAATATAAATCTTTTGACTGACGCTTGCGATGCATCAAGGCTGATGCATCCTTGCTGAATAAAATTATTAATTTTTTTAAAAAGCAAAAAATCTTTTTGAATGGTACTGTACATCGGTATACTGTACTCACCTTTCCCTTATTTTATTGTAGACCTGAGGGTTATTTTAAGTAGATTTTATTTGCCAATCCAGTTTATTTACTGCCTTATCTGTGGAACTCAACTTGTACAATCATATTGATCAGTCTCTTTATCTCTTTCTAGCATTTCCATGGTTTGGAATGGACATCGGTGGTACTCTGGTAAAGCTTGTTTACTTTGAGCCAAAAGACATCACTGCTGAAGAGGAGCAGGAGGAGGTGGAAAATCTCAAGAGCATACGCAGGTACCTCACCTCCAACACAGCCTATGGCAAGACTGGCGTCCGTGATGTACACCTGGAGCTACGCAACCTGACAATCTGCGGCCGGACGGGGAACCTGCACTTCATCCGCTTCCCCACTGTTGCCATGCACAGATTCATCCAGATGGGCAGAGATAAACACTTCTCTAGCCTGCATACCACACTGTGCGCTACTGGTGGTGGGGCGTACAAGTTTGAGAACGACTTCAGAACGGTAAGGAGATGGAAAACAGCATGGCTTTCAAACTGGTTTGAATAGACAGCTATGTGGAGTAGTATGTGGACCAATGAGATTTTATGGTGGACTTACACTGCATCAAGAAATAGACTCCAAGAAATCAAAATGTCACTAAATTTAGTTTAAAAAAATGTATGTTTAAAACAGAAAAAAAATAATTAAACAATGGGCTTTTTTTTTTTTTTGGAAGACTTTTTTTGTTAATTATTTTATATTATTTTAGAATAAGTAAATATATATAAATATGTTAAATATATAGATAAATAGATAAACAGCTTAATACTATATATATATATATATATATATATATTATAATTAGAATTGAATAAGCTACTGTTCAAAAAAATTGTGGTTGGCAGGATTTTTAATATTTTTAAAATATGTTGTTTCTTATGCTCACCTAGGCTGCATTTACTCAAGCAAAAATATCTAAAAAGTAATGTGGTAATGTTCGTGATCATTTGAAATATTATTACATAAAACATATATTTTATAAGATATTTGTAATTTTCAGCAGCCATTACTAATGTATTCAGTGTCACATGACCCTTCAGAAAGTATTCTGATGTTCTGCTCTAGCACTTAATATTACAGAAAACAGCAATATTTTTGTGGGAACTGTGATACACTTATTGTCTAAAGTTAAAAGAACAGCAGTTATTTGAAATATAAATCGAAATCTGAATAAATTGTAACAATGTAAGTCTTTAATGCCACATTTGACTAATTTACTGCATCCTTGCTGAATAAAAGTATTATTTTATTATAAAAAATCATATTGACATATTGACAAGAAAAATGTACACATCTTCATTCTGTTAAAAAGTTTACACCCCCCGCTGTTAATGCCTTGTTTTTCCTTCTGGAACATCAGTGAGCGTTTGAACCTTCTGTAATAGTTGCATGTGATTTTTTTTTTTTTTTTTTTTTTAAGACGTAGGACTACTTTTTGAACTGATGTATAAAACAGGATAATAGTGGCATACAGGATAGTTTGATAAAGTAACTGTTCAATGGAAGTCTAAGCATGATATTTTTCATTCATTTAAATATGTCATCAGGAAATATGTTTAAGGGATGAGACTTGTACATTCAGAACAATGAGTAATTATGAATCCTTTTTTTTTCTTTGTAGATGGCAGACCTAGAGCTGCTGAAGTTGGATGAGCTGGACTGCCTCATCCAGGGTCTGCTGTACATAGACTCAGTCGGTTTTAACGGTCACCCTGAGTGCTATTACTTCGAGAACCCCTCCGACACACAGAACTGCATCAAGAGACCCTGTTGTCTTGACAACCTTTTTCCCATGTTGCTGGTCAACATTGGCTCGGGCGTCAGCATTCTAGCTGTGAATGAAAAAGACAGCTATAAACGTGTCACAGGCACCAGGTCAGCACAGCTGAGCAACATGCACCATACAGAAGAAACCTACAAATAGTAGTGTCAGAAACATGGCCAGACCTATATAAACTAGTTTATTAAAGGGATAGTTCACCCAAAAATGAAAATTCTTTCATTAATAACTCACCCTTGCGTAGTTCCAAACCCGTAAGTCCTATCATCTTTGGAACACAAATTAAGGTATTTTTAATGAAATCCGAAAGCTTTCTGACATGCATAGACAGCAATACAGCTGGCACGTTCAAGACTCAAAACGGTACGTTTCAGTTGCATTGCTGTCTATACAGGGTCAGAAAGCTCTTGAATTTAATCAAAATATCTTAATATCTTAATTTGTGTTCCGAAAATGAAGGTCTTACGGATTTGGAACGACATGAGAATGAGTATTTAACAAAAGAATGGTAATTTTTAGGTGGAATGTATGTAATTTCAAGTGCATTACACTCTATGTAAGCAGATCAGGGTTTTGTGGTTTTGTCCATTTGTTTCAAAAAGAAATTCACACAAGGATGTTTGTCAGGGATGTTGATAATGGCTAAAAAAGCTATTTGTTTATTGTTTACTTCTATGAGCAACCCTTGTCGAGATCCATCCATCCATCTACATGCTGTAGAGCTTTATGACTTTACCATTTACTAACCACATGAACTTGATTGTTTCCTTGTCTCTCATGGACACAGCATCAAAAGCCTGTTAGAAGCACAAGAATACAAAATCACCTCCTGCTGTGCTCATTTTCCCCTTTGAAACATGAGACTGAGTCATCTAAAGAAAATAACAAATCTGTGATCGACAGCAGAGTCGGTTGTGAAGTTCACTGACTGTCAGTCAACGGATGAGCATTGTAAATGTGGTTGTACCAGAATGGAACAGCCTTTCAGCCGTGATTGACAGATGGGAGGAGATTTGTCAGTAGTAGTCAAAGCTGATGTGCAAATCTGTCACACTTGCAGGAGGATCAGACACTTTTACTCACATTTTACAAACCCCTGTGTGTATTTCCCTGCCAGTTTGATCCTGTTCAGTTCAGTCATTTCTGTACATTCACCGTATTCATTTACACTACAGGTCAAAAGTTTGGAATAATGTTTTTCAAGTCTTTTACACTCACAAAAGCTGTGTTTGTTTAAAATAATGTAGAATCAGTCATAGCGGGTTTTTTCCAATTTAAAATAGCTTTTATTTTATTTTATTTATTTTTTATTTTATTTTTTTATTATTTTTATTTATTTTTATATTTCAAAATGTAATATGTTCCTTTGTCAGCGCTGAATTTTCAGCAGTCATTACAATTTTTCTGTGTCACGTGATTATTCAGAAATCATTCTAATATGGTAATTTGCTACTCAGTTATTTTCAGTTATTATTGGTACATTATTAAAACTGTTTTATGTTATTATCAGTGTTGAAAACAGATTTTGTTGCTTTAATTCCAAACTATTTGTGATGTAGACCTTGCTTTGTGTTACAGTGACCACAACACTTTTGTATGCTGGTCTGTTTTTTGCAACCTTGGCCGTAGGCACATAGTTTAAATTGTGGTCACAAGGTTAAATCGTATGTGTGTATGAATGCACGTGTGCACTTCAGAGGTGGCTTGTAACCATGTTTTGACTCTAAATGTTTCTTTCTCATTCTTTCTCTCTCTTTAGTCTTGGTGGAGGGACGTTTTTGGGGCTGTGCTGCCTGTTGACGGGTTGTGAGACGTTTGAAGAGGCCCTTGAAATGGCCAGCAAAGGTGACAGCACCAATGTAGACAAACTGGTGAAGGACATCTATGGAGGGGACTACCAGCGCTTTGGTCTACAAGGGTCTGCGGTGGCTTCAAGGTACAAAACACTCTGTGTTTGTGTGTGTGGTGTCAGATGACGAAGATCCACAAATGAAATGTGATGCTACTGACTATTTATGGGGTGTTGCGTGTAGGCTTATGTATGTGTTATTTATATATTTTAGTGGGAATTTTTTTATTATATTGATCCTAGCTACACAATCTACACTGATTTAGATCTATAGTGTATAGCAATTTTTACCATCTAGGAGTGCCATGGAACTGTTGTATTATCCAGCTCAATGTTATTATGCAACAAGTAGATAAACTGGTCTCTGATGTGTCTGATAGGTACATAAATATGTGCTTGTGTTTTTATTATAGCTTTGGTCACATGATGAGCAAAGAGAAGAGGGACAGCATTTCTAAAGAGGACTTGGCTCGTGCAACGCTCGTCACAATAACGAACAACATTGGGTCCATCGCACGCATGTGTGCGGTTAATGAGGTGTGTTTGTGTTTTGCGTGCATATGTGTGTGTTTATCAGCGTGCAGTCAACAGCTGCTGTGTGCTGTGAGCATCTGGCCACTCTGGGCTTCTCTACAGTGTTGCCTTGTAGCCTGGTGATCAAGCAGCATTGTACAGGGCTTTCAGGGTGTACAGAATACCATCAGAGCAGAAACTCCCAACAATACCCAGAGAAGACATGGTGTTTTATCACATTAGCTAGTATCTATGACAAGATGATGATGGCAAATGCTTTGAATGTAACCAAAAACACCCATTTGAGCACTTCCTATAAAAGTCCATAAGGATTTGCTTGTGCCAGGACTCCCCCTGCTGGTGCAAAAGAAGTACTTTAGAGAATAATTTAGAGTTATAAACAGGCCCATGTGGAATGTACACCTGCAGAAAGAATGTAAGACTCAGCACTTTAACTGATTAAAGGGATATTTCAGCCGAAAATGAAAATTTTTCCATGATTTACCCACCCTTAAGCCATTTTAGGTGTGTATGACTAAGGCTATGTTCACACTTGGTGTCTTTTTTCAAACTGCCAGCGTCTGTTTTACATTATAATCCTATGGAGTAAACCGTCTTTTCAAAAAAGTCATGAGCGCTTTTTTAAACGCCACCGCCGGCGTCTTTTTCTGCAGCTCAGAGCGTCTTTTCAAGTTGAAAAAAGTTCAACTTTTCTGAAAGAAACGCCCTACGTCAAGCGCCTTTTTGACAGCTGACCAATGACAAGCGAGTAGCCAGAACTGACGTTTCCATAGCAACAAGAACAACAAGAAAAAATGGAGCCGGTTGCCGGTTGACAGACTTTTATTTTATTGTTGTGAGCCGACATTCTCCTCCCCGTTAACTTCAAAAACCGCTTTGAGCGTCCCTTTTTCCAGTCTCGGCTCGCAGATCCTTCCCGATCCCGTCCCCCTCTCTCTCTCTCCCACTTCGCTTCCTGTCTAAATACTGCCCTATCAAGTAAAGGGCAAAAATGCTAAAAAAAATAAAAAAAACAGCATGCAGCGCAAGAGCGAGCTTCCTCTTTTATCCAGATTCATACGATTGCAGCTGTTGTTATAGCAACAAAAAACGCCATCGGCTGCAATGCTGCCAGATTTTTTTTTTTACTAAAAAAGCGCCGTTGTCAACTTTTTCTTGTCAAAAAAGACGCCAAGTGTGAACATAGCCTTACTTTCTTCTTTCAGATGAATACAATCAGAGTTATATTAAAAAATGTCTTGGCTTTTCCAAGACAAAATACGGCTCCAGGGGGTTAATAAAGGCCTTCTGAAGTGATGCGATGCATTTATAAAGTTTTAAATATGGATTTTTTTCTTACACTAATGCATCCATTTACTTCAGAAGGCCTTTATTAACCTCATAGAGCCATGTGGAGTACTTTTTATGATGGATGGATGCACTTTATTGGACTTTAACAAAAAAAAAAAATCAACAGCCATTCACTGCCATTTTAAAACTTGGAAGAGCCAGGACTTTTTTATATATATATATAAATTTGTATTCATCTGAAAGAATAAATTCATATACACCTAGGATGGCTTGAGGGTGAGTAATGGGGGTAATTTTCATTTTTGGGTGAACTATCCCTTTAAATATTGTATAAATCTGTTCCACAGAATTCTGTAGATTTTCTTCCAAAATAAAGTGCGGAAAATGTGAAAAACATTCATGCATTGTATCTGAGCCTGATCATACTGAGTGATGTTTCTGTTTTGTCCTGTAGAAAATCGAACGGGTTGTTTTTGTGGGGAACTTTCTACGTATAAACACAGTGTCGACAAAGCTTCTTGCTTATGCTATGGACTTCTGGTCCAAGGGCCAGCTGAAGGCCCTTTTCCTGGAACATGAGGTAATTCTCTCAATGTTTTAATTTATTTTTATTCTGTTGCATTTATTTTCTAAAGCAGCATTGTACATGGCTTTTAGGGTGTACAGAACACCATCAGAGCAGAAACTCCCAACAACTGTTTTTTTTTTTTTTTTAAATTTGTGAAATACACTGTTTTTCAAAAGATTGGGGTCTCTAAATTTTGTTAATTTTTTTTTTTAAGTCTTATGCACACACAGGCTGCATTTATTTGATCAAAAATACAATGAAAACAGTAATATTGTGAAAACTACTACAATAATTACACTACCAGTCAAAGGTATTTGAACAGTAAGATTTTTAAAGTTTTTTAAAGATGTCTCTTCTGCTCACCAAACCTACATTTATTTGATCCAAAATAGAGCAAAATCGGTAATATTGTAAAATAATTTTACTATTTAAAATAACTGCTTTCTGTGTAAATATATTTTAAAACGTAATTTATTGCTGTGATCAAAGCTACATTTTCAGCATCATTATTCCAGTCTTCAGTGTTACATGATTCTTCACAAATCATTCTAATATGCTGATTTGCTGTTCAAGAAACATGTTTATTATTATCATTATCAATATTTAAAACAGTTGAGGACTTTTTTTTGGGGTTCTTAGATGAATAGACAGATCCAAAGATCAGCATTTATCTAAAATAATTTTTTTGGTAACATAATACAATATACAACTCAAAAGCTTGAAGTCAGTATAATTTTATTTATTTATTTATTTATTTTTGGGAAAGAAATGATAGAAATTAATACTTTTATTTAGCAAGGATGCTTTAAATTGATCAAAAGTGATGATAAAGACATTTATTTTATAAAACATTTCTATTTCAGATAAATGTTCTGTTCTTCTAAACTTTCTATTCATCGAAGAAACCTGAAATAATTTTACTCTGCTGTTTTCAACATAATAATAATAATAATAATAATAATAATAATAATAATAAATGTTTTTGAGCAGCAAATCAGAATATTAGAATGATTTCTGAAGGATCATGTGACTGGAGTAATGAAGCTAAAAATTCAGCTTTGAAATCACAAGAATAAATGTTTAATAATGTTTAAATAAAAATGTAAAATATATTCAAAAAGAAAACAGTTATTTTAAATAGTAAAAATATTTCAGAATTTTACAGTTTTTGCTGTACATTGGATCACATAAATTCATTTGAATATGCCGATTTGGGTCTCGAGAAATATTTCATATTATTATCAGTGTTAAAAATAGTTGTGCTGCTTAATATTTTTGTGGATACTTCTTTGATAAATAGACAGTTAAAAATAACTGCATTTATTTCTTCACCAAATTTTTTTTACTGGAACCGGTATTGTAATGACAACATGTATGTTTACATGCACACTTATGTGTATATGTGCATTTCAGGGATACTTTGGAGCCGTCGGGGCTTTTCTAGAACTGCTGAAGTCGTCTGATGACGCATAAAGGAAAGAAATCATCATCTCTGATGATCCAGAAGCTGCTTTAAAACTCAGAAGCTCCAAAAGGAAAACTGGAATACTGGGAACACTGGGAATTTTTGAAAGAAGCCATCATAGTAATTAACCTGTAAATAACCCTTAAAATAAGATTCTAATATTTTTATGAATAACTTAGTCTCAGCCTCAGACTGCCGACACTAATGGAACCTTATTGTTCGGTTGTTTTCTGGTTGTTGTTGTTGTTGTTGTTGTTGTTGTTGTTTTCCTTTTATACTGTTCGTAAATATCATTGTGTAGTGAACAGGGAGAGTTTATTGATGGCCAAAACCTGCTGTGTTCAAGTTTTGATATTCTTAACCTGCCGCCAGGTGAGAGTGTATTCAACGTTAACTGCTTTCTGTTTCTAAGCCTGGTTAAATAATGGACCTTTTAAGGTGTTTTGTGTTAAACTGCTGTTCAGACCCCAAATGATGTTTGAAACACTGTTCAAGTTGATTTTTAAGCCTCAGATGTTGTGTTAAATGTGTGACGATCCTAGTCTCTATACAGCATAACGCAACCTTTTTTGGTTGCCTGTCCTTTCATTCGAACTCTTCACTACCGTTAACAGTTTTCCATGCGTTTGTGCATGAAAGTAATATTAAACCTGAATCGGTTCACTCATCAGAATAGATATATTTACACTGATTCACACAAAGCCTTTACTAAGGATACACAAAAAGCTCAGGTTGTCTCACTTTAATTTTGAGAGGGAATTCTGTGGGACCAAGTAGCCAATTTGACACTCACTTCAGATATAAAGCTCCCCTAACATCCCACATTTTTGTTCTCTTTGTCCAGCTTTGCCTCTTTTTCCATCCTGCCTTTTCCCATTCTTTTTCCTATCTAAACCAAAGCTACTTCAATCATCTTTTCTGAATGCACACAGTTATATGCATATACCTCCTCTTTGGTTGCCTTCCTCTTATCTAGAATGGTACTAAGAGTACTCTACTCAGCCGTGTGATGACAAAACAGAAAGATTAAGTCAGTATGACAGCAGTTACCCACAACCCCCCATTCCTCAGTATTCATATATCAAACATGTTTAGACAGTTCAAAGACTTTGTGTGCCATTGTGTTTCCATTGTAGTGCCAAAGTGAGACGGGGAGGAGTCAAACCAGACAGCCTGTCAATGCAAGCATTCCTGCATTGTCAGGCCATGTACCACATTGCTTCTCCTAAAAGTTGGCTAGCATTTGAGTATTTCTAAGATCAAGTTCAATGTCATTAAAATAAAAACACCACTCCCTTACTAGTTAACTCTGTTCAGTTCTTCTTGCTCTCTTTCTTGCCTTTTATGTGAATGTTCTCTTCTTTTAACCTCTGTGGCTGTTTTTAGGTTGCTTTTATGTGGTTCTTTTTTGTTAATTATTTTAACTGAGTTTTTCAGGGTAACTTCACAGAAAAATCTGAATTTGATTTTGGGGACCTCACATGTCAACTGCAATATTTTTTTTTTTTTCTTTTTTCTTTTTTTTTTAAATATTTTATGTCTTTTTTTTATTTAATTATGGCTTTGGTTGGCCTTGTATATTTTGCATTAAATTATTTAACAGCGTATTTTGGGTACAACATTTGGCTGCAATTGACAGTCACGGTATGATTTTATTTTAATTTTATTATTGTTTGTCGTCACTGGAATTTTTTTAATGAAAATTATCTGGTTTTAAACCCCTTTTTCTAGATTAGGATGCTTTTTCATTTGTACACCAAACAGTGTATCAATATGAGAGCTGAATGCTTTATGGATGATTAACATTAATGAAGATTGTTCATTTATGGTACTGACACATTGTTCTTGCCACACAATCTTAGATACAAGTATGAGCATGTTTCAAGTGTTCAAGCCTGTGTTATTGCACTGCACAATTCTATGCTATACTTACAGCTTCCATATATTGTGCTGTAGACTTCAGTCCACAAAATACAGCTTCATGTTTTGCAAACATTGATAAGGTTGAAGTAACTTTTGCTGTCACACCAGTAAGCAGCAAAACCGGCTGCCAGTTACAGCAGTCTTGTTTAGTAAAGAAACAAGGCACAGACTTTTGAGTTTAAAAGCTGTATTAGTCTAAATCATAGACGGTTGTACTAATACTTTTAATGTATATGGTTCTCTCCCTGTGAAAGGTGACCTTTCACTCCTCTTGCTATGCAGTAAAGTCAGTTGCTCTGAATGTTGTTTGCTAAAAGCAGCTTGGTTGAGAGAGTTGTGCAGTTTTATGAAACTAGCTGCTCGTGTTCTGTCTGCCACTTTTGTTATTAACCCTGTTATAAAGAGTGAAATGATTATTGTACTTGTCCTGTGTCTGTGTTTTCTTTTGATTTCTATGGACTTTTTTAAACATTCTCTTTTGAGTTGCTTGTTTGATGCTACTTCAATGGATACTGCTGCTATGCTGTTATGGGCCATTCTACAGAACTGGGCCTAGTCAGAGTTAGAAACGTCTTGTAAAAAAATGCGTATATATGCAAATTGTATAATATCCAATTTCTAGTCATTGTGCAGTTAATTCTGATATTGTATTTTCTGAAAGTTTTGGAATATTTGTCCTCTCCCCAAATTTGTCCCTACTAAAACACAGTAATAACAGTTTTATAAGAAGGGCTATATTGACCTTACATCTAGATTGTAAATCCATTATTATGGTAAATCCATAACAATTACATTTGTAACAATATTCAGGTGTAATTTATGAAATTTGTTGTACTTTAAATCCAATTTTTCTTTGTAAAAAGCAAAAAGTTGATCATGCAGCTTTCAAAGTTAAGAATTCATTAGTTTACATTATATACATTAAACCACAAACTTTCATAACATCTTAGATGATAATTCAGTATACTTTATTTTTGACAAAACCTTATGACACCATTGCGCTGCGGGCGACCCGAGTTCGAATCACGGCTTTCCAAATCCCACCCTCTTCTCTCTCTCCCACTTCGCTTCCTGTGAAACTACACTGTCCTAATTAAATAAAGGCAAAAAAACACCAAAAATAAATCTTAAAACAAAAAAAAAAAAAACGTACATGTTTCGGTAGTGACAATAATGCTTTGGTAGTAACCACATAACATTACAGAATTTTAACTTAAATGCTAAAACATTATTAAATCATACTAAAATACAAAGAAAATGCATAAATGTACTAAAATTATGTTTATTTCTTCCAAATATGAGGATTATGTGTTCCCTTTTGTCTCTACCGAAACAATGATGACATGTTTCGGTAGTGACAATTTTAGATACTTTTGAATCTAGCTCAACAATGCTAATCAGCACACGGTTAGCTAGCACAGTTCTGAACACATATAAAAACTAAATGTTATGGAATAACTCCCAAAAAGGTGTGCTTAATTGCAGAAAAAAGGTGTTCAGGAGTGACATTCCTCAAATTTTTAGACTTTTGAACACATTTATCTCAAATTGATGAGACCAATCTACTCACACCTTGTAGCTATGACAGGAATCATAGCTATGATCATAAATTTATGTGTTTAGTTAAAATCAGTCTCGGCCAATAGATTAAAACATAAACTGTTTCGGTAGTGACATGAAAAATGTGGGACAAAAAATTCAGAATTTACAAAGAAAACATTTTTTTTTTAACTTTATTTTTTTAAAAGAACAATGGAAATAATATGAAAATTATTTCAATATCATTTTAATAAGTTAAAATTTAGGGGTTAGGATTTGGGACAGCCACCTCCCAAATGAAAGTACCCAATAAATTATGATTTTATATATATTAAGCTTACTGATATTTTAAATATTATTGTGGGTTTCAGTAGATAATAGAAGGATCTTACTAAACATCTTAGAATACTTGAATGCTTTTTAAATGTGTTTTTTTGGTTGTGGGACAGCAGTTTGCACCAATTCTGTAGAATGGCCCTTATATGTGATTGTACAAACATGTAGCCTAAATGTTGCTGTCTTAGTTTTTTTCCTCTCAGAAATCATTGAAGCCACTCTGTGTTGAGCTTTATGGCTTTATTAAGAAAATATGAGAGATTTGATCTGTGTGATTCACTGGGTTTAATCGGATACTATGCATAGACTCAAGAAAATACATTTTAAAGAATAATAAAGTTTTAAAACAAAAATGGCTTTTATTCAGTATCAATTGTTTACCGTTAATCAATGGTCTTAGAAGTGAACCCACTGAAAAAATGGCCACTTTAATGTTATTTTCAATTACTGTCATATTTTAAATGCTTACACTTCATAAGTGCTTAGGTTTGTGATAGTACATATCTGTGAGTGCAAATCTTATCCATTTTGTAACACATGTACCAATGTAGAGTTATTTAGTAAACCAAACTGAACCTGAGACAAGGAACAAGGACAAAATGTCAGGGACAATCAAACTATTCACTACCCCCTAAAAACGTGGATAAATACTTTTCAAAAGCAAATGAGTGGCTCACCTTGCCCCCTAGGGTAATATGCATGGGCAAATCGCTGTTCCCTTGTTATCTAATGACTGGAAGCTTTAGTTTGAACCCTAGGAACTCAAAACAGACGGTGGGGGCGGGGGCTTAGAAGTACATAATCTTTTACGTATCAATATATGTTTCACTTGGGTTTTTTTTTTTTTACATATCAGTATATGTTTCACTTGGGTCAGTATTTACAAAAGTTCGTTTACAAGACATTTTGAGCTTGTATTTTCACCTGACAATAAACAGAACGCATTGGACAAAACTAAAAACGTATTATTTAAAACTTTATTGTAGAGTTACATTTTAAATATGTATCTCAAGGAGCTAGTATAGTTATACAATTGTTTTGAAGTTGACAGCTAACTGTAGGCTACTAAGGGGAAATTGACCAAATAAGAGTTTGGGTTATTTAAGATAGACTGTGTACTGAAAACGTCCCATTGAAATTCCATTAAAACAGTCGACCCCCCTGAAAGTCATTGTATAATATGCACACAGGGTGGGGTGAGAGAGAAAACATGGCAAATATTCGAGCCAGGACTGCAGTTAACGGTAGTTTTAGACCACTTGAAAGCAAGCAAGAGGTCCTCTCTACTTCCACCTCGCGTTGGCTGGCTGTAGTTTCCGCCCTGTTGATCTGTCCAAGCGCGCACGCCGCGCAGTGATGCAGAGCCATGTGCGCCAATGTGTACCACACTTTGGAGGAGAGCAGTGCTTGTTTTGGTTCGTCGTCTGCTCTAGTTTCTGTACACTGGGAGATGTGTTTCAGAGTAAGTGCGTTTCTCTTTGACCTGTTTAAACGTTTAGTCATGTGTTTTGTTGTTTGTTTGTTGTTCAGAAAAAATTCCCAAGTGGTTGTACACAACTGTTAAACTAAGTAAAGAATTACAACTGTGACTCGTTTCATCTGCTAATTTATAATTGTTTATCGAGCTAATATTTAGAACATTTCATGCTTGCACCTATATTGATCCAGAAAGATGATTTTTACATTAACTATAACCTCTCCTGGTTACAACTGTTCAGTTCATGTTTATAAAATGTTCATAGGATATGCATATTACATTCCTTTAGTTGTTGATATATTAACATTTTTTATTTATATCACCGTTGAAAATAGTTGTGCTGCTAACTTTTTTTGGAAACTGTGATTTTTAAGGATTTTTTGATGAATAGAAAGTTAAAAAGAACCGCAGTTATTTGAAAATTGAAGTCTTTTGTAACATTGTAATGCATTTGTTGTCACATTTTGATCAATTAATGCAGAATAAAAGCATTTGTTACTTATAAATTAGATTAAAAACATCTTACTGACCCAAATGCTTGGGTTAGTATGTTTTTAATTATGACTGTTTCTCATTCGTTAAGTTTTAGAAGATGTACCTTCAGTGAAGCAGCCTGTTGAGTCTTTAATTTGAGGACGGAAAGTCATCGCATCAGGTCTGGCTCTGGTCTGGTTTGCTGGACATACATTGAGGTGAGTCTATACCAGTCAAGCTATACCACCACAAAGTTGTTTGGCTGAATGCAGCTTTGCTCCGTATCTGCTAAGTTTTGCAATAAAGTAACTACTTTTGTCCCATGAAGTGGTTCTTGGCCCTCTCTTTTGGCATTGATGAAGACACGCTGTGTTCCTTGCCTCCCTTTGGATCAGACCAGTGTGTGTGTAGTAACTTTGTCACTGTCTGTATCATGGAGTGTATATGTGGCACAACTCAGCCTGGAACAAATTTACTTAAATTTCTTTATTTTGCTCTTACTTACTAACCATAGAGTTGTGTCACACATTCATTAGGGTGAGCAAATGATGACAAGAATGCTAATTTTCTGGCTAAACTAACCCATTTATCTCTGAGACATATGTGATACATTTTAGTAAATAATCCAAGGCACCACAGTGTCACAGTGTCATAACAATGGAGTTTATTTATTTGTTTTTTCACACAGACATTTTGAAAAGAAGGTTAAAGTTTAAAAATGTTACGTTTCTGTTGCAGATTCTGCTTGATGGCATTTAGGAGCTCATTATAGATGAAAGCAAGAAGGAGCAGAAGTAATGCGAGAAAAACAGCAAGTAAATATGTCCCAAACAGAGCCGGAGAGAGCAAAACCAGCTGAAACTGGATCGAAAAGGAAACAAGAGGCTGAAAAGAGTGAGGGAGTGAGGGAGAGGATGAAGAGAGGAAGCATCTTGTCCAGCAAAAGTTTAGAGATGAGTGAAAAAAAAACACATCCAGTGGCCGCACTGGATGGCGGATGGGGCTGGATGATCGTGGTCGGATGTTTCCTAACCACTGTTTGCACACGTGCAATCACTAGGTTAGTCCTCCCCCAGGATAATATGTGTATATATGTTCACTTCTTAACTTACCAGGAGTTAAGGTGATTCTCTCATGCCACTTCTGTTTTTGTTAGTTTGACATGAGATTAAATTAAACTAAATGCTGCAGGTATTGCCCTTAAATTCAACCCAGATTCTGATGTTCTCTTATGTTTTTATGTTTTCTCTTATGTTCTCTTATGTCTAGTGTCACTAGCCAAAAGTGAATTACTCATGTCTTCCAATATTAAATCATTAAATAAGCAAAATAAGTACCCCAGGAAAAATACCTAGTTTTGGATGGTGATAAAAATGTTGTGCTTAAAAGGAATAAAATGAATGTTGCACTAAGCACCAGAAGACCTTTATCAAATCTGCACTTTCTCATGCTGGTTGCAGGTGCGTTTCCATCTTTTTTGTGGAATTCCAGTCATACTTTTCCAGAGATTATTCTGCAACTGCATGGATACACTCTCTGCTGGACTGCACTACAATGTTGTGTGGTAAGACTCGTGCCAACATAAAAAAAATTCTCCAATGTTCTTTCTGTAGAAAAACTCTGTGACAGCTCAAACTGTATAAAACTATATTGATTTTAGGAGAACTTTGTTTTCAAAAAAGGTCTCTGTTGACAGGTTTACAGTGCATAGTCCACTCTAAACCAGATCTTATCTTGCTGCTGGTGAGAAAGAATATTCACAGAAACACCTTTTCATATTTATGTGAAGGCCTCGGTTAAATGTTCTGGGATCTGTTTTTCCACAATTCTTTACTTAGTTTAAGCAGTTAGATATATATGTTATGGTATTTGATGAACATTTGAAATACATACACAATATTTATTAACCTTAAAGATAAGCATATACCTAACAGCACTGTAGAGGTTAATGAAAAGCTTACAAAATGCTTTTTAAGGGAATCTTTTCTGCCCATCAAGGCTATGTTTATTTGATTAAAAATACAGAAAAAAACAGTAATATTCTGAAATATTATTGCAATTTAAAATAGTGGTTTTCTATTTTAATATACTTGAAAATATAATTTATTCCTGTGATGCAAAGCTGAATTATCAGCATCATTACTCCTGTCTTCAGTGTTGCATGATCTTTCAGAAAACATTCTGCCATGCTGATTTATTATCAATGTTGAAAACATTTTTTTTCTGGAACCTGTGATACATTTTTAAGGATTTTCAGGAGAAAATAACAGCATTTATTTGAAATAGAAATCTTTTGTAACAATATACACTTTATTCACAATATTCACTTCTTTGAAAGAAAATAATACTTTTATTCATTAAGGATGTGTTAAATTGATAAAATGTGACAGTATTTACTTATATTGTTAGAAAAGATTTCTAATGGCTGATGAAAATTTAGCTTTGCATCACAGAAGTAAATTATATTTTAAAGTATATTAAAATGGAAAACATTTCAATTTGCGATAATATTTCATAATATTACCTTTTTTCTGTTTTTTTTTAACAAATAAATGGAATTTTGATGAGAATAAGAGACTTATCTAAAAAACATTAAAAATCTTACTGATCCCAAACATGTATACATCAGAAAGCTGAATGAATAAGCCTCATAATTATGTATGGTTTGTTATGATAGGACAATATTTGGCTGAGATACAACTATTTAAAAAAAAAAAAATCTAAATATTAAGAAAATGACCATTAAATTTGTCCAAATAAAGTTCTTAGCAATGCATGTTACTAAGCAAAAAATTAAGTTTTGATCTGTTTAAGGTAGGAAATGCACAAAACTATGTACAAATGTACAAAAACATGATCTTTACTTAATACCCAAATGATTTTTGTCATAAAAGAAATACAAAAAAAAAATCGATAATTTTGACCCATACAATGTATTTTTGGCTATTGCTACAAATATATCTGTGATACGTAAGACTGGTTTTGTTGTACAGGGTGATAAATTATAATTTAATAAATTTATACAAAATAGTACTGAATCTTAACAGTGTCAATTTTTCAGTCATACCATGAAAACAATAAGAATTTCCACTATCAAGCTATCTACTTCTTTTTCTTCACTCTTTTTCTCTTTCTCTTGCTACAGCTCCATTGGGTAGTTATATCGGGAACCGCCTCTCTTCACGTATAGCTATCATGATAGGTGGGCTTCTTTCCTCTGCTGGTCTGCTGCTCAGCTCACTGGCCACCAGCGTGGAGTTCCTGTATCTCACACTGGGTGTTCTTACAGGTTTGATAAAGATTTGCACACACACACTTACATACACACCTTCCATTTTAACTGCACTGATAATCAGAATTTGTGGGAAGCTAATGTAAGTCACATTTACCATTATATGTGACCCTGCACCACAAAACCAGTCTTAAGTAGCATGGGTGTATTTGTAGTGGGTCAAAATTATCGATTTTTCTTATATTCCAAAAATCATTAGGATATTAAAGGAGAAGTCCACTTCCAAAACAACAATTTACAAATAATCCGAAAGCCTGTGCTACGTGACCTTTTGTGCTTAAAAAGTATACAAATTTTTATATTTCGAAAAAAAATGACCGATCGTTTCGCTAGATAAGACCGTTCTTCCTCGGCTGGGATCGTTTAGAGTCCTTTGAAGCTGCATTTAAACTACATTTCGGAAGTTCAAAATAGGGGGCACAATTGAAGTCTATTATATGAAGAAAAATCCTGAAAAGCTTTCCTCAAAAACCATAATTTCTTTACGACTGAAGACAGAAAGACATGAACATCTTGGATGACAAGGGGGTGAGTAAATTATCTGTAAATTGTTGTTTTGGAAGTGGACTTCTCCTTTAAGTAAAGATCATGTTCCATGCTGATATTTTGTAAATTTCCTACCGTAAATATATCAAAACTTCATTTTTGATTATATGCAATGCTAAGAACTTCATTTAGACAACAAGGTGATTTTCTCAATATTTTGATTTTTTTTGCACCCTCAAGTAGATTCATCTCGGCCAAATATTGTCCTATCCTAACAAACCATATATCAATGTAAAGCTTATTTATTCAGCTTTCGGATGATATTTAAATCTCAATTTAAAAACAAATGACTCTTATGATTGGTTTTGTGGTCCAGGCTCACAAATCAGTTTGCAAGGCAGGCATATCCGTAGTTTTGAGAAGTAACCCTAGTGTTTTTCTACACAGGTGTGGGATTTGCTCTCAGCTACACCCCTGCAATTGCCATGGTGGGTTCTTACTTCAGCGAGAAAAAAGCACTGGCTTACGGGATCGCCATGTCAGGCAGTGGCATCGGAACCTTCATACTAGCACCTGCTGTCCAACTCCTCATTGAGTTCTTCTCCTGGAGGGGCGCGCTGCTCATTCTGGGGGGTTTGGTGTCCCACCTGTGTGTCTGTGGAGCCCTTATGAGGCCTTTGGAAGGCCAAAGAGGCAGGCAGAAAGAGATGGATTTGGAGGGTGGCAAAAAGGTTGATTTCCTAAATGTGAAACTTGCTGATGCAGTGTACAATATCGAGGTGAGTGCACTGGAACAGAAATCAGTGGAGGTAAAACATATGGATACAAGAGAGAATAATGAACATGCTGAGAATACGCGGAGCAATGGAAAACAACGGATGGAGTCAGGTGAGTCTAAGCCCTCTGATGCAAAGCAAACACACTCCGATGTGGAAATAAACCTTAGACAGGATCTAACAGAAGACTTAGAGACTGTAAGCAGAAACACAGATGAATGGGACAAAGAATCAAAACCAAAGTGCTCAGAGACAGACATGCCTTTGGACTCTTTGCCCACCAACCAGGAGAGCACAGCTGTCACAGAATCAAAATCCGAAGCAAACACAAACCACAATACTTTGGCACAGTCAAAAGTGGCAAACACAAAATTACTGAAGGAGTCCCGAGACAATGTATGGTCTATCATAAGGAAAACAGTATTGAGAGAATATTCATTTCTGTTGATACCAGACTTCTTGTTGCTGTTGGTGTCCTTCCTGTTCCTTGCATATGGCTGCAGTGTGCCATTTGTGTATCTTGTGCCATATTCCCTGAGTGCAGGCGTCAGCCCTCAACAGGCAGCATTACTCATGTCCATACTTGGAGTGTCAGGGATTGTTGGTACTATCACTTTTGGATGGATTGCAGATAGAAAGTAAGTGATTTTTTTTTCCTAATTTTCCCATAAATTGCAATTTTACAAATTTAAAGGGACTGTTCACCCAAAAATGAAAGGTCTGTCATTAATTACACACCCTCATGTCGTTCCAAACCTGTAAGATATTTGTTCTTCCTCAGAACACAAAGTAAAATATTTTTGATGAAATCTAAGAGATTTCTGACCCTGGATAGACAGCAATGCAACTAAAACATTTTATGGCCCAGAAAGGTAGTAAGAACGTCAATAAAGTAGTCCATGTGATATCAGTGGTTCAACTGTAATATTATGAAGTTATGAGAGTACTTTTTGTGTGCAAAGAAAACAAAAATAACAACTTTATTCAACAGATTCTTCTCTTCAGTGTAAGTCTCCACCATCATTCACAAGAGTATTACGACGCATGCAACACAGGAGCCGCATCTGTATATTTTGGTTCAAATAAGTAAGGCTGGTTGCGTTGCTGTCTATTCAGGGTCAGAAAGCTCTTTGTAACCGGGAGTGAAGGACGAGAGGCGAGCGGATCCACATGCGAGCTTTTAATAATGGGACGAGACAGATACATAGTCGGACAGGCAGGGTCAAATCAACAGTACCAGGAGTGTCAGAGGCGAGACGAGAGAATAGTCATTAATGACAAGCGAAAATCCAAAGGCAGGCGGCTAGACGGTCCAAACGAGATAACCAGGCGGGAAAAACAAAACACAGGGAACTAGGGACTCGGAACTAGAAACTAGGAAGCGATAACAATAATAAACACAACAATACAACAATCCGTGAAGTGCACTGGGAAGGACCGGGGCTTTTATAGAACGCCTGATTGGTCACGGGGGCTGACGCAATCAGTGCGGTGGAGGATGGGAGATGCAGTCCGGAGTGTGGTGCAACAGTCAGAGTGTGTAGGTGAGGTGAGAGTGACATCTGGTGGTGAGCGGACAACGGGACACCGACCAGATTCGTGACACTCTTGGATTTCATCAAAAATATCTTAATTAGTGTTCTGAAGATAAATAAAGGTCTAACAGGTTTGGAGCGACATGAGGGTGAGTAATTAATGACAGAATTTTCATTTTTGGGTGAACTATCCCTTTAAAAGCTACGTCTACATGCCTGTGATATTTTAAAATTCATGTTCAAGTTTTCCAATGTAGACTAAGTCTAAACATTCAGTACGATCAAACCTATCCGTTTGTTAAGTCACACGTCACCTTTTCTGGGTCCAAACGCTCAATCAGATACCAAAAGCAAATAACACACAGTGCTAACTGTTATCTCTATACTGAAATCTTATCTGGCCACACAGCAATTCATCTTTTCTGAATCAATAAAATCTTGAGGTCTGAGATTGCGTGGGACTTTTTTAAAAAGTTTTTAAAAGCTTGTTTTTTTAAATAGCTGTGTTATTAATGAATAGTGCTCGTCAGTGGTTGTTGAGATAATATTCTCACATGAATGTAATCCAGAGATAAATTCAGCATCAGTACCATCACAGCTCCTCTACTTTATTGATTAAATTGTCTATTGGATGCATGCTTCAGAATCTCGGCAGAAGAAGTAGGTCATTCGGGTACTTTTTGTGTACTGTTTTATAAATGTTGTGAATTCAGACATACTACTCTTTTCACATACTGTTTTTCACCTGCTATATAGTAGAGAAGTATGCAATTTTGGATGCAGTCCTGGTGGCTGAACTACCAGAACACCATACTGCAATACTAGAGAGTTTCCTGTACTACTTATTCAATGGCACTGCACCACTACTACTGTCGTTTTTTTATGATTCCCATCTCAAGCGATAATTCACTAAAAAATGAAAATTCTGTCATTAATTACTCACCTTCATGTATTTTCAATATCCTTTGTTCATCTTCGGAACACAAATAAAGATATTTTAGATGAAATCTGAGAGCATTCTGACTCTGTATAGACAGCAACTTTGCTTTCTTTGTGCACAAAAAGTATTCTCTTAGCTTCATAAAATTACGGTTGAACCACTGATGTCACATGGACTATTTTGTTAATGTCCTTACTGTCTTTCTGGGCTTTGAACGTTTTAGTTGTGTCACTGTCTATTTAGAGTCAGAAAGCTCTCAGACTTGCATCAAAAATGTCTTAATTTGTGTTCTGAAGATAAAAGAAGGTCTTATGGGTTTGGAACAACTGGAGGGTGAGTAATTAATGACAAAATTTTCATTTTTGTGTGATGCTGTGGTTTGATCTGTATCTATGTGCATTTGTGTTCAGGTGTTTGAGGCCATATAGAGTGGTGAGTTACATGCTGGCTGTGGGGTCAGAAGGTCTGAGTTGTCTCTTTCTGCCTCTGCTGAATGGTTTTTCCCTGCTCGTCCCATTTTCTCTCATCTACGGCTACTTTGATGGAGCCTATGTGGCACTTATTCCTGTGGTGACCTCTGACACTGTCAGCTCCACCCACTTGACCTCAGCTCTTGGAGTTGTTTACTTTCTTCACGCCATCCCCTACCTCATCAGCCCACCTATTGGAGGTCAGAGCAAATTTTATACCTTCTATCTATTCTTCTATTTCTATTTTTAACTAAATGAGTGCTTCGTGATCATCTCTCTCAGGTTGGCTAGTGGATCAGACAGGCTCCTACATGGCTACTTTCTTCCTCAGTGGAGTCACTCTGATCTGCAGTGCTGTGATTCTGGCTGCTGTGAGAGTTATCATCCGCTGCACTAGAGGGAGCTCTTGCTTAAACTGACTCACAACCAGGTACACAGGAGAGTTCTATAGCAGTAGAAAAGTACAGCAACATTTCTGTCAAGAAACAGTTAAATGGTTTGCCACAAATACAAGCTCTTTTATAGCATTAATGGACACAGAACTGACCAAAAGAACAAACTGCTCTACTGCCGAAAAACAGGATTTGTGTTCCAGCTGGTTAAAGCCTTTGGTGATTTTACTAGTGAGTTACTAGTCAAATGCTCCAAATATGTGACCATGGACCACAAAACCAGTCATAAGTGTCAATTTTTCAAAATTGAGCTTTATACATCATCTGAAAGCTGAATAAATAAGCTTTCCATCGATGTATGGTTTGTTAGGATAGAACAATATTTGGCCGAGATACAACTATTTTAGTATATGGAATCTGAGGGTGCAAAAAAATCCAAATATTGAGAAAATCGCCTTTACAGTTTTCCAAATGAAGTTCTTTGCAATGCATATTACTAATCAAAAATTAAGTTTTGCAAAGTATTACAAAATAACTTCGTGGAACATGATCTTTACTTAATTTCCTAATGATTTTTGGCATAAAAAAGAAATCTATAATTTTGACCCATACAATGTATTTTTGGCTATTGCTACAAATATACCCCAGCGACTTAAGACTGGTTTTGTGGTCCAGGGTCACATATTTGAATGTTTGAATATTTGATACTTTTTGTTATTTTTATGTGCATCTCTCTGCTTTGTACACTGCTTCATTCACAGCTCAGTGTTTTTATAATGTACACTACCGTTCAGAAGTTTGGGGTCTGTAAGATTTAATGTAAGATAATGCTTAGTAAAGGTGCATTTATTTCATTAAAAAATCCTGTAAAAACAGTAATTTATTACAAATATTGAAGTGTTATTTCAATTAAAATCGTTTTTGAAATATATATTAAAATTTAATTTTTTTCCTGTGATGGCAAAATTGAATGTTCAGCATCATTACTCCAGTCTTCAGTGTCACATGATCCTTCAGAAGTCATTTTAATATGCTAATATTGGTGCTTATTATTATTATTATTATTGGCGTTTCTTATTATCAGTGTTAAAAACAGTGTAGTACAGAATATTCACTTTACGTCACTTTTGATCACTACTTTCACAATAGTCACATTTTTGATCAGCTTCATGTGCTTACTGACCCCAAAATTTTGAAAAGAAGTGTATACAATACACCACTGTCAACCTCACTGTCCTAACAACATAATCAAATATCATGCTTATTAGTGTCATAAATTTGTTACTCATTTTAGTACTGCAGTCAATATGGTAGCTCACGGCTCAGATGGAATCAGCTCCACATTTTGTATTTTAAATGTTTTGAATTCTACGTTTATAAATCTGGCAAAATGCAATGTTTTTTTTTTCTAATTATGCATTGATCTACAAAGCTTTCTTTGGAATTGGATATTATGTGTGAGCCATTCAGAGAATGCCTTTGTGAATAGACTTTATGGATGGAAAACATGGCTAAATTATTGCCAGGGAAACAAGAATAATATGAGATGCTATATGTAAACAGTATCAGATCACCTGTATTTCATAAAAAGGTCATGGACAATATTGTGCCTTTGAAAAGAATTATGGGTATTCAACAAGAAGAGAAACAAATTACAGCCATCTCTTGATTTACATTTTTAGAAAGTACATCAACTACCTTGTGACTCTGAACAATACACTTTTATTTGTATGCGACCTTGTTTTCTGCTGGAACTCTGTTACAATACATTATTTTCAGTTTGTCACAGTGTATTTTTATTCTCTCCACTGGCAAGCCACAAAGTTCCTTAGGAAAATGTGATAACAGAAAATAGTAATGTTTGGAAATTACTCAATTTGTGAGATGTTTACATGCACCCTTATTATAATGAGCTTTAGGCAATATTGTGATTAAAATCATGTAAACAATACCTTGATTAAATGAATGCAAATAAGCTCATAATCATAGTAACCATAATAGTAGTAAAATTTGTATACACTTTAATTGCATCTGTTCCACTTTGACAAAATGAGCCTGTGCTCGAGAGACAAACACAGATGATATGTGTTGTTCCCACAGCTCCATGAATGAATTCCATGACATTCAGAAGTTTTCCCTCCACTCTGAATCGCTGAACTCAGCAAAAGTAACCCTTAGTTGCATGTTTATCACTGAATAACCAAATAA
Organism: Labeo catla; assembly: GCA_012976165.1. Classification (NCBI taxonomy): domain Eukaryota; kingdom Metazoa; phylum Chordata; class Actinopteri; order Cypriniformes; family Cyprinidae; genus Labeo; species Labeo catla. Next base: position 451,542 of record VONZ01000245.1, read on the forward strand.
TTGTCCAGTACGTTCACGAAACTTTTTTTGTTTTTTTGCATTTGACTTAGGTGGATTAAGTTGCCAGTAGCACACAAAATGTATGTTCGTCATCTGTGCTGTGCCTGTCAGTATGTGACTAATGGCAGTAAATGTAAGCACACCTTTTAGCGAATAAAATCAGAATCAGAATCAGAAAGAGCTTTTATTGTCAAGTGTGCTTGCGCATACTAGGAATATGTTTTAGTGTCATTAGCTTTCAGTACACAGAGACAGCAACAACATACAGACAATAAACATAAGATGAGAATAAAATACACATACACTACCGTTCAAAAGTTTGGGGTCAGTAAGACTTGTAATAGTCTTTAAAGAAGTCTCTTATGCTCATCAAGGCTACATTTATTTGATTAAAAATATAGAAAAAAAACAGTAATATTGCAAAATGTTTTTACAATATAAAATAATGTTTTTTATTTTAACATACTTTAAAATAGAATTTATTCCTGTGATGAAAAGCTGAATTTTTATCAGCTGTTACTCCAGTCTTAAGTGTCACATGATCCTTCAGAAATCATTCTAATATGCGGATTTATTATTAGAATGATCAGTGTTGGATAATATCAACAGTTGTGCTGCCAAATATGTTTTGGAACCTGTGATTTTTTTTTTTTCAGGATTCTTTCATGAATAACAAGTTTAAAAAGTACAGTGTTTATTCAAAATATAAATATTTTATAACAATGTAAATTATTTATTATTAACTTTTAATAAACTTTTAATTATTAACTTAATACATCCTTGGTGAATAAAAGTATTAATTTCTTAAAAAAAAAAAAAAAGAAACAATAAAAATGTACTGACTGATGTATTCTCATCTTATTTTTCTAAGTTTTGTCTATTTATATTTACATATGTGTATTTTATTCTAAAATAAAATAATGACAATTTCATGTGAACAGGAGTGAAGAGGTTTGCTTATGTTATGTAAACATCTTACTGTGATAAATCTAATCAGTTAGAAATTAGAAAATACATGTACATTTTATTTGAAACAGCAACACATCTGTAGCCATATCCATATGGCTATGAAGGTCTCACAGGAAAGCAGTTAAAAGTTTTTTCCTCAAAATATTATTAAGTACTTCTATACTCTATACTTCTATTTTGTTTGTGACCTCTCATTTCTGGGATATCTGCGGTATTCAAGTATCAAGTATAGTAACTATCAGATTGTCTTCAGAAAATGCTTAATTTCCTCACATTGAGGGTCTCTGCCATTCTCCACAATTTTCTGAAGAATCCTTATGCTCTTCTGTTTTTCGTATGAGCTATTTTGGATTTTTGCTACTTTCTTGTGAAAGTCGATTGATTTTTGATGTCGGTTAGTGGTATGTAGATACCAGGCGTAGCTGTGGTAAATATACTGTTGTCTATAGAGAGAAAGGTCTTGCTCTGACAGGAGCTGCTGGTAAATCTCATCTGCTCTCTCAGTGTTGCCTGCATAATAGTGCATTGATGCTAGGGCTACCTTTTCTCTAAATGAGTCAGGATAATGTCTAACAACCTCCTCAAAGAGTCCAATGGATTTCCTAGCCAAGGGCTCCCTTTCTTGTCTGTATATCTTCACCTCCCAAACCTTCCATTTGTAACAATTTGCCAGGTGTTTCAATGCTAAAGTTGATTCGGAGAACCTTTCTTGAACCCTCTCTGCTTCTGTAATAGCTCTATCTTTAGAAATGTTTCCAAAATACTTGAGAATATTACTCAAACCCTCCAGGTCTCCACTTTCAAGAGTTTTCTCTAGTAAACCTTGCATCTCTCTCTCACTGTCTCTCACTTCAGACTGTTTTAGTAAATAAAGAGCATGAAGGAACAAACTGTTTGGTTCCTTCTCATGTGCAATTTTTACCTGCTTTAGAATTTTATCCTTAAGCTCTGAAGGGCATTTATTATTTACATATGCTTTGCTCATGGCTACAGCAAGACCTTTGTGCCATTCGTTCCTTTCTGGTTCTGCTTCTAAAGCCATCTTAAAACAATGAATCGCTTTGCACTTCTTGGACTTGTCAAACTTCACCAGTGTCCAGCCCTTTTCTCCACTGACCTCAGGATGTAAAGTGCATCCAGGTGGAGCAGGATGCATTTGCTGAAGCCTCTCCACCTCTTCTAGGTATCCTTTGCTCTTATCCATGTCTCCCATATGGAAGTAGACCCAAGCCAGGTTAGCTTTGTTGACCTGCAGCCGGACTCCAGCTTCTTCTGTTCCCTGCTCCAGCATCAAACTTTCTGCTTTGTGCAGGTACTCCAATGCCTTTGAGTTGAAGCCAAGAGCCTGTTGGATGTAGCCCAGCAGGTTGTAATGATTAACCAGCCAGGTGCATCCCTGCTCTACTTTGTCTTGCATGTTCCTCTGTAAATCTTGGAGCTCGTTTTTATTGCACCCCAGATCCCAGGTGAAGTGGCATTCCAGCTTCTTAAGGAGGGATTTTAGAGGAGAACTGAAAGAAAGAGGTTGCTTCCAGGTCAGTACTACCAGGTAAAGGTCCCTTATTTTCATATAATATCAGACCAGTGTGCACACCAGGAACAGGGAACCTCAGTTTTGACCTAAACTGCAAAACAAAGAAAAATAGGGGAGGTGGTGGAAGGTCTCGAGAGACAAAAGAATGATTTCATCTAAATGTTTGATCACTGACATTTGTGTTTGTGTTGATTCAGTTATGTGCTCGGACATATTTGTATTGTTTGGGTAGGTACATGCGTTTGAAAGCATACATCAATGCTAGATGGTGCAGTGGGGTAATTTTGGTTGCACACCAGTCTGCATTTGAAAGGAAGTGTGATTTCACACATTGAATTGAATTAATTAACTAAAATAAAACTGAAAACAAAATTACAGTCCGATATTTTGTGTTGTTTATCAATCTCACCAAAAGGCCAAACAGACATTCACTCTTTACTGAATCAAGTGTTGATTTTGATTATGGTCTTCTTAGCTTCTTCGTGTTGTTTGGTTCATTGTATTAATATTTTACACGCACCTAAGATGTGTTACGCAAACAGGTGATTGATAAATAATGTATCAAATATATTTTTCATATTTTGTTTGCTTTAGTTATTGATTGTCATCAGGATGTGAAGCAACCGTCAACTAGTATAAAAATAAAATATATATATTTTTTAAATATTGATAGGATAGGACAATATTTGACTGAGATATAACTATTTGAATATATGAACTGAGGGTGCAAAAAAAAATCTAAATATGGAGAAAATCACCTTAAAAGTTGTCCAAATGAAGTTCTTAATAATGTATATTACTAATCAAAAGTTTTGATATATTTTACATAAGGGATTTTACATAATATCTTCATGGAATATGATCTTTACTTAATTTCCTAAAGATTTTTGGCATAAAAGAAAAATCTATTATTTTGACCCATACAGTGTATTTTTGGCTATTGCTACAAATATACCCCAGCAACTTAAAACTGGTTTTGTGGTCCAGGGTCACATATGTGTTTGTGATTTCACCTGCATTTGATAGTGACAACAGCTTCACTGGAGAGGCATCAGCAAGGCAGCCACAGACAATTGTGGTGCATCGGAAATTGTGTACTGTCTGAGTAGGTTCTACATTTAAATTTAATTTAATTTAATAAAAACGTATGGTCTATAGAGTATTAATATTGGTAGTATGAATGAAATTTGGACATACTACATCTGCCATATTGTTACTATCATGTTGACCTACCAAGGTCCGTTGTGCCACTTCAAGTAGTATGTCATCCGGGTACTTTTCGCCTACTGTTTTTTCAAATACCATGAATTCGGACACTATGAAATCACCAGATTAATAGGGAATCAAATACAAATCAGTTTATAACTTTTTTTTTTTATCCGTTATTCTGTTGTTGTTGTTGTTGTTGTTGTTGTTTTGTTATTCTGTCTCTCATTGTTCAAATAAACCTACCATTAAAATTATAGACTGATCATTTCTTTGTCAGTGGGCAAACGTACAAAAAATCAACAGGGGATCAAATAATTTTTTCCCCCACTGTATATAGGAAGGAAGTATTCGATTTCGGATGCAGCATTGCTCTCTGCTTATTCTTCCTGACTGATTAGTCTCTCGTTTGTGTTTTGTTAGGGTCCTTCTAACTAGTTGTAGCATGAGGCAGTACCTGCAACCCGATTAGGTTGCACAGGTAGTCCAGCTCCGGCAGGAAAGCTCTTGCATACATGCTGTCGCAGAGTTTGGTGTGTCTCCCAGCACAGTCTCAAGAGCATGAACGAGGTACTGGGAGATAGGCCGTTACCCAAGGAGAGCTTGACAGGGCCACCATGTTTTGAAGCATGGCAGCTGGCAGCTTGATCCTTAGTTGGTCATGAGCTGGTTTAAGCTGGTTATGAGCAGGTTCTGAGCAGGAGCTAGTTGCTGCCATGCTTGAAAACATACCTAACCAGCATATGCTGTTTTTTTCAATAGGAAAGGGCAACAAACCAGCAGCAGGACTGGTGGAGCATTGCCAGAGCCCTCCAAAATAAACTCCAGCAGGCTATTGGTATGCATGTTTCTGACCAAATTGTCAGAAACAAACTCCATGAGGGTGGCATGAGGGCCTGACATCCTGTAGTGGGACCTGTGCTCACAGCCCAGCACCATGCAGCTTGATTGGCCAGAGAACACCAGAACAGGCAGGTCTGCCATTGGCACCCTGTTCTTTTAACGGATGAGAGCAGGTTCACACTGAGCATGTGTGAAAGAGTCTGGAGATGCTGTGGAGAATGTTAATCTGCCTGCAACATACAGTGTGAAAGGTTTGATGGTGGGCCATTACTGGTCAGACCTTACACTGGTGCAGTAGGCCCTGGGTTCCTCCTTGTGCATGATGATGCCCAGTCTTATGTGGCCAGAGTATGTGGGCAGTTTCTGCATTAGAGTTGATGCCAGTGACTGTCCCTCACGTTCCCCAGACCTGAATCCAATTGAAAACCTCTGGGATGTTATGTTTCAGAGTATCCACACCACAGACTTTCCAGAAGCTTGCCCTGATCCAGGTCTGGCAGGAGATCACCCACACTCTCAGAAATTAAGGAACGAAAGCTGTCACTGGGACTGGTACCTATTAGTACTTATTAGTACTTAAAAGGTACAGAAGTGTAATCTTTGAAAAGATAATATTCCAGCAACGGTGTTACATGCCTAGATATTGTACCACAACAAACATAGACATCAACATACAGCTGGTGCTAATTTGCATTGCAAAAAAAGAGGGAAAAGCCCGCAAGGTATGGGTGAGGTCTTGTATGAAGGGGCAACATGGACTTGGAGCTAAGCGATATGTAATATTTTAAATGATTTTATTGATGATCACCTTTTTAAAAAAATGCAATGTCAGATTATATCATCTACCCAGTCGTAGTGTCTTATGCCTCTGCTTGGCTCTTATAGTCACCACTTTGGCTGCTTCCTTATTGACGCAAACACAAGCACAGCAGTGTGTCTTCAGTTTGGATACTTTGAAAGGTTTAAAACTAGCTGCTTTTAAAGTTGTTGTTGACAAAATATATAAAAAAAAAAAAAACTTTTTTTTAAGAGATAATGCTTATGGAAAAAATCATGTAACGCCGAAGTCCTCAAATTATGGGTGGAACAAAAACTGATTAAAAAAAGTAGATATTAATTCTAAAACAAGTACAATTTACAGCTAGTGGTAGCTAAATTTTTTAAAGGGAGATTGAAAAAAGACAAGTAATTCTGCACAGAAGCTCAGAAGAGAGTTTTTACAAAAGTACAAGGTGAAATGACCAAATAAGAAGCTAACACTAATGAAGGAAAAGAAACAGAGCTGCATCACACACATTATTCATTTTGAATTATAAAACACTTACTCCATTGTAATGCCTGGCACTTGTTTCTCTTAGGGAATATGCTTCCTCCAGCAGTGTCTGTTTGTTCTTTCCGTGTGCTGTTTTTCCAAAACAGAGCCACTAAATATCTAAGTTCCAGATCCTCCTCCTATTCTGCATATAGTTTCATTTTCCCTGTAAGCCAGGTTAGTTCACTCTGTGTGGCAGTGATGAAGGATAAGTGTTTGCCTTTACAAGAAACCTTGAGTACAGTGAGTGAGAAAGAAATTAGTGTTCTGTTTTAGAATAAATGCATAGCATACAATTCAACAGAAATAATTATACTTGAATCTTGAATTTTGTCTACTGACTGGAAAGTAATATATGATACTGAGTTTTCTTTATTTTTGTAGAATATGATCTGCTTTACTTTATGACAGTTTCAGGTTAAGCTACACCATTTATATACTTACACAGCATGCCTGTGATTAACTGTTCTTTGTATCTTCTGGTACAAAATACATAAATCACATAGTGTTGTATCAGGCTTCACTGAATCACCAAACTCATATTTTCATGACTATAAAGCGCCATTAATAATCATTACATATGTTCCAGAAATTTAGTTTACAAGTAACATTTGAAGCATTTGATATTGCTGCCATGTGTTTAGTCATTCTGCCTTTGAGCAAATGATTTACAGTAGTTGGATCCAGCTGTTTCTGCTGATAGATGTCTTCATCAGGCATTTTCTGATTCAGTGTGTATTCAAAATCAGTTCACCATTTACCAAATTAACATAAATAGCTGAAGTCATTGTAAGCAATAAAGATTTATTATATAATTTTGTCTTAAAGGGGTCATCGGATGCCCATTTTCCACAAGTTGATATGATTCTTTAGGGTCTTAATGAAAAGTCTATAATATTCTTTGGTTAAAAATTCTCAACAGTAGTGTAAAACAGCACCATTTTTACCTTGTCAAAATGAGCTCTGCAAAAATCATCCCATTCTGAGGGATTGTTCCTTTAAATGCAAATTAGCTGTGCTTGCCCCGCCCCTCTCTTCTCTCTGTGGAGTGACGAGCTGCTCTGGGAGATTGTTTACTTTAGCCGCATTTAGCGCGTTTAGCCGCGGAACTTGCTAACTAGCACATTATTAGGAAATGTTATGGCAGAGATTCATAAGAAAAACCCTTATCCTCACGTCTGCTGTAGGTAAAGCTGGATGACGAATGATTTGTGCGAACATAGACACATTTATGTAGATCGGGAGGCGCATTCCTTTCACAAACAAATGTAATCTACTGCATATTCAGCAGCTCAGATGTCATGACCACTGTTCATTATTACATCCAGCAACACAACACCTCAATCGCTCAATCTGAGATATTCTTGTCTAACTTACATCCCTACTCCGACATCTAAACAATTGAGGTCGGACTGTTACAGCTGATCTGAGGTACTATGGTGGGAGCAGCCTCACAGCCACACAGACAGGCATCTGAGAATGGCTTGATTTGAAAAAGGGGATATTATTTTTACAGATGAATTAAAAACCACTTCATGGATTTTTATCATTATAGGGTAGATGTGTACATACACTGGCAACACACATTGATGTTCAAACAACATGTAAAAGTGAACTTTGCATCCAATTACCCCTTTAAGTTCCATTCAACAAGTGATTTTTATTATGTGATGGACAATGGGTTAACAATCAACATGGGTGAAAAAAATGAAGTGGGACACTATGTGCTATTTTTTTAAAATATTATCCCGAATGGCCACAATGGCTTCAGTCCCCTACACAATGGCAATAAATAGGTAAAAAAAGAGACGAAAATAGAGAGAAATAGTAAGTATTGTTACCATTTCTAATTTTCTCCATTCTCCATTTCTCCATTATAGTTTGTGCATCAGGTATATTTTAAACGGAAATTTAAATTTCCTTCAGAAAGTTCTGAATTTCCACACAGCGAGGGTTTTTGTCATTCTTCCCAATATTTTGAAGAATACTTATGCTCTTCTGTCTGTCATCTGATTCTTCTAGGATTGCTGCTGCTTTCATGTGAAAGTTAATTGAATCTTTAAGTTGTCTTCGCTTATATAGATGGCTGGCATAGCAATAGTAAATATACTGTTGGCTGTGGGGAGGGAGATCATCTTTCTCTGACAGGATCTGTTGGTAAATCTCATCTGTTTTCTTACTGTTGTGTGCATAGTAGTGCAGTGATGCAAGGGCTACCCTATCTCTAAGCGAGTCAGGATAATGTCTGAGAACCTCCTCAAAGAGCTGGATGGATTTCCTAGCCAATGTCCTTGTTTCCCTACTGTCTTCACTCAGCTTGTAAACCTTCCATTTGTAGCAACTTGCCAGATATTTCAACACTCTGTTTGAGGTGGGGAACTTTTCTCGAGCTCTCTCTCCTGCTTGAATAGCTGTGTCTTCAGAAATGGTTCTGTAATACCTGAGAATAGTACCCAAACACTCCAGGTTTCCAGTTTCAAGAGTTTTCTCTAGTAAACCTTGCATTTTGCTCTTAGTGTTTGCTGATTGCACCTCAGACAGTTTTTCTAAATAAAGAGCATGAAGGAGCAAATCGTTTGTTTCCTTCTCATGTGCAGTTTTCACCTGCTTTAGAAGTTCATCCTTATGCTCTGGAGGGCAGTTATGACTTGAATATGCTTCGTTCATGGCTATGGCAAGACCTTTGTGCCATTCCTTATTTTCTGGTTCTGCCTTTAAAGCCATCTTAAAATCATCAATCGCCTGGCACTTCTTGGGCTTGTTGAACTTCACAAGCGTCCAGCCCTTTTCTCCACTGACTTCAGGATGTAAAGTGCATCCAGGTGGAGCAGGATGCATTCGCTGAAGGCTCTCCACCTCTTCTAGGTATCCTTTGCTCTTATCCATCTCTCCCATATGGAAGTAGACCCAAGCCAGGTTAGCTTTGTTGACCTGCAGCCGAACTCCAGTTTCTTCTGTTCCCTGCTCCTGCATCACACTTTCTGCATCACGCAGGTACTTCAGTGCCTCTGAGTTGGAGCCAAGAGCCTGTTCGATGTAGCCCAGCAGGTTGTAATGGTGAACCAGCCTGGTGCATTCCTGCTCTAAGATGTCTTGTATTGTCCTCCTCAACGCCTTGAGCTCATTTGGATATTGCCCCAGATCCCATGTGAAGTGGCACTCCAGCTTCTGAAGGTGTTGTTTCAGGCTGGAGTTGCAGAAACGTTTAGAATCATATCTAGCAGGCATTGAACAGGTAATTAAGACTACAGAACTAGACTACAAAATCTTTAAATAAATGTACAGTGAAAAAATAAGTCTAAATTCCTAGAATACATCAGATTGTATTTTTGCATATTTGAATTGTAAATGACTTACTCCATTACTCCAGTTGCCCGGTTTGAGAGATGTTTCCTCTAGCAGTGCTGACTTGTTCTGTACGTGTCACTGAGAGATCCTGCTGTATTTATGATGATCAAGCTCATAAAACCACCTGCTTATCTACCTGAACAAAGTCATTAAACATGTCAGTCCAGGATTCTTCTCTTGAAAATGTTTACTCTGTCTTAGGTTTTGTTGTTTAATAGTGCAGTGTACCTAAGGTCAGTCATGAAGTTTAAAGCCTGTCGCCTTCCTCAAACATAAATTCTTAAGGTGCAGGTTTTACTGCACAACATACACTCTTAAAAATAAAGGTGCTTCATGATGCCATAGAAGACCCTTTTTTGTCTAAATGGTTCCATAAAGAATCTTTAACATCTGAAGAATCTTTCTGTTTCACAAAAGGTTCTTTGTGGTGAAAGAAGATTCTTCAGATTATAAAAAGGTAAGAAAGAGATGGTTCCTTAAAGAACTTTGACTGAATGGTTCCTTGTGGAACCAAAAATACTTCTTTTATGGCACTGTTGTAAGGTGTACCAGTAATTCACTGTTCTTTGTACTCTGTGGTTTAAAGTGAATTGCTCTTTCAATGGAAATGTTCTTAAAATATTCAAGAATATAACCTCCAACCTCATTTTTCATGACTTTAAAGTGGATAATCTCCAGAAAGTTTGTATACAAGTAACATTTGAAGCGTTTGATATTAATGCTATTATGTGGGTGTGACCCAACTGTATTTTTTGATTGACTGTTCAGACACACTCTTAAAATGCTGGGTTATTTTTTTTTAACCTAAATGCTAGGTTCAACTTGTTGGGTTGTTTTATTGGGTTATTTTGAATGTTTTTTACCCAGATGCTGGGTAGTTTTTCTGTAACTAAGCTAATCATTTTTAACTCTGGGTTATTTTTTTTACCCAACAGCTGGGTTGAGCCTGAATATGATGAAACAACCCAGCTGCTGAGTTACAGTCACTCAGAGTGCAGGCTTTTTGAGTCCTCTACAGGAGAGAGTGGTTCTCAGCACCACCAATTTTGTGCACTTCTTCAGTGAAATAAAATTTTATTTCATTTATAAAGTCAGCAGCAGTTGTTTCGTAGGATTTTTCCTTGCAGAAAATAAATGGATTCTATTCGTTATTGTAATGAGTTTAATTTAGTTCTGTAATGTCAGTACTGTTTGTTTATGGGCAGGTTTTGGAGTCCGTCGTGGCATCTTTCAGCTATGAGTGAAACGCGTGGCCGTGATTTAAAGTTCACAGTTACCCCGGTGAACAGCAGCCCTTCACCAGCTCAGATTTTTGGCGACACACCAACACGAGAATTAGCACTATTTTGATAAAAAGCGATTACAGAGAATGATTGAATACACTAAAATTAAAATGTTACTTTTAAATGTTACATTTTTTTATGTCGTAAATGCTTGTTAAAAGAGATTAAATGCATGTAATATTGTAAACTATTCTGTAATCACCCAAATAAATACACTTTGTCTTGTATTTTGTCCATGTGTTCGTGTTTAATAATAAATGTTCATCTTTTGATTATTCCTGTTGCCTCTAGTAATTCTGTGTTTTTATAAGTTTCAGTCCATTTTAAATCAGCAATATAATAATACTAAATATACAAGACAAAATAAGATAGGCTTCTTAAAATAAACAACTAATTTGTTTCCTTTTTAGAAGTTTTTTTTTTTTTTTGCTGAAATTGCATACATTTATAATCATGAAAACTAAACCCATTTAATGCATCTTTTTTTGTCAAATTACCTTCAAAATGCAAATATATATACACATTACATACATACATACACACACACACACATATATATATATATATATATATATTTAATTCAGCTCAGAGGCACATGAATGCATTTAACTTGCAGTTACAAATGCATAAATAATATTTTGTTATTTTAAACAAAACACTGAATACTGATATTTACATGTAATTTTAAAATGAAGATAGTTTAAATGTGAAATCACTACCGCCTGAGTCATTGCGATTGAACTGAATCATTTAACGGGTGATTCATTCAAGAACGAAACGCTGTCATGTTACTTAAAGACGGAATGGTTATTTGTTGGCGAAATAGAGCAACAACAGGCAATATGCTGTCTAAAATGTAAGTCTCTTAATATTAACTAATTGTTTATAGATGAACTGTTGCATAAAATCAGTATCACATTTGTAATGCACTCTTCGTTTGATATTGACTAACTTTCTAACTTTCTGTGTATCACAGAGAGAGAATGAGACAATCAACAGTTAGTCTTTAACAAAACATAGCTAACTTAGGGACATCATAACTAACCACCATTAATTTACGGTCTTAAATATGTCCAGCGTTTATCGGTTTGTGCGTCAGTAATAATGGTCCGTGGGGAAACATAGTGTTCCTTGTGTAAGAGTAAATGGACTAACGAAGCAAATAATTTCCCTCGGTGTTTTTTTTTGTATTTGAGTTACTCGAGGAATCGTTTCAGGCCTAGTTGCCAATGAACCCAAGCTGGGTTGTTTTTAACCCAGCATTTTTTTTTTAGCATATTTACCATATTATTCATATTTTAATGAATATTTGTACTCTGGATATGTGCTAGTGTTTACAAAGTCAGTCTGACTTTAAAAAAGAACTTTATTGGATCCAGCTGTCTTCTTCATCAGGCAGTTTCAGATTCGGTGTGTATTCAAAATCAGTTCACCATTCAGAAACAGGAAATGCAGTCATTATAAGCAATAAAGGTTTATGATGTCATTTTTCCCCTAATTTCCAGTCAACAAGTGATTTTTATTTATTTATTTTTTTAATAAGACATAAACAGAGTTGATTAGGGACTTGAGACATGTCCACTTGTCAGTCAGGAAATTAGTTACACAGAAAAACTACATTTATTTTTTATTTTGTCATTGGTTAAATGTTCACAATATTGGTGAATAAAGGTGAAATGGGACAGTGTGTGATAATTTGTCGCTGACTTTTAAAATATGGTCCAAAATGGCTTCAGTCCCTCACACAACGCCACTGAATAGGTAACGGTGCTTTTTGAGGGTTGTTGTATCAAAGCACATTTTAATCAAATATTAATTTTCTTCAGAAAATTCTGTATTTCCACACAGCGACGGTTTTTGTGATTTTTCCCAATTGTTTGAAGAATCTTTATGCTCTTCTGTCTTTCAGCTGTATTATCTGGGATTTCTGCGGCTTTCATGTGACAGTTGATTGAATCTTCTAACCGTCCACATTTATATAGATGGCAGGCATAGCAATAGTAAATATACTGTTGGCTGTAGGGAGGGAGATCATCTTTCTTTGACAGGAGCTGCTGGAAAATCTCATCTGTTCTCTCATTGTTGTGCGCATAGTAGTGCAGCGATGCAAGGGTTACCTTATCTCTCAGTGAGTCAGGATAATGTCTGACAAGCTCCTCAAACAGCTCAATGGCTTTTTTAGCCAAAGTCCCATTTTCTGTGATGTCTTTCTTGTAAACCTTCCATTTGTAGCAATTTGCCAGATGTGTCAGCACTCTGTTTGAGGTGGGAAACTTTTCTCGAGCTCTCTCTGCTGCTTCAATAGATTTATCTACAGAAATGGTTCTATAATACCTGAGAATCGTACCCAGACCCCCCAGGTTTTCAGTTTCAAGAGTTCTCTCTAGTAAATCTTGCATTTCGCTCTCAATGTTTGCTGATTGCACCTCAGACAGTTTTTCTAAATAAAGAGCATGAAGACGCAAACTGTTTGGTTCATTTTCATGTGCAGTTTTCAGCTGCTTTAGAATTTCATTCTCAAGTTCTGGAGGGCATTTATGATTTATATATGCCCTGCTCACGGCTATGGCAAGACCTTTGTGCCATTCCTTCCTTTCTGGTTCTGCTTCTAAAGCCATCTTAAAGTAATCAATCGCCTGACGCTTCTTGGACTTGTCAAACTTCACCAGTGTCCAGCCCTTTTCTCCACTCAATTCAGGATGTAAAGTGCATCCAGGTGGAGCAGGATGCATTCGCTGAAGCCTCTCCACCTCTTCTAGATATGCTTTGCTCTTATCCATCTCTCCCAAATAGAAGTAGATCCAAGCCAGGTTAGCTTTGTTGACCTGCAGCCGGACTCCAGCTTCTTTTGTTTCCTGCTCCTCCATCACACTTTCTGCTTTCTGCAGGTACATCAGCGCCTCTGTGTTGGAGCCAAGAGCGTGTTGGATGTAGCCCAGTAAGTTGTAATAGTGAAGCAGCCAAGTGCATGTTTGCTGGTCCACATCTTGCAGGTTCCTCAGTAACTCCATGAGTTCATTTTTACTGCAAGCCAGATCCCAAGTGAAGTGGCACTCCAGCTTCTGAAGGTGTTGTTTCAGGCTGAAGTTACAGAAACATTTAGAAAAAAATGTGTTTTTGTTTACATCCAAATATATCATATTCAGCATCATTTTTAATAGACTACAAAATCCTTAAAATCCCAAGTACAGTCAAAAAATCAGTCAAATTCCTAGAATACATCAGATTGCATTTTTGTGATTTGAACTTACTCCATAATAATGGTCAATGGTGCTCTGGTTTGAGAGGTGTTTCTTCTAGTAATGCTGAGTCACAGAGAGATCATGCTGTATTTATAATGGTCAAGCTCATAAAACCTACCGAAACAAAGTCCTTAAACACGTCAGCTCAGGATTCTAATCTTGGAAATGTCTACTCTGTCAGTTTATCTAGTGACACTGATAAAGTCTAGAGCCTGCCTTCTTTCTCAAACATAAAGTCCTAAGGTGCAGGTTTTACAGCACATGTCCATGATTCACTGTTCTTTGTACCCTGTGGTCCAAAGCAGGGATAGGCAGCGTCGGTCCTGGAGTGCCACTGTCCCAAGGCTTTTTTCGTAAACGAAAACTAAAACTAAAGCTAACACAAAAACATTTTCGTAAACTGAAATAAAATAAAAATGTCAAAATAAATGAAAAACGAAAACAAAACAAAACTAACAACGGTTACTGAAAAACAAACTGAAATAAACTAATAATTATCCAAATTAATTACGTTCTCACCAGGTGCCAGAAAAATGTATGAGCTGTGTGGCGGTTTAGGGAAATACCTGTAAATGGGGCATCATAGACATGAGGTTATCTGACGGATAGATGAAAAGAGTTTAAAACAGAGTCCTGCACGGGTGCTGTTTGGTAAAAAAGAAAAATAGACCAGTAGCACAACAGAAAAAAGATGAGAACGCGAATCCATTTTGTAAACAAATCTACATCTTGTGAACAAACAACACGTTTATAATTCTTCATAAATCATTTCTAAATATTTATTCATATGAAGAACTTAAAAATAAGTATGCAGGTATGACCTGCAATATTCCAGATACATGTATATTTAGTAAAGAGCCATATAGGTACCTAGTGGGTAAACCATGGAATTTAAAACCCTCTATTTAATGTTAAATACTTCACTAATTAATTTAATATAAGTAACATAAATATATATATATATATATATATATATTTGACAGGATTCTCAGAACTTTAGTGGAAGTGGGGAATATTTCCTGAACCCTTTGTCCCTCTGGAATCGCCCTTTCAATGGAAATGTTTTTAAAATACGCAAGAATGTAACCTAAAACCTCGAAGTTTCCTGTATTAATTGATCTCTCTACTAAACTTTGCATCTCCTTCTCATATTTTTCGGCCTGCACCTCAGACTTTTTTAGTACATAGAGAGATTGAAGGAACAAATCATTTGGGTCCATCTCTGCTGCTGTTTTCACCTGCTGTAGTATTTCAGAATCCAGCTCCGTAGTGAATTCAGACTTTAAATATGCTTTGCCCATGGCTACAGCAAGACCTTTGTGCCATTTCTTCCTTTCTGGCTCTGCTTTTAAAGCCATCTTAAAATAATCAATCGCCTCGCGCTTCTTGGACTTATTGAACTTCACCAGCGTCCAGCCTTTTTTTCCACTCACTTCAGGATGTAAAGTGCATCCAGGTGGAGCAGGATGCAATTGCTAAAGCCTCTCCACCTCTTCTAGGTATCCTTTGCTCTTATCCATCTCTCCCATACAGAAGTAGACCCAAGCCAGGTTAGCTTTGTTGACCTGCAGCCGGACTCCAGCTTCTTCTGTTCCCTGCTCCTGCATCAAACTTTCTGCTTTCTGCAGGTATTTCAGCGCTTCTGTGTTGAAGCCGAGAGTCTGTTGGATGTAGTCCAGCAGGTTGTTATAGTGAACCAGCCAAGTGCATCTTTCCTTGTCCACATCTTGCATTCTCCTCCTCATCCCCTGGAGCTCATTTCGATATTGTCCCAGATCCCAGGTGAAGTGGCACTCCAGCCTCTCAAGGCTGCTTTTTAGTGGGGAACTGGGGTTATAGAGAAGGAAAAATTACTCTTATGAGCATTCACTGCTGACACACAGCATTTGGATCAGAGGAAATCTGAAATGCTGAAGAGATTTAAATGTACCAAAAAATTTACCAAACAGCAGTGTTACATCTAAAAACTACAGCATAAACATTTAAGACAACATAATTCTTATGATATCATTGTTTCTTAAAATATTCACATTATGACAATGATTTCATAACTTAATATAAAAGCACTCCGTCACAGTGGGTGGCAGTGATCTGATTTGGTAGATGTGTTTCTCCAGCAGTAGTGATCTGCACTTTATATGAGCTCTCGTATGTATCTATAATGGAGATAACAATGTTTCTGTTCTTCGCAAGGTTTTGTTTTTGTGCAAATGAACATGCAAAGTGTCCACGGAGCATTTCAGGATAATTGCATCCAGCATTTACAGACAGCATTTAAAAAAAGATACAGTTGCTTCTAAAAGATCTACCTATGATAAAGAGGATACCATTTTTAAAGTCATTACAAAATAACATTAAATTAGTCATTAATAAGTCAGGGTTTCTATCGTTACCGTTGTGCAGAAGAGTGGAGCTTAAGGTTATGGATAATTGCATGTACTACTGCTTTAAGGTATGATGATATGTTCAATGAGCAGTAGCTTTGCTAATGCTATGCAGTAACAAGTATTTTTCTACTTGAGCTGTCTGGCTATATACAGTCTTTTAACTGTACAAAATAACTCAAATATTAACAGGCCTTACTCAAAATCACAGACTTTTGAAAGGGTCATCGGATGCAAAGTTCACTTTTACATGTTGTTTGAACATTAATGTGTGTTGGCAGTGTATGTACACATCTACCCTATAATGAAAAAATCCATGCAGTGGTTTTTAATTAATCTATAAAAAATAATATCCCCTTTTTCAAATCGAGCCATTTTCAGATTGTGTGGTGTCACAACGACAGAGGCCGCTCTCACAATAGTGGATTGACATGAGCTTCTTACCTCAGACCCACCATACAACATCTGTAATAGTCGACCTCCGTTGTTTTGATGCCGGAGCAGGGATGCAAATTAGACAAGAATATCTCAGATTGAGCGATTGAGGTGTTGTGTTGCTGGATGTAATAATGAACACAGTGGTCGTCATTTACTCCAGACATCTGAGCTGCTGAAAATGCAGATTACGTTTGTTTGTAAAGGGAATGCAGCTCCCGATCTACATAAATGCATCTATGTTTGCGCAAATCTTTCATGATCCAGCTTCACTTACAGCAGAAGTGAGTATAAGGGTTCTTAATGAATCTCTGCAGTCACCTTTCTTAACAATGTGCTAGTTAGCAAGTTTCGCAGCTAAACACACTAAATTCAGCTATAGTAAACAGGCTTGTCACTCCACAGAGAGAAGAGAGGGGCGGGGTGAGCAGAGCTCATTTGCATTTAAAGGAACAATCCCTCAGAATGGGTTGATTTTTACCATGTGAAAGTTTTAGGTTTAGCTGAACAATTCATATTGTATATACTTCAGTAAGAACCCAATAACTATACAGAACTATTACACATATTTTCAGTGTTCATACATTCATTTTCATGATTTATTGTTAACCATATTTGTGATATTCTTAATAATATTTTCTAGCATAATATATGAAAAACATATATACATATATATATATATATATGTGTGTATATATATACACATTTTTATATATATACAATATTTTATATATATTATCCTGGGTTAAATGTTATTAACATGAGTGAAAAAAATGAAGTGGGACACTGTATGCTAATTCTTTTAAAATATTGTCCCGAATGGCCACAATGGCATCAGTCCCTCACACAATGGCATTAAATAGGTAAAGATCTCCACAGACAAAAAAAAGAGAGAAATATTAAGTATGTATTGTTACCAGTTCTAATTTTCTGGCTGAGCACCATTTCTCCATTATAGTTTGTACATCAGGTAAAGCAGAGAGAACATCATCATAGTGATTTTTGAGAGTTGTTGTATCAAAGCACATTTTAAGCAGAAATATTATTTCTCTCCAGAAAGTTCTGAATTTCCACACGGCGAGGGTGTTTGTCATTTTTCGCAATATTTTGAAGAATACTTATGCTCTTCTGTCTGTCATCTGTATCTTCTGGGATTTCTGCTGCCTTCATGTGAAAGTTAATTGAATCGCCAAGTCGTTTACACTTATATAGATGGCAGGCATAACTATAGTACAAATACTGTTGGCTGTGGGGAGGGAGATCATCTTTCTCTGACAGGAGCTTCTGGTAAATTTCATCAGCATTCTCACCATTGTGTGCTAAATGGTGCATTGATGCAAGGGCTACCTTATCTCTCAGTGAGTCCGGATATTGTCTGACAACCTCCTCAAAGAGCTCAGTGGATTTCTTAGCCAATCTCCTCCTTTCCCCACTGTATTCCTGCATCTTGAAAACCTTCCTTTTGTAGCAATTTGCCAGGTTTTTTAGCACTCTATTTGAGTTGGGGAACTTATTTTGTGCTCTCTCTGCTGCTTGAATAGCTTTATCTTCAGAAATGGTTCTGTAATACCTGAGAATCGTGCCCAAACACTCCAGGTTTCCAGTTTCAAGAGTTCTCTCTAGTAAATCTTGCATTTCACTCTCAAACTTTGCTGATTGCACCTCAGACAGTTTTTCTAAATAAAGAGCATGAAGGAACAAATTGTTTGGTTCCTTCTCATATGCAGTTTTCACCTGCTTTAGAATTTTATCCTTATACTCTGGAGAGCATTTAAGATATGGATATGCTTTGTTCATGGCTATGGCAAGACCTTTGTGCCATTCCTTCCTTTCTGGTTCTGCTTTTAAAGCCATCTTAAAATCATCAATCGCTTGACGCTTCTTGGACTTGTTGAACTTCACAAGCGTCCAGCCCTTTTCTCCACTGACTTCAGGATGTAAAGTGCATCCAGGTGGAGCAGGATACATTTGCTGAAGCCTCTTCACCTCTTCTAGGTATCCTTTGCTCTTATCTGTCTCTCTCTTAAGGAAGTAGACCCAAGCCAGGTTAGCTTTGTTGACCTGCAGCCAGACTCCAGCCTCATTCTTTCCCTGCTCATGCTTCACACTTTCCGCTTCATGCAGGCACCTCAGCGCCTCTGTGTCAGAGCCAAGAGCGTGTTGGATGTAGCCCAGCAGGTTGTAATAGTGAAGCGGCCAAGTGCATGTTTGCTGGTCCACATCTTGCAGGTTCCTCAGTAACTCCATGAGTTCATTTTTACTGCAACCAAGATCCCAAGTGAAGTGGCACTCCAGCTTCTCAAGGTGTTGTTTCAGGCTGGAGTTACAGAAACATTTGGAAAAAAAGACATCTGTTGACATCTAGTAGACACTGGACAGACAATCAACATTTCCAATAGACTACAAAATCTTTACACAGTGGCACATACAATCTAAAATCAGTCTAAATTCCTAGAATACATCAGATGGCATTTTTACATATTTGAATTGTAAATAACTTACTCCATAATAATGGTCAGTGGTGCTCCAGTTTGAGATATGTTTCTTCTAACAGTGCTGAGTCATGAAGAGTTTGTGCTGTATTTATAATGAAGCTCAAGCTCATAAAATCACCTGCTTATCTACCTGAACAAGTCATCAAACACGTCAGCTCAGGATTCTAATCTTGGAAATAATGTCTACTATGTCTTAAGTTTTGTTTCTTCAGTACAGTGCAGTTTACCTAGTGACACTGATAAAGTCTAGAGGCTGCCTTCTTTCTCAAACATAAACTTTTAAGGAGCAGGTTTTACAGCACATCATGTCCATAATTCACTATTCTTTGTACTCTGTGGTGCAACGTGATGTTAATATTAAGATGTGGGCAGGACCAACTGTATTTCTGGCTGATTTGCATATTTACAACAATATATTTGCACAGAAACACAAAGGAGGATCTAAACACAGTATTTATTGAAGGGATAATCCACAAACAATGTCAAAAACACAGGCAAAGGTCAAATACAATAAACAACAACAACGAAAAAGGATTATGAGGAAGGAAGTGGACAACCAGGGCATTCAAGCAGGTGTTTGTGACATTATTAAAAATTTGGTAATACTTTGGTAACAATGAGCAATACATGTTAGAGTGTTTATTAATCTTGTTTATAAATTTGTTAATGTTAGTTTACAATAAGTATTCAGCTGTTACTTTTTAGTTCATGTTGACTATAAAAAATTACAGTGAATGTGACTACACCTTCACACTTATTCATTTGTGTTGCATATTTACTCATCTTTAAGAACTCTCTTTAGAAATTGTGAAATCTCTTCACAGCGAGTGTTTATGCCATTCTTCATAGTTTGTTCAAGAATCATTATACTTTTCTGTTTGTCTTCTGATTTGCTTTGGATTTCTGCTGCTTTCATGTAAAAGTTGATTGATTTGTCTCTGGACTGTCGAGTGTGATATAGATGGCACGCATAACTATAGTACAGTAACTGTTGTGTATGAGGAGGGAGATCATCTTTCTCAGACAGGAGCTGCTGGTAAATCTCATTGGCTCTCTTAGTGCTTGCTGCGTAACGGTGGAGTGTTGCATAGGTTAACCATCCTCTGACACAGTCTGGATATTTTTTGACAGCTTTATCCATGTCTGGGTCAAGATCTGCCTTTCCTGGCTGTTTTCCTTTATAGTGAACATTTCCCCTTTGTATAAATTTGACAGGATTCTCAGAACCTGAAGTGGGGAACTTTTCCTGAACCCTTTTTCCCTCTTGAATTGCTCATTCAGTGGAAATGTTTTTAAAATATACAATAATATAACCTAATCCGTCTAATTTTCCTGTATTAATAGATCTCTCTACAAAACTTTGTGCCACATCATTTCTGCCTTCACTTCAGACTTTTTTAGTATATAGAGGGATTGAAGAAACAAATCATTTGGGTCCATCTCTGCTGCCGTTTTCACCTGCTGTAGTATTTCAGAATCCAGCTCTGGAGTGAATTCAGGCATTATATAAGCTCTGCTCATGGCTACGGCAAGGCCTTTGTGCCATTCCTTCCTTTCTAGTTCTGCTTTTAAAGCCATCTTAAAATAATCAACCGCCTGATGCTTCTTGGACTTGTTGAACTTCACCAGCATCCAGGCCTTTTCTCCACTGACTTCAGAGTGTAAAGTGTATCTAAGTGGAGCAGGATGCATTTGTTGAAGCCTCTCCACCTCATCTAGGTAGCTTTTGCTCTTTTCCATGACCTGTTGTTGACCTGCAGCCGGACTCCAGCTTCTTCTGTTTCCTGCACCAAACTTTCTGCTTTTTGTTGATATTTCAGCGCTTCTGTGTTGAAGCCGACAGTCTGTTGGATGTTGCCCAGCAGGTGGTTATAGTGAACCAGCCAAGTGCATCTTTCCTGGTCCACATCTTGCATGTTCCTCCTCATCCCCTGGAGCTCATTTCAAATTGTCCCAGATCCCAGGTGAAGTGGCACTCCAACTTCTTAAGGTTGCTTTTCAGTGAGGAACTGGAGTTATAGAGAAAGAGAAATTAGTCTTATAAGGACATTGTTGGAAACTCAGAAGCGAAGACCAGGAGACTCTTGGGTATCTTCAGCCGAGTTCTTTATTGAGAACGCGCTGCATGGTGTTGCAGTCATCACAAGTCTAATTAAGGCAGTGATGCATTGTAGTTTATATACATTTGAGGGGCAGTGCTTATAAATGGAAACAAAGCACCTGGTGGACCCCAAACAAAGCATGCAAATGAAGTATTCAGGTATTGCAATCTGCCCCATTTACAGCAGTCCTAATCCAATCATCATAACTACTCAAAGACTGGGGCAGAGGCACCAAGAGCCATTACAATCAAAAGGTGAACATCTCAGTAATCTGGCTCATTTGACTTACAATAGGAGAACAAGAACTGGCAGGAACCTCTGGCTACAAACTTTGCTTGAGAGTCTAATGTCATCATATTTATCTTAAATGCTAAATACAATGTACGTCACCTTAGTATTTCATGTGATGCTATGTCAGAGCATAGGATCAGCATATTTTAAATAGATTCTTAAATTTGTTATCCCACATCATTCACTACTGACACACAACATTTGGATCAGAGGAAATCTGAAGAGATTTAAATGTTGTACCAACAAAAAAATAAATAAATAAACAACAGTATTACATCTAAAACACTACAGCATAAACAAATATTTAAATGATAGATTGAGACATATTTCTTATATCATTGATTCTTAAAATATCAATACCATGACAATGTTTTTATGAATTAATAAAAAAAAAAAAACCTCACTCCATCACAATGGGCAGCAGTGATCTGGTTTGCTAGATGTGTTTCTCCAGCAGAAGTGATCTGTATCTTGTATGAGCTCTCTTATGTATTTATAATGAAGATAATGTTATCTCCAAATAAAGGCCAGAATCAGGTCAGAATCCTCTCATGTAAGTTTCTGTTCTTCGCAAGGTTTTGTTTTCATGCAAATAAACATGCACAGTGTCCACGGACCATTTCAGGATAATTACATGTAATATGACTAAGGATGAAGCTATTTATGACATCCATTGTTATCATTATAGATAAGTTGCATACTTATTTTGGTGCTTCTTCACACAATCAACAAGGTGCATGGAAACCAGCAACACTTGTGTATGGAGAAATAAAACTATTTAGAGAATGGAATTTAAAAAAAAGGCCTATTTATTTTGCCAACACTTTTCAGCACACAGGCCTACATCAAGGCTAGTAAATAAATAAATTAATTTTATTTTAAAAATAGTTTTGTTATATTTATAGGACAGAAGCTTATTGAGATTTACATTTGTACATCTATACACCATTAAGATTAGCTTATCAGAAAGCTGAAATAACACTACAGTAGTAAAATTGTAAAATGACTTCACACTATATGCTGGACTAATTATGAGAATTTGAAGCAGTTTGGCTGAGCTTGAGCCATTGTGGCTTTGCCACATTTAAAGACTTGACCACATTTGTTACAAAAACATTTTATTTTGTACAGCAAAAGTCCTCAGCAAACAGGGCTGCAATTACTAAAAACATCATTGTTTATTTTTTCAAGTGAAATGAAGTGACTTACAGCACTTACAGATGACACTGTAAACAACAATTACAATTCAGTTTAAAAACCTACCTATGATGAACAGGATAACATTTTTAAAGTCACTGTTTGGCACTGATTATTTTATTTTGTATAGATCAGTCTAAAATGACCTATTTTTGATTATCATTCTGCCAGTTGTCAGTGAACAAATTTCTGATAGTCTTATCAGAAAGCTAAAAAAACACTACATTTGTTAAATTTTGGATTTTTATGCTGGACTTGAGGGAGTTTGGGCTGTTGTGACTCTGAAAATGTCAGAAAACTTTGACCACATTTGTTACAAAATTTTATTTTTTACAAAAAACAGGGCTGCAATTACTTCAAGCATCATTTTTTATTGTTTTGAGTAAAGTGACCCAGCATTTACAAATGGCATTTAAACAAAGATACATTTCATTCTGAAAACCTATCTATGATAAACAGGATAACATTTTTTGAGTCATTACAAAATAACATTAAATTACTAAATAAAGTCAGGGTGGAGGTATACTGAGAGAAAAGGGGTACTTTGACACCAAAATAAAATTGAATGACTTTGTTTATAGATGAGTCTAAACTGACCTATTTTTGGTTGAATCATGAATCATAGGTCTTGTAATTTTCATTTAAAAAATTAAGGTGATAATAAAAAATTGTTTGTAGATTTCATAAAAGAAATTGTGGTTCAGTGTTGTATAGAAAATATTAAAAACTTTTCACTAATAAAACCAAGAGATATGTTTTCTGCATTTTTAAAAGAAACTTAAGCAGTTTTGAGGCTTAAGTTGAGGAACTGATTAATTTGAAAAAAAAAAAAAAATAAGGAAATAAGTAGAAGTAGCTCAATTTGGCATTTTATTTTGGCAGTGATTGTTAGTTCTCAGTATGCTTTGCATATGGCTGGATATGGAGAGTAAATATTGAAATTAATGCCTAATTTATATGTTTTAGAGCAAAGGGAAAGATCTATTAATGTTTAATGCTCAGTTATGTTTAACATTTGAGAGTTTCTGTTATGTTAAAGTTTCTATCGTTACCATTGTGCAGAAGAGTGGAGCTTAAGGTTATGGATAACTGCATATACTGCTGTTATGAGGTATGATGATATGTTCAATGAGCAGTAGCTTTGCTAATGCTATGCAGTAACAAGTATTTTTCTACTTGAGCTGTCTGGCTATATACAGTCTTTTAATTATACAAAATAACTCCAGTCAAATATAAACAGTCCTTACTCAAAATCACAGACTTTTGAGAATCAACTTAAAATAAATGAGCATCATTCACTAATAATACAAAATAATTGTGTCATAGATTAAATCATTTAGGAGATTTTACATGATTTATTCAGGTTGATTCCATTAAAAAAATCAAGCCTTCTTAAATATATTGTGTGTAATATTGTTACCATAATTTTTTTTTAAGTAGATAGCTCATACCATTTTTACAGTGTGCCAGCTGTAGATGAATGAATAGAGCAAACAATTCATATCTAGAATTTTTGTTTCAACTAAAATCACAATATGACAAGAAAACAAGACTGATATAAGCTTCTTATCCTGCTAGAATTTAAACTCTGATGTGATCTAATTTTCTCCAGACACTTTTTATCAAGTTATGTGTTAGCAAACAATACATTTTTTTTCTCTGTATGACAGTTTTAGGTTTAGCTGAACAATTCATAATTATACAGAACTGTTGCACATATTTTCATTTTCATACATTAATTTTCATAATGTATTGTTAACCATATTTGTGATATTCTTAATAATATTCTCTAGCATATAATATAGGAGTGCACATAGTTGAGTGCAGTGTTTGAAAGTGTGATTGGGAATATTTCCCAATTATTATGAATCCATAAAGCACATTTTAATCAGGATTCTCACAATTCCCACTTTTTGCCTTTAGAACATTAAAAATTTTCCCACAGAAAGGACTTTTGCCATTTTTCACAATTTTTTCAAGGAGTTTTATACTGTTTTCTTTGTAAGTTGTTTTAACTGGAATTTCTGCTACTTTTATGTGAAAGTTGATTGAGGCCGGATTTCTTAAGTGATGCAGATGGTGGGCATAACTATGGTAAATGTACTGTTGGATGTGGGGAGGGAAATCATCTATGTTTGACATGAGCTGCTGGTAAATCTCATCTGCTCTCTCACTGTTGTTTGCATAATCGGACAGTGATGCAAGGGCTACCTTTTCTCTGAGTGAGTCAGGATAATGGCTGAGAAACTCCTCAAAGAGTTTAGAGGATTTCTTAGCCAATCTCCTCCTTTCCACGGTGTCTTCCTTTATCTTGTAAACCTTCCATTTGTAGCAATTTGCCAGATGTTTCAACACTCTATTTGAAGTGGGGAACTTTTTTCGAGCTCTCTCTGCCTCTTGAATAGCTTTATCTACAGAAATGGTTCTGAAATACCTGAGAATAGTACCCAAACACTCCAGGTTTCCAGTTTTAAAATTTTGCTCTAGTAAACCTTGCATTTCACTCTCAATGTTTGCTGATTGCACCTCAGAAAGTTTTTCTAAATAAAGAGCATGAAGGAGAGAACTCTTTGGTTCCTTCTCATGTGCAGTTTTCAGCTGCTGTAGAATGTCTGCCTTCCGTTCTGGAGGGCAGTTTTGATTTGTATGTGCTTTGCTCATGGCTATGGCAAGACCTTTGTGCCATTGCTTCCTTTCTGGTTCTGCTTTTAAAGCCAACTTTAAGACTTCAATTGCCTGGTGCTTCTTGGACTTGTTGAACTTTAGCAGCGTCCAGCCCTTTTCTCCATTGACCTCAGGGTGTAAAACGCATCCAGGTGGAGCTGGATGCATTTGCTGAAGCCTCTCCACCTCTTCTAGGTATTCTTTGCTCTTATTCATCTCTCCCATAAGGAAGTAGATCCAAGCTAAGTTAGCTTTGTTGATCTGCAGCTAAACTCCAGCTTCCTCTGTTTCCTGCTCCTGCATCACACTTTCTGCTCTCTGCAGGTACTCTAGTGCATCTCTGTTGAGGCCAAGAGCGTGCTGGATGTAGCCAAGCAAGTTGTAATAGTGAAGCAGCCAAGTGCATATTTGCTGGTCCACTTCTTTCAAGTCACTCAGTAACGCCTTGAGTTCATTTTTACTGCAACCAAGATCCCAAGTGAAGTGGCACTCCAGCTTCTCAAGGTGTTGTTTCAGGCTGGAGTTACAAAAACATTTAGAAAAATGATGCTGTTTTTCTTTACATGCAAATATGTCATATCTAGCAGCCATTGGCCAGACAATCAACATTTTCAACAGACTGAAAAATCTTTACACAATCCCACGTGCAATGTAAAGATCAGTCTAAATTCCTAGAATACATCAGATTGTATTTTTGCATATTTAAATTGTAAACAGCTTACTCCATAGTAATGGTCAGTCGTCCGGTTTGATAGATGTTTCTTCTAGAAGTGCTGATTTGTTCTTTATGTGAGTCACGAAGAGATCATACTGTATTTATAATGATCAAGCTCATAAAACTACTTGCTGAGCTACCTAAACAGAGTTATTAAACACGTCAGCTCTGGATTCTTCTCTTGGAAATGTCTACTCTGTCTTAGGTTTCGTTTCTTCAATAAAAAAAAGTTCAATAAAAAGTAAATATATTTAAGTAGTCATGTTTTATAATGCATTGACATTACACACGTAATTACCACCTTAATTTAAGTTGCCATCACATTAGCAGAACTATGGCAAAAGTTCTCTGCCAAAAAAAGTTTATTGTCTATAGTGTAATGATGCATGAAGCACAACTGTAAAACCAAGCCATATTTCACAGTTGGAAATGTTCTTAAAATATTCAAGAATATAACCTACACCCTCCAAGTTTCCTGTATTAATGGATCTCTCAAGTAAACTTTGTGCCTTCTTATCATTTTTTTCTGCCTGCACCTGCACTTTTAGTATATAAAGAGATTGAAGGAACATTTCAGGATCATTTGAGTCCATCTCTGTTGCCGTTTTCACCTGCTGTATTTCAGACTACATTTCAGAGAAAGAGAAATTAGACTTACGAGGACCATCACTGCTGACACACAACATTTGGATCAGAGGACATTGAGAAATCTGAAAAGCTGAAGAGATTTGAATGTTTTACAATTAAAAAAAAATCAACAATAGTATTCAGTCTAAAAGGTACAGCATAAAAATATTTAAATTAAAAAAGAAGACATTTTTATAGTATTATTGATTCTCAAAATATCCACATTATGACAATGTTTTTATGAATACTCCCTATCTACAGGCCCTACTGTTCTCATATCATATATAACTGTTCTACAAAACAAGAAGCTTTAAAAGAAGCTTTTTACTTCTGAAAATGAAATCATTTACTGTGAAATCTGTTTTCTCTCCGGTACATCACCAGTGTAAGCTATAGTGAATACGTTTTCCCCCACGCTACCCTGTGATAGTTTTAGGTTTAGCTAAACAATTCATATTGTATATACTTCAGTGAGAACCCAATAATTATACAGAACTATTACACATATTTTCATGTTCATACATTCATTTCCATGATTTCTGGTTAACCACATTTGTGATATTCTTAATAATATTTTCTAGCATAATATATGAATGCACATACCTGAATGCAGTGTTTGAATGTGTGGTTGGGAGTATTTCCATATCCATAATTATTCTGTATCAGTAAACCACATTTTAATCAGGATTCTCACAATTCTCACTGAATTGTCCTTAGAAAATCTAAAATTGTCTCACAGAGAGGACTTTTGCCCTCCTTCACAGTTTTTTCAAGTTGATATATACTGTTTTCTTTGTAATATGTATTAACTGGAATTTCTGCTGCTTTTATGTGAAAGTTGATTGAGTCTGGTTTTCCTGTGTGATGCAGATGGTGGGCATAACTATGGTAAATGTACTGTTGGATGTGGGGAGGGAAATCATCTATGTCTGACACGAGCTGCTGGTAAATCTCATCTGCTCTCTCACTGTTGTTTGCATAATTGGACAGTGATGCAAGGGCTACCTTTTCTCTAAGTGAGTCAGGATAATGGCTAAGAAACTCCTCAAAGAGCTTAGAGGATTTCTTAGCTAATCTCCTCTTTTCCACGGTGTCTTCCTTTATCTTGTAAACCTTCCATTTGTAGCAATTTGCCAGATGTTTCAACGCTCTAGTTGAGGTGGGGAACTTTTCCCGAGCTTTCTCTGCTTCTTGAATAGCTTTATCTACAGAAATGGTTCTGTAATACCTGAGAATAGTACCCAAACACTCCAGGTTTCCAGTTTCAAGAGTTCTCTCTAGTAAATCTTGCATTTCACTCTTAATGTTTGCTGATTGCACCTTTTCTAAATAAAGAGCATGAAGGAGCAAATCGTTTGGTTCCTTCTCATGTGCAGTTTTCAGCTGCTTTAGAATTTCATTCTTCTGTTCTGGAGCGCAATTTTGATTTGTATATGCTTTGCTCATGGCTATGGCAAGACCTTTGTGCCATTCCTTCCTTTCTGGTTCTGCTTTTAAAGCCATCTTTAAGACTTCAATGGCCTGGTGCTTCTTGAACTTGTTAAACTTCAGCAGCGTCCAACCCTTTTCTCCACTGACTTCAGGATGCAAAGTGCATCCAGGTGGAGCAGGATGCATTCGCTGAAGGTTCTCCACCTCTTCTAGGTATCCTTTGCTCTTATCCATCTCTCCCAAATAGTAGTAGATCCAAGCCAGGTTAGCTTTGTTGACCTGCAGCCGGACTCCAGCTTCTTCTGTTTCCTGCTCCTCCATCACACTTCCTGCTTTGTGCAGGTATTTCAGTGCTTCTCTGTTGGAGCCAAGAGCGTGCTGGATGTAGCCAAGCAGGTTGTAATAGTGAAGCAGCCAAGTGCATGTTTCCTGGTCCACATCTTGCAAGCCCCTCAGTAACACCTTGAGTTCATTTTTACTGCAACTCAGATCCCAAGTGAAGTAGCACTCCAGCTTCTCAAGGTGTTGTTTCAGGCTGGGGTTACAGAAACATTTAGAAAAAAAATGCTGTGTTTTTCTTTACATACAAATATGTCATATCTAGCAGGCACTGGACAGACCATTTTTACAATTTTTAACAAACTGAAAAAGCTTTACACGATCCCATGTACAGTGTTGGGGGTAACACATTACAAGTAACGCAAGTTACGTAATAATATTACTTTTTTCAAGTAACTAGTAAAGTAAAACATTACATTTGAATTTCTAAGAAAATATCTGAGTTACTTTTCCAAATAAGTAACGCCAGTTACTTTTTTCCCCATTTATTAATTGACAAGTCTCCTGTCGGGAAATTGGGAGTAAACATGATGTTACTGTATTCTAGACTAAATGTGAACATGCATTAATTCATCTCACTCACAAAAACAGATTCGGTATTCCTCAAAATTAATAAAACCAGTGAAATGCAAACTCAGAATATGACTCAACCCTGCAATAATTAAATATGTTAAATAAAATAAATATCCTTTATGTATTAAATCCCATTTTATTAACCAGTGTCTTTGCTGCTGACCTTCGATGATGCAGTGCAACCATACTAATAGGCAAAAATTACTTTAGATAAACTAACATTTGTGCTTCATTTTTTATAGCTGAAAAGTGATCTCCTGCATAAATCTACTTTTCTTTCAGCCTGAGGTGAGTTCATTTCGCTTTTGGTGTAAAAGGGCTTTTACATTAGAATTGTTTTATATTAAAAACAAAGAAGCAAGCCCTGAATAGATTTAAAAAGTAATGCAAAAGTAACGTAACGCATTATTTTCCATAAAAAGTAACTAAGTAATGTAATTAGTTACTTTTCCAGGGAGTAACGCAAAATTGTAATGCATTAATTTTAAAAGTAACTTTCCCCAACACTGCACGTGTACAGTCTAAAAATCAGTCTAAATTCCTAGAATACATCAGATTGTATTTTTGCATATTTAAATTGTAAACAGCTTACTCCATAGTAATGGTCAGT
This sequence comes from Labeo catla, assembly GCA_012976165.1. Classification (NCBI taxonomy): domain Eukaryota; kingdom Metazoa; phylum Chordata; class Actinopteri; order Cypriniformes; family Cyprinidae; genus Labeo; species Labeo catla. The sequence goes on from VONZ01000245.1 coordinate 481,142, forward strand.
CGTCCAGTTTGAGAGATGTTTCTTCTAGCAGTGCTGATTTGTTCTTTATGTGAGTCATGGGGAGATCATACTGTATTTATAATGATCAAGCTCATAAAACCACCTGCTTATCTACCTCAACAAAGTCATTAAACACGTCAGCTCTGGATTCTTCTCATGGAAATGTCTACTCTGTCTTAGGTTTCGTTTCTTCGATAGAGTGCAGTTTATTAGTAGTGACAGTGATAAATTCTAGAGCCTGCCTTCTTCCTCAAACATTAAAGCAGTCATTGGATGCCCATTTTCCCCAAGTTGATATGATTCTTTAGGGTTTTAATGAAAAGTCTATAATACTTTGGTTAAAAATTCTCAATGGTAGTGTAAAACAACACCCTTTTTACCTTGCCAAAATCAGCTCTGCAAAAATCATCCCATTCTGGTTGAGGCTGCTTTAAATGTAAATTAGCTCTGCTTGCCCCGCCCCCTCTTCTTTCTGTGGAGAGACAAGCCTGTTTACTTTAGCCGCATTTAGCCGCTAAACTTGCTAACTAGCACATTATTAGGAAAGGCGATTACAAAGATTAATTAAAAAAAGCCCTTATACTCACTTCTGCTGTAAGTGAAGCTGGATCACGAATGATTCGCGCGAACATAGACGGATATATGTAGATCGGATGGCGCATTCCCTTCACAAACAAACGTAATCATCTTCAGCAGCTCAGATGTCGGGAGGAAATGACGACCACTACGTTCAATATTACATCCAGCAACACAACACTTCAATCACTCAATTCTTATCTAACTTACATCCCTCCGGCATCAAAACATGGAGGTTGGACAGCTGATCTTAGGTAAGATGCTAATGTCAATCAACTATCGTGGGAGCGGCCTCTGTGGGTGTGACGGCACACCGACAGGCATCTGAGAACGGCTCCATTTGAAAAAGGGGATATTATTTTTACAGATTAATTAAAAACCACTGCATGGATTTTCATCATTATAGGGTAGATTTGTACATACACTGCCAACACACATTAAAGTTCAAACAGCATGTAAAAGTGAACTTAGCATCCGATGACCCCTTTAACTTATGAAGTGGAGGTTTTACGGCACAACGTGCTTGATTAACTGTTCTTTATACTCTGTTGTCCAAATGATATTTATAACATGATGTAGGCAAGCCTACATGGCTGACTGTTCAAAAGGTTGAAACGACTTGCATATTTAACCTTATTATTTAAAAAAATTGGTAATGCTTTGGTAACAATAAGCAATGTATGTGTTACAGTATTTATGAATCTTAGCTGTTAATTTTTAGTTACTTTTAGCTTAGTTCTATTAAATAATATTAACATGCAATGTTTGATTTTTAATAATGTATTAAGAAATATTGACGTTAACATTAACTAAGATAAATAAATGCTTTAAAAGTTAAAAAATCCTTGGCTTCACTCTCAATATGAGCCACTATTTACAAAGTCAAACTCACATTTTTATCATCATATCCATCTGATTTTGCTGCTATAGATCTCTCTATATTCATTGGATTCATGGTGTTTTTAAAGTCAGTCAACTCTTTTCCATAATAACAGAAACAGGAAATAAAATCTCAAACAATAAACAGATTTATTGAGTTCCATACAAGAAGTGATTTATAACAGATGATGGGATGGAAAACTTCTGCATTTTCAAAGTGTGTCATGTGCTTGGATAGCGATAACTCCTTATCAGCTGATAGTTATTCTTGCGATTAGACATACAGGAAAACTATTTATAACTAGTAATTCATATAGTGCTATTACATGTCATTATATATTACATTACATGTCAGTGGAAAGCAAATTTAAAAAATTGACCCTTATGACTGGTTTGTGGTCAAGGGTCACACATGTATAAACACTATTGAGATAAGTTTATCAGAAAGCTGAAATAACACTACAGTTGTAAAATGATTTCACACTAAATGATGGACTAATTAGGAGAATTTGAAGCAGTTTGGTTGAGTTTGAGCCACTGTGGCTTTGCCACATTTAAAGGCCTGACCACATTTATTACAAAATTATTTTATTTTGTAAAGCAAATGACCTCAGCAAACAGGGGTGAAATTATTTGAAACATAATCTTTCATCCTTTCAAGTGAAGTGACCCAGCATTTACAGATAGCATTGTAAACAAAGATACAATTCATTCTGAAAACATACCTATGGTGAACAGGATAACCACATAGCAAGTCATTAAAAATAACATTAAATAACTAAAAGTCAGAGTGGAGGTATACTATCAAGCCAGTTCTATCAAACCTCTGCAAGCATAAATAATAGTCTTTAACGAATTTATCAATTTGCACTGGCTGCCAATAGCTTACTTCTTACTACTTACTTACTAATATTTACTTTTTTCTTTTTATTTATTAAAAACAAAACAAACAAATAAAAAAAAAAGCATTTAACCCTTAACACTACTGTTCTCTATTCTATTGCTTTTATACTTTTTTCTATTATTATGAAAAAAAAAACGTGTACTGTTTTAGACTAAAAATCATTCAGTCTGTTGCTGAGCTTTAGGTTCTTTCTCAACAATTTTCTGAATTTCATCTGCTGTTATTCTTTTCTTTTTTGATGAAGAGTTTTGATGAGTGTTGGGTAGGCCTTGATTCTGGGACCAAGCTTGCAGAAGTATGAAGATCCGTTCGTTCATATCATTACAGTGGTTAGGTTCATGTTCCTCAATATCAGTTTTACTCATGCCACTGTGCTGGGCAACACATTTCATCATTTTTCAGCCCAGAACATCAGCAGATTGGTAAGGGGTTCAGGTTTAAATCTACACAAAAAAAAGAAGACAGCACAGATGTAAGCTTTTAATGCTGTTATTTAAACTGTGATCTGATATCTTTATTTTCTCCAGAAACTTTCCATAGGGAACAAAATAAGATATGCATTTATTTTAATGGTTATTTCAAATAGTGTATTTTCCAACAAAAACTGTGCAAAGAGGTGCTAATATTACATATTACATTATTGGTAATCAATTATTGGCAAATCTATAAGTCACTGAAGTTTTAAAATGTAAACAAAAAAATAACATGCAGTTCCACTGTAACACCACAAGAGTGCAATGAAAGCTTAGAACAAGAGGAATTACCTTAGGATCCACTGCAACTCCACTTTATCTGTCACAACAAAACATGCGTATACTCCGTAGACAACTGACCACCACACCAGCCACAAGTATGGGTGGGACCAAAGCAGCTGCAATGGTCCCTGAAATATGTAATCAAATTAGTCAATTATCTGTAATGTACTTTGCATTTATACTGCATAAGCTTTAGAGGACCTTATGTCAGTTATTGCTTACACAGTGTGTACACTGAAGTGCTCTTGGGGCACAGAAATTTTAACATGTACTGAAATCAGTAGTAAAGCAGCTCTTGCCTATGCTTAGGGGTTGTGGACTCTTGCACACGGTGTTGGTGTTTGCTGTGCATGTTTGATTCACTCCATATTTCTCACACCTTTTGGGTACAAAATAGGCAAACAGAAAGATAAGACAGAATAATAAATTGAAAGCCAGTACATAATACAGGGCCCTACGCTTACTTTTCTTTGCAGAAGCACTTAAAAAATTTCGGAGCACAGTCAAAATTTCAAGAACACCTTCTAATCAATAATTTAAAAATCTGATCAAAATTAGCCTTCCCCTTAAGAAGTGATATTTGACTCCTTAAAGTGATTTACAAGGGAATTTTGTTTTTACCTTTGTAATGGCATTTTTCTAACTTTACTGCTACTAACTTTTTCTAACTTTATTACTACTACTATTACAGAGGTGGCACAGAAGAACACAAAAGTGGCTTGCAGGTGTATTTTCATAAGGCTCAGAAGTGGCATGAGTGCAGTCAAATTCATAAATTCATTTTGAGATTAATGTTTTAAATATAAAATTTTGAATATAGAAATATTTAATGATTTAAATAACAGTAAAGATACTTTTAAAATGAACTAAAACTACCAGTAGAGGGCAGCAAATCACAGATGGGATTTACTGAATCATTCATCCATTTGATTCGTTTGAACAACTGTATATTTCAGGAATAAAGCAAGTCAAATAAAGCAGCTGTCTTTATGAATGGGTAATTGAATCATTGACTCACTAGATTCATTTAAAAAAGCAGATAGTCTAACAAAAAACTTTTGTCTTAGTCTAACAAAAAACATGACTGTTCTGAATGCGCAAAAACACTGAAAAGCACATTCATTTATAAACGAAACACTGCTGTGTTTGAATGGAGATGTGCAGGGCTCAGTTGTGACTTGTTAAACACTTTTTGAGGTAGAAATAGAGCAAAATCAGGCAACAGTATTATAGTCAGACAATGTACATAACTTAATATTAACTTCTTGTTTATTTAGTTGTTGTATTAAATCAATATCTCATTTACAAACTCCCTTAAAAATCATTAAAAGCTGTCACTCATCTTCGTTCATCGCGATCTCAGCGCAAACACGAATATCACACTGGTGCTCCTAAATATTTTTTCATAGTCACACAAAGAAGTTTTCAGTCGCAAATGCGGCTGAAATGGTAGAGCCCTGTAATATTCTAAAATAGTATTTAAAAAAAAACTTTTTACCTTTTTAAATCACATGAGCAGAAACACTGTCAGCTGTACCAGTGTCACAGTTATGTAAAGTACAAGCATTGCTGTTGGTTTTTCTAAAAAAAACTAACTAAAGACAACTTACGTGAAGATCATTTCAGTGTCTCCCCCAAAATAAGTCTGTCTAAGTCCGTCTGTTCTAACTTTCTAAACACACAGAAATCTGTCATTCCTTCTTAGAAAGAAAAGGGCCTTTGGTTGACTACATACGTGTCACAGGGGAAACAGGCCTTGCACAGGTCACCCTTGTCACAGTAATGATTCTCCTTGCACCTGCAGACAGTGTTGGAATACAGTGAACATCTGCTCCTTATTTCCATGTTTGCTAATGGAAGAAAAAAAGCAGAAATAAGACTTAAAATTTGTTTCACCTACTGGGCTTCAAGAAGCACCATACTCCCTTATGCCATCTCTGGCATTAGTGACTTTTTGATTAATATTTTTAAAATAAGAATCTACTGTTTACTGCCCATTTAATGTTTATTAGATAGTCTAACAAAAAACATGGCTGTTCTGGATGCGCAAAAACACTGATTTGCAGAAAAATCACTATTTAACTCTCAAAACTAACAAGGCTCAGATGTTAAGACCTACAATTGGAATCGCAGATTTTACAAGGCCGGCATTTGTGATCACTGTTTGGGTGATCCATATAGCAGTCACTTAAGACCCAGTAACCTGTAACACACAAATACACACATTTGTATATAAGCATCAGAACATCCTTTGGTTCCTTCTAAATTAAGACATGAGCTGTGTCCCAAAGTGGAGTGCGCGGACTCCGAAGTGCGTATTTTAAGTGCGAATGCGTCACAGCGTCACGACGTCACGACGTAAGCTGTCCCAATTCAGAATGCACCCTCCGAAGTGCGCGTTCCAAGGCCGAATGCGTCACCGCGGCGCGACGAAGGCTGCCGTAATTCGAAAGCGACTTCAAATGCGGTCTCCGATTCCCAGGAAAATGAAGTGTACATCTGATGGACACTTCGCACCCTACCATATCCCAGAATCACTTGCGCACAGATGACGATGGAATTTATATTCAAAGAACATGACGGGTGAGAGTTCTGTTGGGGAATTCACATTGAAATGTAAGTAGCACTTTAGTATTTTGTATGCATGTCCTGCTGTGTCGTGTTTTCTAATGTTAAGATTGCAAACCTTTCTTTATATTATAAGTGTTTTCATTTTCTCTTGTTGTAGGACTATTTTAGAAAAAGTGAGCCTGCTGGGGAAAGACTTAAAAAATACAAAGTAAGCAAGTTAATAGAGTATTTTTTTTTCGCTGAAATTCATTGTGCTGTTGTTGTTAACAGGCATGGTTTATTTGCTCTGATTTAGGATTGCAAGTGTCACAAATTTTTAATATCTTTTTGTGTCACTTTGTCAATGAAACAACCTAATTTCTGTAGTTTATTTTTGCGATGTAAGTTAAGAATGAAATGAATAATTTTTGTACATTTTGTATTTTTGTATTGTATATTCACGTGTTAATAAAAGAGAACTAATAATGTACAATTTGTAAATTACAATGTGTAAATTTCTGTATTGCAGCTTATATTTTTTTCACAACACTCTTCTATACGTTTATTTTATTTTTTGTCCTGTAAATATTTTTTTCACATTAAAACAAAATTGTTCTATACGTTACTGAAAATACTTTTTACAACTATTTACAACATAGCTTAGGTTTAACATTACAAAAACAACATCAATTTTAGGTCCAGCCCTACCTCCATGTGTTCTGGGGTCTTTGGGGAGGTGAATCTCTTGGTGGCGAATGGCCAGCAACTCCTCAGCAACTCGGTGGACAATGCGGTGGACAGTGGAAACACTGTGTCAAACACTCTGCTGCCGCTGAACATTGAGATGAACAATGCATAATTTGTTTTTATTTATTCACAGTTTTATTTTTATGGTTACTTAACTGCCTAAAATCAGGGTTTCTAAATAATGTGTTAATGTGTTAAATATGTTCACCATCAAGACAATAAAATCGCACATTGGTAACATATCAGTCAGTATTTGAACTGATATATATTTCTGTGTGCATGGTTTTGTATTTTTTTTTTTTCATATGTATCTTTGCATAATTCAAGTCGGTTCAAACGCAATGAATACATTTAAAATTGTAATCCGGCAAGGATGCAGCAGAACAATATAATTTACCCGGCCATGCTCTTGGCCAAGCCTGAGGTACATCCCCACCATCTCCTCCAGTAAAACATAAAATATAAAAACAAATATGACCAATGCTGGCTCCATAACTTAAACGTCTAAACCTGTCAGGATGGCAGCGCCCCTCTCGCACCGTTGCTATGCGACAGGAGCGGTAATCGGGAACACTTGGTGGCGCAATTAGGAAATCCTGTGAAGGTGGAGCATCTCATGCAATTCGGAGGGTCCTTCGTGCACTTCGGAGGCGTGGCCTTCGAAATCCATGCACTTTGAAGTGCGTGCACTCCACTTTGGGACACAGCTTGTGTGCTGATTGTGAACGCGTCTCTCAGGCTTGCGCACACAACTGTCTGCGAAATCTTGTATCCTACCTCTCTCATTCGGCACAAATCCAAATATTCCATAATATTTCCATATTTGCGATGCATCTAAATGCTAAACTATTATTTATTGTTATTTATTGTCAATTATAGACTTTGTACTTTAGTCTAGTTACGGTGACACAGTGAGGCATGCGTGCTGATGTTTGGTTCACTGTGTTTTATTTTGATAAAGTGCCAACTGCGTTGTCAAGTTAGCAATGCTAGAAGCCTGGAACTGATATGTTTTGTGTTTGTGTGCGCCGGCGAGATTACTTGAACTTTCCTCATACCAGCAAAATCAATTTAAAAAACAAATAGAATGTCGCATTCTGCCTTTGAGTTTCCTTTCTGTCACAAAACTGAACTGAAACTCAGCAAATATAGGCTACGTTATGTGTCGCACAGTTTTTTTCTCTTGTCTATCAGTTAACTAAATTAAATATATTTCAGGTAGTTCTTGTATGTATATATGTACTGCAGAATTTACAGCCTATATACGACATTAATTTGATATAATATTTAGTATTTTCACATGTAGGTGGAAACAAATTGTAATTTGTACTACTGTCTGTTTAAAATAAATGAAAAGAAACCTAGCATAGTAGATTGCGTAACGAACCGTGACATTTGTGTACCGTTACACCCCGAAATATATACACACACATATCAATACATATACCAATGTGAAGCACCTGGTAAATTAAATGTAGAAGATAGAGAGCTTATGAGCTTAAGAATAAATGAATACTAATTTGTGTACCAATTCATTTAAAAATAATAACAACTTGCCATGGCAAGAGTAATGGTAACATAATAAATATACATATGAACACATGCAATTTTTTTTACATTTTTTTTTTATTTTTACTATTCAATACATTTTATTTTGTTGTGAAAGTGCATGATATTCTAGGTTTTTTCAGTGTACATTTAATATATATATATAAAAACATCAATTTTATTTTCTATTTATATAAAGGAAATGAACTGACATAATGATAATGATGATAATGACAATTTGATGCTTATAAAATATGCAGATGATATCCCACTGGTGGGATGTGTAAAGAATATTCAGCCATTAGAAATACTTACCTCAATTTTGTTATTTTCATCATAATTTGGACAGAGGAAAGTTCCTTGCTGCTTAATATTAGTAAAACTAAATAAATGTATTGTGAGGCTAACAATGTACGATGGAGAGGAAGTTGAACAGGTGGGATCTTTTAAATATTTAGGTACAGAGATTGACTCCCAGTTTTCAGTTGATAAGCATTTAGACAATGTTTTTTAGGCTTATTGAGAAAACTGAGGAGTTTTAACATTAAAAAGGACATTCTGACTGTTGTATGTATGTATATATAGATCTACTAAAAACACCATCGAGATTAGATTATTTACAGTTGTAAAACAGTAAAATGATTTCACACTAAATGCTGGACTCATTAGGAGAATTTGAAGCAATTTGGTTGAGTCTGAGCCATTTAAACGCTTGACCACATTTGACAGTATTTTATTCTGTACAGCAAATGTTCTCAGGAAACAGGGCTACAGTTACTTCAAACATAAGCTTTCATTGTTTCAAGTAAAGTGACTTCAGATTCGAGGTCTTCAAGAAAAAGCTAAAAAACTCATCGCTTCCATCCGTACTTGACCCTCTAACACTAGAAATTGCTGATCTATTTCTATTCTACTTGTTTTTGTTTTTATTTATTTATTTATTTTTTAAAAACTTAACTCCTTTAACACTAGCCATCTCTATTTTTTTTATCTACTTTTTTCTTTTTAATCAATTTATAAAAAATAACTTGACCCTCTAACACTAGCTCTATCTATTCTATCTCTTTTCTGTGTACCTTTTATACTTTTAATTTATTAACGAAACAAAACAAACGTAAACATCTTTTGTGTCAAATTCTTTTAATTACATTTATTAATAGGGCCATTTACAATAATAGGGCCGTTACCAATCAAATGAAATCAGTATCAAAATGTTTTGTGTTTGCAATGCAGAGGTAGCATGGAATCTGCATCTAAAGTGGCATTTAAATGCAATTGTGCTGATATTTAGAGAAAAACCCCCTTTGTGTGATATTAACTATATCACATAATATAAATTTATATAAACAAACAAATATAAATTTATATATATAAACAAAATCATACAGATCCATATTTGTTTCCTTATCTTGTGAGAATTCTAAATGTTTGTGCAGTGGTCTAACCTACATCTCATAGTGTATGCACTCTCTGGGTGTGTTTTTGTTGTTTTTTCTACTTTGTAGGAGCCGATTTCATACAATTATATACTTTGCCACTGGGTGGCAGTGTGATACAGTATAATTGCAGCACTGGTGTATGAGTCAAGTGTGTACACCTTGCTAATTAGAAAGCACACACCGTTTTTGACCGCACAGCAGGGTAGTGTGTAAGATGGACTGTGTTTGTATGCTGTGTTTGCAAGGTATGGACTTTGATTGTAAAGTTTAGTGAACAAGAAACCCTCACAGCAAGTTGTTTTGAGATATTTTGCTAGTGGAGCACAAATAAAAGACATTTGTTTGCATCTATTTCCAATTGCACGGACTCTGTTGTACGCGTTCGAAAACTTGCTCGCTCTTATTATCAACGGCAGCGGCTTAATGCAAAGCCGTTACATACTCTATAATGTCAAATCACATATTTAAACAACAATTATGATTATCGTAGGGATCACACACCCCAAGTTCACACGTCTCCTTCAGTCTATGGCTGAGCTTTTTTCTCGACAATTTTCCGGATCTCATCTGCGGCTCTTCTTTCATTCATTTGACGAAGAGTTTTGATGAGCTTTGGGTAGGCTTCATGTAAACCTTGACTTTGGGACCATGCTTGCAGAAGTGCGAAAGTCCGTTCTTTTGCGTCATTACTGTGGTTAAGCTCATGTGCCTCAATGTCGGTTTCACGCATGCCACTGCGCTGGGCAATACGCTTCATCGTTTTCCAACCCAGAACATCAGAAATTTCTGATAGGTGAGGGTTGAGGTCTACATCTACACAGAGAAAGAAGACAATACTGATGTAAGCTTCTTATCCTGCTATTATTTAAACTGTGATACAATATCTTTATTTTCTCTAGAAACTTTTCATCTATAGGGGACAAAATAAGGTATACATTTATTATAATGATTATTCGAAACACTTTATTTACCAACAAAAAATAGATGCTAATATTACATATTACAGTATTGGTAATCAAAATTGAATATTGAACATGAATTTAACAAATCTGATGCAAGAATATTACTATTTCAAGGGTAGATACTCAAATTTAATGTATTTGAATACATATATTTATCAAATATTTCTCACAAGCAAACATACCTTTCAGGGGAAGGTCTTCCTATATGGAAAAAACAAGCCAATCCATCAGTCACGAAAGAAAAAAAACATGCAGTTCCACTATAACACCACAAGGGTGCGATGTAATCTTAGAACAAGAGAAACTAGATAGTAAAGTTTGTCAAGACAAACTTTACTATCAAGACAAACTTTACAAGTTTGTCAAGACAAACTTTAGGTTGGCTTGAGAAAGCTGGGCCAGAAAGTTTTAAAAAGTTTGAAAAGTTTATAAAGTTTAAAAAGTTTAAGAAGTTTTAAAAAGTTTTACATTTGATGGTTTTCAGTCTGAAATAGTTTGAAGTCTAACGTAGTTTTAAAAGGTTGAAGTTTGAATGTTTTGAAGGCAATACAGTCTGTCAGAGATAGATAGATAGATAGATAGTAATGGTTAAATGATAGATAGATAGATAAGTAGATAGATAACATAATTAGGAAGTTACTAGAATGATTCTAGCATGATTAGCATTTTACTAGCATGTTGTTAACATGTTTAACATTTTATTAACATGATAACAGGGGTGGTTGCTAGGGTGTTGCTATGCGGTTGCTAGGGTACTCGGGGTGGTTGCTAGGGCGGTTGCTAAGGTACCCAGGGTGGTTGCTAAGGTGTTGCTATGCTTGCTAGGGTATCCAGGGTGGTTGCTAGGGTGTTGCTATGCGGTTGCTAGGGTACCCAGGGGTTGCTAAGGTGTTGCTGCTAGGTGGCTTGGGCTTTGCTAGGTAACAGGGTTGGTTGCTAGTGTGTGGTTGCTAAGGTATCCAGGGTGGTTGCTAGGGTACAGGGTTGCTAAGGTGTTGCTATCGCGGTTGCTATGGTAACAGGGGTGGTTGCTAGTGTGTTGCTATCGCGGTTGCTAGGGTATCCAGGGTGGTTGCAAGGGTGCTGCTATACGGTTGCTAGGGTACCCAGGGTGGTTGCTAAGGTGTTGCTATGCGGTTGCTAGGGTACTTGGGGTGGTTGTTAGGCCGGTTGCTAAGGCACCCAGGATGGTTGCTAAGGATGTTTCTAGCATGATGAGCAAGCTGTTAGCATGTTTTTAACATATTTCTAGCATGATTAGCAAGTTGCTAGCATGTTTCTAACATGATTAGCAGGTTGCTAGCATGTTTCTAGCACGATTAGCATGTTACTAGCATATTACTAGCATGTTTCTAACATGATTAGCAAGTTGCTAGCATGTTTCTAGCATGCTTAGCAAGTTGTTAACATGTTTCTAGCATGATTAGCATGTTTCTAGCATGTTTTTAACATGATTAGCAAGTTGTTAGCATGTTGCTAGCATGTTCCTAACATGATTAGCAAGTTGCTATCATGTTTTTAACATGATTAGCAAGTTGTTAGCAAGTTGCTAGCATGTTTTTAGAATGGTTAGCAAGTTGCTAGCATGGTTTTAGAATGATTAGCAAGTTGCTAGCATGTTTCTAGCATGATTAGCAAGTTGCTAACATGTTTCTAGCATGATTAGCAAGTTGCTAGCATGTTGCTTGTCTGTTTCTAACATGATTAGCATGTTGTTAGCATGTTATTAGCATGATTAGCCAGTTACTAGCATGTTACTAGCATGATTAGCAGGCTACTAGCATGACTCTAATTTGGCTAGTGATAGATAGATAGATAGTAATGTTAGATGATAGATAGATAGATAGATAGATAGATAGATGAGTTTGAATGAGTTTAAATGGATTAGAAATACAGTACATAGAAGGGAAGCTTGATTAAGTCTCAAAGGATTCTGGAAGTTTTGACAGTTGAAATTTGAATAGTGTTGGCTCATTTGAACATTCCGTCAATGTAAGTCTATGGGATTTTTCCCAGTTTTAAACGTCATTTTTAGGAAAACCGTAAGTCCGATCAGTTTGAAGAGATATAGCAAGATCTGGGTCTGAAGATCTGGGCTGAGTTTGGAGTTTGTAGAGTTAAAGCTCTAGGAGGAGTAGCATTCAGAAATTTGGCTAAGAAGAATAATAATAATAAGCTTAAGTAGCAGATCAGTAGGTTGGCTTTCTCAAGCCAACCTAATAAGTTTAAATAGCATATCAGTAAGTTGGCTTTCTCAAACCAACTTAATAAGCTTAAGTAGCAGATCAGTTGGTTGGCTTTCTCAGCCAACCTAATTACCTCAGGTCTCAATGCATCTTGGTTCTGTTTGTCCTTAAAACAAAACTTTTGTTTTTTCCATAGATAAAAGACCACCACAATAGCCACGAGTATGAGCATCACCAAAACAGCTACAATGGTCCCTGAAATAAACAATCATATTAGTCCACTGCCATTATCCATAGTGTACTTAGTTTGTACTGCGTAGGCTTTAGAGGACTTTTGTTATTGCTTATTCTGTGTCTGTACACAGAAGTGTGACACAAGCATTTTGACATGTACTGAAATCAGTGATAAAGCAGCCCGTGTGGATTGTGGATAAATGTACCAGCAGGCCCTGTGGCTTCGTGGCACACAGTGTTGGTGGATTCTGTACATGGTTGTTTCACTCCATGTTCTTCACACCTGTTGGGTAAACAATAGGTAAACAGAGAGAAGATGAAATAATAAACTGAAAGCCAATATATTATATACTGAGTTCTAATCACAAATCAGTGGTTTATTTCATATCTATTTATTTATTTGGTATGCATCTATCTGTTAAAACTAAATGTCTGATACTCAAATAACTGTTAGCACACCTGTTTTAAGTGAAATGCTTTGGTCAGAAACACTCCATGAAAAAAAAAAAAATATATATATATATACCAGGGTTATAGTTGTTTAATATTGCATTGTATTGTTATTTAAAGTACAAGCATTGCTGTTATGTTTCTATTTTGTCTTTTTGAGAGAGAGACACATACAGCTTTTTACAATAATCTTCATTATAACTTTATAAGCACAGACATCTGTCATTCTTTCCAGAGAGAAAAGGGCCTTTGGTTGAATACATACGTGTCACAGGGGTAACAGACTTGGCACCGGTCACCATTGTCACAATAAAAATTGTCCTTGCACTTGCAGACAGTGTTGGAATACAGCGAACATCTCTTGTCTATCTCCATCTTAGCTATTGAAGAAATAATTAAAAATAAGTCTTTCGAAAGTTTTGCTTATGCTTCCATTTGGGCTTCAAGAAGCACAATACTACCCTTTAGAAACAGCCCCATCTCTGGCATAAGTGACTAATATTTTCTAAATAAGAGTTGACTGACTACTCCCCATTTGTTAAATTTAATATTTATTAGATGTTATAACCAAAAAACATTGATTTGCAAAAAAGTCGAGAAAGGTCTGGTTGCAGACATGCACATGCCCTCTCAGGGTGCATCTCAGTCAGCTCCCTAGTAATGTACAATGTCTACATACATCAGCAACATCATTGCTGGTATTAAGCAATAACAGACTCAGGAAACATGTCTTTTTGACTTTTTTTTTTTTTTTTTGCTTTTTAAACACATGGTTATGTTACATGTCTTTACAGCATTTCAGCTGAATATTAATCAGAAATGTTAACTAGATGTGTCCACTACCTATGTAGTGATGTGTGTTTGTGCTGAAATATACTTTTAAAAAACGCTTTTTCTTTTCTAATCTTCTCTCATATCATTTTAATTTATCGAGTTAGCTTGTGTGGTTTATGTTTTGTGTGCATTAGAAATGTGACGGAATTTCCAGTAAGTAGGAAGCATGATGAGAATTGATGTACCTGTACTGATGTCTAGTTTTTGCAGTGTGTTGTTAGATTTTTTGGTTAGCAAAGGTTCCAGTGCTCTGGAAGGATTTTGCAATTGATACATCTCTTAGAGGATTACTCCACTTCCAAAATAAAAATTTCCTGATAGTTTACTCACCCCGATGTCATCCAAGATGTTCATGTCAAAATGTTATTTTCTAAAATTTTTTTACAATTTATATACATTATAACCTCAAATGCTTGTCTTGTCTAGCTCTGCGCATCCTAGTGTATGTAGAAAAACTCCTATCTCATTTTCTCTTCTAACTTTAAAATCATCCTACATCGCTGCAGAAGTACCGACCCAGTGTTTACAAAGTGAATGTGCAAAGGTCGTCAAATGCCCTTTACAAAAAAAAAAAAAATTGGTAAAACAGCGATGTAGGACGATTTTGAAATTGGAAAAGAAAATGAAAACAAGATACCCTATCTGTATTGAACCGGAGTTCAAGATGAGCATTTGTGGTTAAAAAGTGCATAATTTTTTGATTCGCTAGGTAAGACCTTTATTCCTTGGCTGGGATCTTTTAAAGTAGTCAGCGGCTGTGGGCGGGGCCTAAACAATGTGATGTCATGCTGCTTTGTGAATTAAAACAGCAAGCCTAGTGAGACTGATTTGGTTTATTTGGCATTAAAATAAGCAGTGGGTGGATTTTCGTGCATGTTGCCAATGGAGACAAAACGCTGTGGTGTTTAAATGATTAAAAGTAATTTAGCACTATAATCCATTTCCACAGAACTGCAGAATATGAACGCATTGTACGAAGTCTCTCGTTAAGCATTTTCCTCCCATATTACAAAATGCAAAAAAAAAAAAAAAAAAAATTAAAGTCACTTGTGGAAGTGCAGGTGACTGAGAGTGCATGTGCATGTCTGCAGCCACACCCTATTGGAAAAAAATGCAATTTAACTGACAAAACTAACAAGGCTCAAATGTTAAGACCTACCATTGGAACTGCAGATTTTACAAGGCTGGCATTTGTGATCACTGTTCGGGTGATCCATATAGGTGCCATCTTCACACCTCTCACAATATGTTTCATTTTTGTCTGTGCAGTCACTTAAGACCCGGTAACCTGTACCACACACAAATACACATATTTGTATATATGAACACCTTTGTTGCCTTCTTAATTAAGACAATTATATGGTTGTCTGAAATACTTGATCCTGATTGGCCACTGAGCATTCAAAAATCTACTGGGTGCTTAATGTTTTACTTTATTTACCCAACATACTTATAACAAAAAAATCAGATAAAATAGATGAATGTGAAAGAAATTAAAACGCTACAGTACCTAAATATACTATCTAAGTGATCCATAGAGTTAACTCATCTGATCTCAAAATAATAATCTGTTTCTTATTTATTTATTTGTTTGTTTGTTTGTTTGTTTGTTAGGTAGCCATGTAATAAGAGGGATCTACAACCAGAAAAATAAAGCCCTGCTTAATGTAAACCTATCCAAACCCTACACTTTAGAGGTGAAATAAGAAACGAAGTCCACCTCGCTAACAATATATATTGTGTATGTGTGTATATAGTCGATCTTACCTTGCATACAAAGGCAGCAAGTTTTCCCCTCATGCTGGTAAGTCCCAAACTCACAGACGCTGCGTCTCGTGCGCCGGAGCCTGCCTTCTGTCAGTCCTACAGTCAACAGCTGAAACACGAAAAAAAAGATAAAATATGAAATTAATGTTACGCTTTCTTATTGAAATTCTTTTCAAGCATGTTTTTTCAACCGCCAGATGAGCAAACCACAGTTACGACCATGAATCGCTTCAAAATGTTAATGACAAGAAATCGAAAGTGAAACTCTTTGGCTGTTTACAATAAATATGTTTAGTATACTATTTAAACTAAATTGTATTCACTTCAGTTCCGTTTTAAATAGCCAATCAACAAAGAGCACAAACCAATTCCATAAGTTTCTGTATTCCTCTATTGATTTTTGTTGTCGATGTAGGGCTTTTGGCCTGTACACCTCCGTATAAAATATCATTATATACAGCATCAAATTTAATTTAAATTCAAGGCTTTACTTACCACACAACAAAGAAATAGAAAAAGCTTGTCGACATCCATATCTGAAGAGTTTAGTAGTGATAAGAAACCAAAACCGCCTTAAATTGTCAACAACGTCTAGAATCGAAAAGGAAGCGATGTCTGTCCGATTCGCAAGCTTGTTCTTTTGAACCGACTCTTTTGAACCGAAAACAGCCAATTCTGGTTAATCCAAGCTGTTCTGGAGACAACAACTAACATGCTAATTTAACTGAAAATAGGGGGTTTTAATAAGTAGAATGTATTGTATAGACTTTATGGGCAGCGTGATTTTCTAAATACGTTAAAATGAAAACGAGCCATAGAACCGGTTCACCAAAAGAACCGATTCGCGGTAAAGGGGCGGTCTTTCCATTTCCTTTTCGCTTTACCACAGCCATGGTTGTTTGGGGAAATTTGTCTTAAAGAAATCCCCATTGTTGAGCTGTATTCAAATTTCAGGTCTTACTGCAAACATTTGTAGATCAAAACGATCTTTAAACTCTATTAATTTCAAGCATTCGCATATGAGATACTTAGGAAAATTTGCTATTTTAGTAAACAACAGTTGATTACAATGTACCTTTCTGAGGCTTTGTGCCAGCTGTTGCATTGGAACTGGTAATGTGATTTATAACAATTGTTCAATGAAATGGCTGCAATGTATTGCTGTTTCTCATTCTCTGTGTGAACCCAGGACATGCCAGGGCAAGTGCACGCAATAATGGTTTCTAGATACTTCTCATTCTCCAAACGCATCATCTTGAGAAAAGTGGGAATTTTTTTAAAAGGCCTGTAGTATAAATGACTCACTTTGTCAAGACAAGGGACCTTTTCAGAACTCAGTCAGTGTTCAGTGAACTAATATGTGCAGTGATTGATTTTTTTTAGGTTTAATTTAATTGAAATTCAAAAATACACAAAAATAATATATATCTATACTCAAAAATAATATATATCTATACTAAAAATGTGAGGTACCCCCCTTCACATTACACCTGCCTTTAAACCTGTATGGCAGAATAAAATTTGAGTACATGGTAACTACCTTCTTTAGCATGACCTTGTGCCTGCTGTGGTTGGTCTATATGCAGAAACTGCTTGTGAGCGAGCGCACATTCTCTATATGGTATTACCACAATGTTGCATCACCTTTTTACTGAAACACACACTGGAAGGTGACACTTATTCACAGGTACAGGTAGGGGGGAGGAGGGCGAGATGGCCATTTCAGATCAACCCTTTCATACTTGAACAACAAAAAGAAGTTTCTTAGTAGCCAGGAAGTCTGACATAGAAATGTTGTGTGGTCGAGTTCTTACGTAACACTGCGGCCACACACATTCTTTCATAGCAGTTGTGTGACCTAGTTTTTGTGATTTTCTGATTGGTTGAGCCCCTGCGTGAATTATGGGATGTTTTACTTCTGCTTTGTTACTGGCAGATGGCACCAGAGGACAATATACACATACACTTCTCACTCTGATAAATGCCATACTGTATGAACGTAGGAAAATACACATTTAAAGTATGGTGTACACAGTTTTTGTTTCTATGGTTCTATTAAGAACTTTTAACATCCATGGAACTACAAAAATCATCTTTATAATAGAAAAAGTTATTTAGCCTAAATTACTAAAAAATTCACCGCAATAAGACAAAAAAGAATCAGGAAACACTGAAGCGCTACTATTACATTGACACACCTTTCTCTTACACAATACCGATTCAGCACTTCTGTAAAACCTTTGACACATTTATTGATTTCTCACCCCTTTACTCATATGTGTCAATACAGTGACATGGAAACCACAAAACCTTGAGTCTTTTGTCACCCTTCTTCTTTCATTGTCAGCTGTAGACGTGAACTGTCAGGTGCAGCTTTCACCATACATAACAAGCATTGCTAGTTAGAGAAACCTAAAAAAGAAACAAAAAGTATTTGCGTTACAAATCTTGATTTTCAGCTTTATCAGTCCTGCGATTTGTTGTTTAATGACAGTCTATTTTCTATGCAGCCATAATAACTAGTGTGACCCCCACATGGAGTTAAGGTCACAGGAAAATTGATTTGTATATATTGTATTTATTATTTGCATGTTTATTTCTATGTATTTATATACCTTTATTGTTATGAGTGTGTATTTCAAAGAGAACAAAGTTGCATTTTCTAAATACTGAGTGGCAGTTGAGAGAAGAGTTGCCGTGGCGACTTCAGTCAACAAAGAAGGCTGCTTGACTAAAGGCAAACTCTTGTCTCTCTCTTTCTTTACTACAAAAAAAGGTTAGTAAGATGATCAAATGTCAAGGAAAAAAACTATAATTACATTACTTACACTGAAGTGGTCAAGTGTACATAAAATAAGCATTTTAATATATTTATTGATGGGTTATTTTTATGTTAAAGTTATCAACTGTCAGTGTGTGTGTACAAAAATACAATATAACAGATACTGTTGTTACTTACCTATGTTACTTACCTGAATCCAGTCTGCTGTGTGAGTTGTGTAAAGCTTTGATAGAAGTTTGTTACCTTGTTTAACTATTTATTTGTTGCTACTGAGTGCTTGTATAGACTGATACATGTTTTTCCTATGTGGAATACTATGGGTTAAAGTTTCATGAATTTGTTTTGATTAAAGTCAACAAAGAAGGCTGCTTGACTAAAGGCAAACTCTTGTCTCTCTCTTTCTTTACTACAAAAAAAGACATTTCTCATCTGTTGAGTAGACTCCCAGGGCGGGGTCTGCAACACTAGGGATGTAATAGATATCAAAATCTCACAATGCGATATCTCGATATGTCCACGATATGATATTTGTTGCAAAATGTAAAAAAATAAAGACAAATGAAGACTTGGTTGAAAAAATAAAATAAAATAAAAAAATTTCGTACATTTTAAAGTTAAACTCTTTTATCTAATGCACTTCAAAATGAAGAGCTCCAACCCCTGTTCTTAACTAAGAAAACTTAAGTCAGTACCTAAACTTTAAAGGGGACTTAACACTTTTTCATTTGTGGTATAGACCAATTTTGAGTAGACGTCACATACTATGGATGAAAACTGTTATGATTACTCTACTTTTAAAGCATAAATTTGATTTAAACAATAGATTTACATAATATTCACATATGCTGTTCCTAGGGGATGTATTGTATTAACCCTACAGTTACAGCATGAAATATTATTTTAATCTTTTACTATTAACATTTTTACATAACATTTTTTTATTTTATCTCACAATTCTGACTTTTTTCTCACAAATGCAAGTTTATATCTTCTAATTCAGATTTTGTAACTCGATTTAACAAAACTAGTGAGTTTGTTCATTCTGAGGGAAAAAAGCCAGAAGTGTGGGATATAAACTCCGAGCCAAAGGAAAAAGAGAGAATGACGAGTTGTTTTTCCTCTAGAATTGTGGGATATAATCTCATAATTGTGAAAGTAAAGTCAGAATTTTTAAATATAAAACCAAATTTACCTTTTTTTTATTCTTTTATTCCATGGCTCCACAGACTGCCACTTGAACCGCCCACAAAAAACGTCATCCCTGTTTCGGATCTGTAAGACTATCCCACTATCTACGTCAGTTTCGTTGAATAACAGTGCTTATCGCTGGGTGACAAGCTCTTGTAATATGCGAATAACATTTTGACAAATGACATCTACTGTGTTTTTTGAAAACCAAAGTCACTGCACCCGTTTACCAAGAAATTTTAGAGCACTTCATGCTTCATTCTGCTGACCAGCTTTTTAAAGATGCTGATTTCATTTTCCAGCAGGATTTGGCACATGCCCACACTGCCAAAAACACCAATAGTTGGTTAAATGACCATGGTGTTGGTGTGCTTGACTGGCCAGCAAACTCACCAGACCTGAACCCCACAGAGAATCTATGGGGTATTGTCAAGAGGAAAATTAGAAACAAGAGACCAAAAATGCAGATAAGCTGAAGGCCACTGTCAAAGAAACCTGGGCTTCCATACCACCTCAGCAGTGCCACAGACTGATCACCTCCATGCCACGCCAAATTGAGGCAGCAATTAAAGCAAAAGGAGCCCCTACCAATTATTGAGTACATATACAGTAAATGAACATACTTTCCAGAAGGCCAACAATTCACTAAAAATGTTTTTTTTACTGGTCTTATGAAGTATTTTAATTTGTTGAGATAGTGAATTGGTGGGTTTTTCTTAAATGTGAACCAAAATCATCACAATTAAAAGAAACTTAAACTACTTCAGTCTGTTTGCATTGAATTTATTTAATACACGAGTTTCAAAATTTGAGTTGAATTACTTAAATTAACTTTTCCACGACATTCTAATTTATTGAGATGCACCTGTATATCATCTGATTGATGTCTTGAGGTGTAGTAACCATAGTATAAGCGGAATAATTGACTTCAGGCCGTTGAATTCTTAGAAAATAAAGCACACCTGAGGTGTACAATGCATTACTGCCTCGGGTGTGCATTATTTTCTAAGAATTCAGGGCCCTCAATTATGTTCACAATGGTGTTTTAGAAAGCCAGACAAATTAGAATATAATAATAGAAATAAGAACAATTTTATATTATTGTTATCCATGTGACATCATAGCCATATATTGTAAAACAACTGCACTGTAAAATAAGTGAAAATTAATATTTCATAAGTATATTATTTTTGCTTTACAGTACAGTATGAAAATTACAATACTTTCCTAATTTCTACACTTGAAAGAGATATTTTGAATTTGGACTGCAGTAACATTACCCATTTGAACCGCTAGGTGTCAGCAATTCATACTGCACTTTTAAGCTTTTATTTAGATGGAAAACTCCAGCTTCAGTGAAAACAGGCTTACAAAAATGTGCCTCACTTCAAATCTAGTGAAATGCTGTAATCATCTACCGTGAAAATAAAGCATAACTGGTGGCCATTGCATTCCCAAACATGTGCTAAACTCACAGCACACGCAATAAATGAGTTCACTGCATTCACTGTGAACTGAGCCGTTCTGAGGCGTGGAAAACACCGGATCATTTTCTGATTGTCTGAATGAAGTGTGCGAAATCAGACTTGATGAAGGGATTAAGCCATATTGTGCCAAAGCATAATGGCCCAAAACACATCTTTAAAGCCCTTTTATATTACAATAAGAAGTTTACATATATTTTAAAAACCACTTGTCGTGATACCACAATATTGATAATACTGTTACATCCCTAACTAAAATTCTTGTTTTTATGCTTTGTCTGTGTCTTCATGATCACTTTTCTTTAGCTATTGGCTACTGTGGATGTTTTTATGGCCTTAAAAACGTATAAGCTGGGAACGGTTGCACATTCACTCGGTATCTTTATCCCTGTGTGTTTGCCGTTGGGTATTAGAGCGCGTGTGTGTTTATATCATGACGTGTTAATGTGTCACATCAACAAAGACTGAGAAGGTTTCTGAGGTTTTCATAATCTGGGGTCGACTCGAAGTCATTTCAGACCTCTTTATGATCGCCTTTGTGCACATATGAGATGTGTGACAGTAAGCCGGGTTCACGGAGAGGACACACTCCTCGGCGCTGATATGAGAAGTGTTGGTGTCTGTTATCTGAGCCCCATATTAATTTGGCTGTGACGGATGTTAGCCTGGTCTAGCGTGGCCGATCGTCTCTGGGGAAAACACGCCATAATCCTCTAATCCTTTCCCCTTGGGATTCTGTCTAATCAAGCGCTCTTTAAAATGAAAGCGCGCACACAATCTGAATACTAACGCCCATACATTGCAAATTTTTGTCACTTGGTATCTGCCACAGCTCTTCTGTAAGTACAGTGCTGAGCTTTTGCTTCAAAAACTTTGAGACATCAGTTCAGCGTCAGCATTTATAAAGGTAACCTACTTGATTTAATGATAGAAACTTGAAGAGCTGGTGTTTATTTATTAACACTGGAGCGAGTGTGCTGTCCACAAACAGACAACCGTAATGTTTGAGCATGACAGACCTTAAAGGATTATTTCTGGTTCAACACAAGTTAAGCTCAATCGACAGCACTTGTGGCATAATGTTGATTACCACTAAAATTAATTTCCACTTGTCCATCCTTTTCTTTATTAAAAAAGGCACAATGAAAGTGAGCCAAGACATAAATGTTAAAATATAACATGTTTCAATAGTATATGCACAAGTAGGGGTGTATTTTTTGGAAATTTGTCAATAATAATTAGACATAATTTTGCTGAGTGTGTTACTGTGCTGGTACTTTGACAGGTTGACTGCCGTGGACAGCTAACTCCCAAAGCTTTTGATATTTTTAAATTTCTGTGTGGTGGTTAGCCTGCAGGAGTAATAGTGATTAACTTTTCCAGTAAGTTTGAATAGATTTTTACTTTTTATGGGCATTTTAACCTTTGTAAGGCCATTTTTTCTAACCTAATTAAGTGTATGCATCTTTTGTGTCAAATTCTTACATGTAATCAATAAATTCAAGTGTCAAGGCAGTGTCACACCCCTGTTCAGTCCCTTGTTAACTCCAAGCTCCTTCTATTTGACATCAGACAGGAAACATCCTATAGACGTATTGCAGATGAGCAAACACTCTAAAAAATACGTCTTCCAGATGTAAATGCAGACGTCAGTCAGATGTCTTCATGATGTATGTGCATCAAGGTTGTTAAATCACTTTATTGGGTTATTTATATATATATATATATATATATATATATATTTGTTTTTTTTTGGTTTTTTTTACTCATGCCGGGTAGTTTTTCTGCACTCTAAAAAAAAAAAAAATGCTGGGTACAGCCTGTTAATATTTTGGCTCAGGCGCTGGGTAGCTTTTCTGTAACTCAGCTGCTGAATCATTTTTATTGTCAATACAAATGATGAAACCCCTTCACATGCCTACCCAGCACTGGGTCAGGGTAACCCAATGTTGGGTAGTCTGTGCCAAACCAGTTAAAACTGGTTACATTTGTCAGCAGTCATTTTGTGTCCTGAGAGAAAACCTGACTGATGAGAAACTTAAATTAATCTTTGTATTACACTATACTTAATTTCAAATTATCACTGTATACATAGAAAACCATCAGTAGTCTCATTTCCTTTTTTGTTTAAATGTACGTTGCAGCTAGCGTTTGCTTGTAACACTAACCTTCTACAAACATAGCATCCACGGACCTACACTCAAAACGAACCAGCTGGTGTGTGTGTGTGTGTTTATATATGTGTATATATATATATATACACACACACACACACACATATATATATACATATACATATTTTATATATATATATGTATATATGTATGTGTATGTATGTGTGTGTGTATATATATATATATATATATAAATAAATATAAATATAACAGATTTTAGAGTACATTTTTATTTCATATGAAAAACCTTTGATAGATTAACTGACCCAGCACAACGCCAAACATCCCAGCAATTGGGTTAATGCAAAAAATAAAAAAATAAAATAAATAACCCAGCTTGTGTTCTGTCCAATGTTCACCCAACGGTGGTTTGCCAAATAGCTCACAAATGGTTGTTTTTAAACCTGCATTTTTATAGTGTAAATGCATTTACTGTTTAAAGCAGGACATGAATGCAGTTAACCTGCACTCACAAATGCATAATTATTGTTTTGAGGTTTAAAAAAAATGCTGAATACTGATATTTCAAATGATTCGGGGGGTAAAAAGGGAAAACATACTTTAAATATAAACCTAAAATCGCCAGTAGGTGGCGGCAAATCACTGCATGAGTGATTCATTGAGTCATTCCTTTAACTGATTGTTCGAACAGCTGATTAATTCAGTAGAGACAGAAGCTAAACAGTCCTGCAGTGGCTATGTTTAGAACTATTTTAGCTGTAAAAATACAGCAAAAACATTAACTGTTGTGTCTAAAATGTAAGTCACTTAATATTAACTTAGTTTATTTAGCTTGTTCATGAAATCAATATCACATTTGCAGCCGTGCTGATATTTTAAGATAAACATCACTCTTTGTGTGATATTAACTGTATCAGATGATATAAATAAAGTCATACTGGGGCATTTTTGCCCCCTTATCTTGAATTTGTGGAGAATTCTAAATGTATTTTAATAGACTAAACTCTACAGTGAACTCTAGAGCAGTGTAACCTACATCATGTAGTGTATGCGCGTGCTTTCCGGGTGTGGTTTTGTTCGGTTTTCGCAATATACTCATGGTTGCCAGGTTTTCACAGCAAAACCTGCTAAATTGTTACTCAAAACTAGCACAGTGGCGTTTCAGCGGGGTCTTACCTCCGATAAAAATCGTGTTCCAGGGGGCTAAATATCATTTTTGGGGTCACTTCAACCCTCGGCAACAGTGTAAAAGTAGCCCATCTCCGTGGAAAAGCCACGGACTTGGCAACATTGAATATACTCAATACTCTAACAGAATGAAAACAGATAAATCATTAATAAGATCAATAAGATGATTTTAGTGTGAAAAATGGCTTACTATTAACCTTTTCTGTAGTTATAACAAATTGTGCAACTTACCGTGACACCCAAAATGTTCGTAAAACAATGCAGTTTTTACAGTTTGGCCCCAACGATTACAGAGGTAATTGTTAATTCTGAAACTAGCCTAAACTTTCTGATTTTGTCTTAGACCACAGCTATATTTGCTAAAAAAGAAAAAACAGTGCAGCCCCCATACTTCTCTCAGGGCTGTTTAGCTCTTTTAAAGAAATGCAGAACCTGCCACCCAGGCCAGTTAATCCTCACTTCCTGTTTCATTTTGGGCCTAATCCAAACATAGCACAGCTGTGCTCTAACTGCAAGTTTTTGCCAGATTAGTTTCATACCGTCCAACAGTGTAGATGAAGGGTTGCCAGGTTGAGTAAATACTTTCCGAACTGAGAAAGAAAATAAGAAAAACATGAACACGCTAATGCAGCAATTAGATGAAATACTAAATAACTTAAGTGAGTCAAAGCTAAGGGATTTCCAGACTCTAATCAAATCACGCTGCTGTATAAAGCTGCTCTTTGAATCTCCAAAAACATGTATAAGAAGGCATAGCGGTTGCCAGATTGTCACGGCATTGCATCAGCGACAAGTTCTAAGATGTAAACCAGAGGCGCAGCCGTTATTGGTGACTGAACCTCTTCCTGATGAAAGAAGCAGTGCTTGCCGACAGAGGAGGGCAAGCACCTCATTGGTCATTCAGGGCTGGTTTCTATGACTCCCGGATGGGCGACCAATTACAGTGTAGCGGAACAGTTCCCGTCTTCATCATTAGCTGGTGTGAGTCTAGTTTGATGTTTTTATCATATATATGACAGCATGGTGCGAACAGACAAAGGGGCGTAAAACTGACCGGGAGGAGAATCAAAAGCAATTGGGAAGATGGATTATATATCCATGTCCTCTCCTCTTTGTTATAAGATTAATATTTTCCTCCATGTCTAGGCGCTCTAATCTAATGACTGCAGAAAGCTACAGATATGCAGAGACAGCATTACGACTGGACAACTGCAGGACAGACTAGTCAGATTACCAATTCCCACAGCAACTATCAAGATTTTTTTTAACATCGTAATTAGAAGACTCAATTTTCACGACTTCCTATGAAGCACTAAGCCCTAAATAGCTGCTTGAACCAACATCTGCTTCAGACTACTGAAGTGCTGTGCCTAAACCCATCAGAGGGATTTGCATCATTTATGTCAATCTAAAAATATCCTCATCAACCTGGAAATCCGATAGAAGTCGCCTATTTCAAATATGTAAAATAGACCGCATTATAGTAATAATTATATAGTGAAACGCATTCTACATTCCCAACTCAAGAAGGTTTAACAGCACAATCAGTAAGACAAGGGAGAGAGAGCATCCAGCAAAGACCCTGTGTGAAAAGAAAGCTTCAACTTAAGGAAATACTCTCAAAAAGATGAAATCCTCATAAAATGACAATTTCTGCCCAATTCTTGATAAGCAAGAATATATGATGTTAACTAATATGTACAAAGTATTAAAATATCTAATGTATTTTAAATAGTTAAAATATTTGGGGTCAGTAAGATTTTTTTTTTTTAATTGATACTTTATTGCATTAAATTGACCAAAAGTAACAGTTAAGACTTGCACATTGTTACAAAATAGCATTTCAAATAAAAAAAAAAAAAAAACAGTTTGCATAATCTTAAATAGCACTACTGTTTTCAACATGATTATTAAAAATGTTAGAAAGATTTCTGAAGGATCATGTGACACCAAAGACTGGCATAATGGCCACTGAAAATTCAGCTTTGCCACGACTTAAAGTATTTAAAATATATCACATTTAAAATATATTAACATAAAATAGTTACAGTAATATTTCGCAGTATTTCTGTTTTACTGTATTTTTAATCAAATAGACACAGCCTTGGTGAGCATAAGAGTTTTCAAAAACATTTAAAAGTCTTACCGACCCCAAATGGCAGTGAAATTTTTTGTAAACATTAACAAGTCATTTTAAATTCTGCAATTTAGGCATGACAACATTATAATGTACAGTATAATCTCCATATAACAAAAACATTGTTAGTGTTTTAAGGCTCAACTTGTTAGATGGCAAAGCTTACAATGTAAAATAAGGGAAGTGAGCATTAACTAAATATCTAATACTAAAATTGTAGGTGTGTGTGTACCAGTTAAAAGTTTTTGAACAGTAATTTTTTTTTTTTTTTTAACTAGTCTCTTCTACTTACCAAGCCTGCATTTATTTGATCAAAGTACAGCAAAAACAGTAAAATTGTGAAATATTTAAAATAATGTTCCTATTTGAATATATTATAAAATTTTATTTACTCCTGTGATTTCAAAGCTGAATTTTTAGCATCATTACTCCAGTCACATGATCCTTCAGAAATCATTCTAATATTCTGATTTGCTGCTCAAAAACATTTATTATTATTATGACATTAAAAACAACTGAGTAGTTTTTTTTCAGGTTTCTTTGAAGAATAGAAAGTTCAGAAGAACAGCATTTATCTGAAATCTTTTGTAGCATTATAAATGTCTTTATCATGTCTTTTGATCAATTTAAAGCATCCTTGCTTAAAAGCATTCATTTCTATAATTTAGCTTTGATCACCGGAAACAAGTTACATTTTAAAATATATTGCAATAGAAAGCAGTCATTTTAAATAGTAAAAATATTTCACAATATTACTGCTTTTACTGTACTTTAAATCAAATAAATGCAGGCTTGGCAAACAGAAGATAATTCTTTTAAAAAAAACATTAAAAATTTAACATTACAAATATTTTTTTGACTGATAGTGCATGTTTATTTGTGTGTGTGTGTGTGTGTGTGTGTGTGTGTATATATATATATATATATATATATATATATATATATAAAATGGTATAGTGCAATACAAACAATTATAGCTTGAAGTCTTGATACCAATTTACCTTTGTGAATTGATCTCAGACGACGGTTTAAGAGAGTTCTGACACTTCTGTTTTAATAAAAACACATCATATAGCATTTATTAAACATGGACACTGACTCCAATGACATGCACACCAATTTGTCCTTTAAATGTTGAGTGTTAACATTATTGCAAACACTGGTTCCCTGCGCTTTCATGTATTATATTTTTTATTATCTTAGGATAAAAAAGAAAAAAATAAAGAAAAAAAACATCGACAATTACATGGGATGTCGTGTTTTTCTGCATAATTTATCGTTATACACAGTGGGGTGGGGGTGGGGGTGGGGGCGGGGTAGGTCGTGAGGCTGGGAAAAAGGAACGCTGGCACGCCGTAGTCTTTGTACAACAGCCTGAAGGACTACGTACACCAGCACACACCGCGTAGGAAGGGGTCAAAGGTCTTAGCGCCTGCAGACAGCACGAGAAGCATTCACAGTAAGGAGGGGAAGAGCGAGGGAGAGGGGGAGAGGGTGATTGCAGCACTGGCCTGGGTGAAGACAGGGAGAAGGAGAGATGTGTGGTCTGCTCTACCTCTCCTCCCCTCCCCTCCCCTCTCCTCGCCTGATTGCCTAGATTTTAATGTCTTTGACACAAAAAAGGGATTTTATATACACAGAATAGCTACAGGACCCTCCCTCCCACCTCAGGCAACGGTGTTGTTATCCACACGAGAAATTTATCATAATCAAAATGAAGGAAAACAATATATTGGTCAGGATATTTTCTTCGTCTGCGATCGATGGCGACAACTGTCCTCGAGCTCTTGGAAGGGTAGGGGAGGAAGGGTCCTTTTCTCTTCAGTTTATTTTCAAGTTTTCTCCTTTTTTTTTTTTATTTCACTGGTGTTGGTTGGTTTGTCTTGTTTTTGTCCGGCACGTATTTGTTTGTGTATGTATGTATGTGTGTGTAGATGCCAAAAAGTGTTCAGACTTTTGTAATCTGTGCGTGCTGTTCCTCGTCAAAAGGTTCGTTTTCCGGGTCGGAATCAGTGGTGTCTGAATAGCGGTAGTGATCGGGTTCATTATCACTCACATCCGGAGTGACAGAAGTTGAAGTGCTCGCTTCCGAGTTTGAGGGTTCCTCCACGGTCTTGGTGAAGTACAACTTAACCTGACAGAGACAAAAGACAGAAGGCAGCATAAATACAAGTGCTTTGCAGAACACAAAACCAAACAGATTCTTAATGATTCCTCAATTCAATTAGAGTAGTCTATTTTAAACAAAATCATTGATTGCATTTTGCCCATGTTGAGTAACCAGGAAAGTACCGGAAGTGGCATTTTCCATGAACGAGAATCCATAAAACGCATTACTAAACCGTTTTACAAGGATTTGTGACATATTAAACCCATTTCAAAATTATAATAAAACAATGCTATGAATTCACAAACACTATGACTCGATTAAATAAATATGCAATGCAGATTTAATATATGCTTGTAGTTTACGTATCCGAGTCTCAGAGCGGCTCAGTTCACAGTAAACGCTGCTACACAAACTCTTATTTATATGTGTGAAGCGTCTCAAACTCCATCTCTGCATATTGTTGAGAGTTTAGATTTATTATTACATTCATCTGTGAACGCAACATGCGCCATTTTGTCAGATTTCTAAGGTAAATCATTTATAACTCTATGAAAACACAGGAGAATATTTCTCAACTGTTCATCGTGATTTCAAAATAAAAGCTCAAACCCTCACTCTTGAGTTTACACGTCTTGATATCCACATATTCATGAAATTACAGTGGCTGTAGCATTTGCGTCATAAAGACATGGCCAAATATTAAAGAATAAGTGGAAATTTGAATTAAATGTTGTTGGGTCAATATTTAACACTGATTAGATCATGCAGCAAAATATAAAAACAATCATCAGGCGGTTGGCGCCCTCTGCAGTCATTTGTTATGTGTAATGTAAGTTAGCTCAATTGTTTCTAATTCATTATATATTTTAACAGTTTTGTTCAATAAAACCATATGATTACTTGCATTTGATACTTTATTTGAACTAATTATTATTGCCTCATTGCTAATATATATGTGACCCTGGACCATAAAACCAGTCATAAGGGTAATTTTTTTTAAATGGAGGTTTATACATCTTTTAAAAGCTGAATAAATAAGCTTTCCACTGATTGATGTATGATGTCAGCACAGGACAATGTTTGGTTGAGATGCATCTATTTGAAAATCTGGAATCTGAGGGTGCAAAATCTTAATATTGAGAAAAATCACCTTTAAAGTTGTCCAAATCAAGTTCTTAGCAATGCATATTACTAATCAAAAATTAAAGTTTTGATATATTTACGACAGGAAATTTACAAAATATCTTCATGGTACGTGATTTTTTACTAAATATCCTAATGATTTTTGGCATTAAAGAAAAAATGTTTTAAAGTCTACTGTTCACTTAGCCTTAAATTAATTATAATCAAGTTTGGGGTTGCTTCAATGTTTTTGAAAGAGGTCTCTTATGCTCTCCAAGGCTGCATTTGTTTGATCCAATTTGGTAAAATCAATAATACTGTGAAACATTAAAATCTCAAATAACTGTTTTCTGTTTAAATATATTTAAAAGTGTAATTTATTCTTGAAGTTATTCTAATCTAATAAGTTGATCTAGTGCCAGAAACATTTTTTTCTTCGTGTCAATGTTGAAAACAGCTGTGCTGCTTAATACTTTCATGTAAACTTTTTTTTAGGACCCTTGAATGAATATAGTTTTTTAAAAAAAAAAAAAAAAAGAAAGAATTTTTTTTAACACAACACAAATGTCTTAACTATCACTATTCATTAAGTTAATGCAGCCTTGCTACTAAAACACTGTTCTATAAAAAGTGTTACGTGTCAAACGTCACCTGACCAAACCTGGAAAAACAGGTCTCATCACTTCCGCTAGTCAGAGAATGTATTAATAGAAGTATTAAATAATGCCAATATCAATGGACTTTTAAGGTAATCAGTTAAATTAAAAGTTTTTATTGTTGACATTTTAAAAATAAAAAACTTTTATATATCAGTCCTCATATGTGATGGACATTGGTTATGATCATCTTTAGTGTCTACTTTGAAGGTATCTAGAGTAACACAGATTTACATTTAACGAGGCAAATGCAAAACGCATGATCCGGAAGCAACGAGACCTGTTTAGCAGAATACGAAAGTCTGTTGCTACCTATTGACCCCAAACCTTTGTCACACTACAAAACCTTAATAGTGTTTATATATACACATATATTGCAGTCAACTATGAGTCATTCAGTACAAAATAAGATACTGAGAATAATATCTGGCCAGTCATGTGATCAACACCTTAAACCTAAGAGGATATATAAAACCTGACTGTGCTGTACGTGTACATAGTTTAAACAAAACTACTGAAGCTGCACGACTGAAATCAAAAACACATTCAAATACACTTTCACAAACATTATTGATTAGAATTGTGAATTAAACCCATACTGCTGAGTTCTCATATTTCTGTAATCTTATCTCCTGTCTCTAAATTAAGTCATGTTTTGCTGCCAGGAGAACAAGTTATTAACTTATTCATATATATGTAGAATATTAGAAGAGTACAATACAATAGTAATACATTTCTGTCAATGTTTTCACTTCCACACAACCCTTATTCTTAGACGGTTAAAATCCTTAAACCCTAATATTTTAATATGTTCTTCATTCAAAAACCGATAGAATGCTGCTGTCTTTTCTGAGACATGGTTTTACGTCATTAGATTTGTATAACCCATAACCACCAAATATGAAATTATGCAAATGTAAAAACATCAAGCTGGCGTGTTTTGCATATTTATGTTATATATATATATATATATATATATATATATATATATCCATTGTTCAGTGCCGAACTGTGTGCCTCACCTTGAAGTTGGGTGAGAAATATCGGTTAGCTTTGTCCTTGTTGGCCTTATCCAAGTCGTTCTTCGTTAAGGTCAGAATCAAGTAGTCTTTATCTCCATCTGCTACTCCAGCTCGCTCTCCACCCCTTTCTGCACCCTTTTCTCTTTCGAGTCCTGCCGCTGCGATCCCTCTCTCCTTCTCTCTTTCCCTCTCTGCCGGAGAGCTCTGGCTCTGAGAAGAGAGGCTGTCCACGTCGTTGACCACCGACCCATTCTCCACTTTCTCCCCAGCTTCCTCGGGACCCGGGATGAAGAACGTGTTTACCCAGAAATGGAACATTTTATCCTGCGAACGCACGAGCACACAGGAACGGTTTACATTTGGGCATTGGATGGCCATAAATAGCAAGTGTTTACAAACACAAATACACATTCCAACAACTGCACTTATAAACACATTTACATAGAGCAGAAACACAAACACACACAGGACAGACATGCTCTGTTGGAAGAAGAAAAAACTAAAATGAGGAAGCAAACATATTTAGAACACACACAAAAGGACGTAGTAGCTGCTGAAGTAAAGACCAAAGACACGGAACAATAGGAAAACCACAAACCGCCTAAAGGCAACGTCTCCCTGCA
Organism: Labeo catla; assembly: GCA_012976165.1. NCBI lineage: Eukaryota > Metazoa > Chordata > Actinopteri > Cypriniformes > Cyprinidae > Labeo > Labeo catla. Next base: position 513,420 of record VONZ01000245.1, read on the forward strand.
GCCTTGGTAACGGGGTCAAGATCTTGCGATACGGCGTATCTGCGAGATTATGGCTTTGAGAAACGGGTCAGAGGTCGAAGTACACATGAGAACTTACCTTCTTCATCATCTTGCTCTGTTTGTGGAAGAATTCCACTTTGATGTCGCCACAAACCGGAAGAGGCTGAGGGAACTCAAAGATCATGTGCTTCTCTTCCCTCCGTGTGTGGGCTGGGTTTGACGTGTGGATCTTTACCTTCAACTGATACACGACGAACTGAGGGTCTGTTTGATAGAAAAGAGAGATGGGGAGAGTGAGAAAGAGATGGAGATGGGGTGGAAGAAGAGAATGGTGGAAATAAATTCAAAAAGAGAAAGAGAATATAAAAGGTAAGCAAAAGCACTGTATTCAGCATAGAGGAAATAAAGAAAGATGTTAATTATAAAGGAGCCCACGCTGAGTGAAAAGACTCCACCCCCAGCTCTGACATCATCAGTCAAAGCAATGTCAGTGATTAGGAAAGGGGCTGATGCAAAGGGAGCGATGCATCCAAGAACAAGCACCCAGCCGCCCAACCCCTGCATGCACCCAGCACAGTCAGCACGGAACACTGGGAGGTTCTTCTTTTAAACAAGTACACTAGGTGTGCGGTATGACACTACGTTGTCAACCTATAGATTGTTTTTCCATATACACACACTACTGTTCAAATGTTTCAAAAAAATTGTTATTCATCAAGTATGCATTAAACTGATTAGGTAAAGACTAGGTTTCATACACTAATTTAATTTCAAAAAAGTATCTTGATTTCCACAAAAATATTAAGCAGAACAACAGTTTTCAACATTAATAAATGGTTCTTGAGCACCAAATCAACAATGATTTCTGAAAGATCACACGACACCAGAGCTGCAAAACGATTAGTCGCGATTAATCAATTTAAAATAAAAGTGTTTACATACTGTGTGTACTGTGTATATGTATTATGTAAATACACACATATGTATACATTTTTAAATATTTGTATGTGTATGTAAACACTCGTATATAATTTATATTTCATATATTTTACATATAAATCTAACATATTTTTTCATTAATATATACACGTGTATGTGTGTTAGGGATGCTCATTTTAACCGGTTAACCGTTAACCGACAGAAAGAATTTTGACCGATTAATACAATCAGTTAAACGGTTTAAAAGGTCTTTTTTTCAGTAATTCAGTAAATCAAAATATTTTAAAACGTTTTCTGGGTGGTTAAAATAAAATGAAATTGCATTTTTGAGAGAAAAAAGATAAATCGCGTAGGCCTATAACGTTAAGTCGCATTTTATTATTACATTCAGAAAGACCTGGTGTCGACGCGAAATATTTACAATACACTATAAACATAGGCTAGGCTATTTTAGTTCCCCTCACTCCACAAAAAATCCTTTCAATTTAACAGTATTTAGAAAAGAACGAGAATGAAAAATATAAGAAGCTAGGCGACAAGCCAAAACGAAACCATTTAGGCTAAAGCGAAACTGAAACTAACATTGGGTCTCTCATACGACACAAATCCAAATGTCTAGCCAAATACTAGCTACTTGTTGCACTTTTTTTGTTTGTTTGTTTTATTAAGTAAAAATATGTATCTTCTAGGCCTATTCATTCATTATATATATAGCCTAGCTTTATGATGTTTTTCTCCATTCGCAGAAGCGCTGCAGGTGATGCGACGTGTCCATGTGAATCCTCATGTTCTGTTGTTTGCTACTTTTTGCGCATGTAAAATTAATCCCGGAAAACAAATGTTAGTATTTTAACGGGTCACAGACACTTATCCTTTCTAAAATAATTAAATTCTAATTTAAAATAATCTTGTCGGTTAACGGTTAATAGTCGGTTAACAAGCGTCGGCTGTCGGTTAGGAAAAATAACCGAAATGAACATCCCTAATGTGTGTGTATTTATATATACATAAATATATAGAGTACACACACACACATATAGTATATAAACAAACTTACTTTAAATCAATTAATCGTGACTAATTGTTTTGCAGCTTTACGTGACACTGGAGTTAGTGATGCACAATATTAATCGAACATTATTGGAATTGGCTGATAACGGCTTAAAATGTAAATATCGGCATCTGCCCGATATAGGACGGTCACTGATGATTATTATAGTAATTTAGCAATCTGTCGATCATTCTGATGATTAATTGAGTAATCGGGTAATTATAATTAATATTCTTGTAGTAATAAAAACAGACCTAAGTGAACAATAGCCTTTAAAATGACTTAAAATACATATATAATAGCAGTGAGGCAATAATAATCCGTTCAAATAAAGTACCAAAAGCAAGTAATCGTATAGTTCTATTTACAAAACTGTTCATAATTACATAATGTATTATAAACAACAGAGTACATTACGCACTAACAAATGACTGCAGAGGGCGCCAACGGCCTGACAATTGTTTTTACACTTAACTGCGCAATCTACTTATACTGACTAAACAACATTTAAGACAAATGTCCACTTAATCTTTAATATTTGGTCATTTCTTTATGATAGAAAAACTACAGCCTCTGTAATTTTTTGAATATGCGGACATCAAAACATGTAAACTCAGAGCGAGGGTTTAAACTTTTATTTTAAAACTGCGATGAACAGTTAGCATATTGAGAAAGATCTTGATGTATTCTCCTGTGTTTGCATAGGTTTATAAATTATTTACCTTACAAGTATGATGAAATAGTGTGTGTTGCGTTCCCAGATGAACGTTATAATAAACCCAAACTCACAACAATATGCAGAGATGGAGTTCGAGATGCTCCACACATGTAAATGATAACAGTTTGTATGGAGAAGCATTTACCGTGAACAGAGCCGCTCTGAGATGCACGTACATAACCTACACGCATGTAAATAATTTAAGTGCATATATTTTATCTACATCACATATATTTAATTGAATTGTAGCGTTTGCAAATTCTTAATAGCATTATGCTTTATTATGATTTTAAAATGGGCTTAATGTGTGGAATGCGCCACTTCCGGTACTTTGCCGATTACTGGACATGGGCAAAAAGTAATCGAGGATTTTTAAAAATCAAATACTCTAACAGAAACGAGGAATTGTTGCAGCCCTAGCCCGACATGAAAAAATATGCTGATATGCATTGCCAATACGATGAATAGCTCATATCATATACTTGTGGTGTGTTAGTGGTAAGATCACCCTACTTTTTTTTTTTTTTTAAAGGCCTTTTATTTTTATTTTTTTTTTAGAGGCGCTATAGGCCTACTTGTAATAAAATGAAAGTAAAATACACAAATAACATTAACATTGTATTTATGATTAAATAAAGCAGTAACTGGTGTCATAAAATCATGACTATGTTTTGATTTAAAGGTAAGAAGCTATAGGTTACATGAATGGAAAAAAACAAAAACAAAAAAAAACATGACACTTGTAAATCAAATAAATCTGTATATATAACAAAATTATTCATTAATGTATAATATGTTGAGGGGTTTTTTCAATTGGATTATGAAAACAAATACAAGGAGATCTAAAGGATTTATTTACACAGCTTTTTTGCTTTAGACCATCTACAAATGTTAAATCCAAGAAATAAATTGTTAAAGTTACCACTTCATCTGTCTGAGGAAAAAGAAAAATGCAGTGGTTGATTTTATAGTTGATTTAGGGTTATTTTCAAAGCTTTCAATGTACTCTCATTATAAAACAATTTTGTAAGTAAAAGTAAGTTTTTGTTAAAAATAAGCAAAATTGTTTATAAAGGAGTGAATTGGTGTTGTTTCAAAACAAAAGGAAATATATCAGTATTGGCATTAGCTATTGGCCAAAGTTTTTAGTTGAAAAAAATATTGGCATATCGGCAAAAATTTTAGATTGTGCATCCCTAACTGGAGTAATGGTTGCTGAAAATTCAGCTTTGCCATTACAATAATAAACTACAAGTTAAAATATATTACAATAGAAAACTACTTGAAATGTTATATTTCACGATATTACTGTTCTTACTGTATTTTTGAATAACATTTTTACATTTTTTATTTTTTTTAAATAAATGCAGCCGTGGTGAGCACAAGAGATTTTTCACAAACTTTTAACTAGGTAACTAATCAGTAGGACATATAACATTGTAAAAAATTAAATTAATAATAATGTAATCATAAAATACTATATTGACTAGTGCTGTCAAACTGATTAAATCGCAATTAATTGCAACCAAAATGAATCTGTTTGCGTAATGTGTATTTTCGTATATATAAACACACATGTATATTTAAGAAATATGTACATGTATATATACACACTCATATATAAATATGATTTATATTATATATAAATATAAATTACATATATATCTTAACTATATCAATGTATGTATGTGTACTCATATATACAAGTAAATATACACAGTACACACACATATTATGTAAACAAACTTTTCATTTGGATGCAGTTAATCACGATTAATCGATTTAACAGCACTAATATTTATTTTTTTAAGGCTGTAATACATTTGACAGCTTGAAATACTTACTTCACCAATAATATTTAAGTACACACCATTACCATAACATTATTCATACCATGATATGAAATTTAGGTCATACCGCCCACTTAATGCACAGCAAATTAATTCAGTGACTTGATTCGTTTAGAATTCTATCATTATAATTAAACTGCTATTTTTTGTTCTTGCTGAAAACAGAACAGAAGAATCTCTAAGGGTTTTAGAGCAGATAAAATATTTAGGAGTTGTTTTTAACTTCATGTTTCTGGGCTCCTGCCTGAAAGAGACTAGAAGCAACAAACGCTGTACTGAACTGCACTGAATGCAGTACAGGGCAGGGCCTCTCTGACATTTGAAGACGATTCCCTTAACAGTAGTAGTAAAGTAATGCCGTTTTACCCCAGTGCCAGTTGCCTTTCTTGAAGCCCTGGGGATTCACCTCACTCCTGTTTTTAACAGTATTGTCCCCTTAGAGAGAGAGAAGGAAGTTAAACACCACCACCATCAGCCTGGCCAAGAGCTCGGCTGCACCGCACTGGCCCTGGCATGACAGCCACCTCACACAACCACACACACACACAATCATGGTCTGGAGCTCTGGAGTCTACCTCTGAATCATGGGAGTTTCTGAGACTGACTCTGCACTTTTAGTTCTAATTTTGATACATGAAGAACTTCCCAAAAACGGGAGTGATGTAGGGTGCAGTTCGGGTTAGCGTTCAGCCTGGCTGTGGCGCACAGATCCACGAACGTGAACAAAACATGAACTAGCACACTATGTACGAATGGGGGGAGGGGAGCACAGAGGGCGCGATTGGTGATGTCATTATACGCGAGACTGTGTTGTGGGCTGCAGGAGCTGATATGTCAGAACAGAGTCCTCAAGGGAAATTTTTAAAGAAAGAAAACAGGAACAGAGAAAGACAGTGTACCCATGAGTGTTAGAGTGTTAGGGACATAGCCGAAAGATGTGGTACAGGGTTAAAACGACAAACACAACAGCAGCTCCTCGTGAGTGTGACCACAACCCCACATGACAGCATAACACACTTTCAAAACATCACAGGCATTTATATGTATAACACGTATACAAACATGCTTTTAAAACCATTCTGCTACACAACATTCCAAAAAGATGAATTGCAACACACCGTCATGTTAAAAACAAGATTAAAGGAGAGTAAAACTTACTGCAGGTGCCCCCACTGAACATGGGCAGAGTTTGGAACACCATTTTATGGAACAAGAGAGCGATGGGTTTATATTCCAGCTTGTTCTTCAGCAGGTAGCTGTAGTAGTACACATACCTACGCTGGCTGGGAATGGTAACCCCCTGAAAAAGAAAACAGAAAATGGCTTAGTGATCCATTAAAACTTGAGAAATTTAAAATACCTCTTCTTCAAAACAACAGAAGTTCCAAATCAGAAATAGAATGCAGAACCAAACAGTCATACCTTTTTATCCCTGGTCCTGACTTCCCCATAAAAGTCCAGTGCTTCTTGTGCCTCTGAAAACTTCTTGCGATGCAACAGGTAGGCGCATATCATGACCCCCGTGCGGCCTTTGCCTGCCTTGCAGTGGATGGCCGCCACATGGTTCTCGTCTTCGGACAGCCACTGGTCGAGATCCTCGCAGAAGGGCTTTATTAATTCCAACTGTGGCGGGTTATGGTCCTCGAAGGGATACTGAGCCACTAAAGACAAAAAGATTTACGATTTAGTACTGAAGGGATTTTAAAATCACCTATACAGTGCTTCAGAGTAAGACAGAGAATGTGATACACCCAAATTGACATTATGAAATACTGTCATTAGGGGTTGGTGGTATACCAGTAGATTAACCAGTCAAAATGTGTATATCACGGTTACACGCTCACGTGTCATTGCTATGCTACGTGGTCATGAAAACGCATTGTTTGCATGTATTTTTAAGCTCTGTGGTTTAAAAACAAGTGATTTTAAGCCACTGAAATGCAATCAGCAGCGAAAGCAAACTCATTTTGCTGTACGAGAGACCGTTACAATCAGAATCAGTGTTACACACAAACTTTATGTGTCAAAATGCCCATCTTTGCAAGTATCTTCTTAAACAGTAATTTAGGTCTTAAGTGAAAGCAAACAGCTGAGAAAGAAAACACACGTGTAACAGTATATTGGATCCAGGTAGCTCTTAAAGTGACTGTCTAATATTCCTGCTGTCTGTCATTCATATTAATTAAACAACAACAAAAAAAAAAAAAAAAATCTCTCACTGCTCTTGACTAAATCACTTTTGTAACTTTAATAAGAAATATTTAATTTACACTGTTAAGTATATGCAGTGTTTTTATATACTTGGTTACTTCATACAATGTATGTAGCATTTCTTATTTGTTCTAGTGTAGTGGTTTTGTTCTATTGCTTGTAATTAGTTTCTTATTCTAATTTAGGGTGTCATGTTTGGATCGATTAAAACATTCTCTGGTGCAATTGCTCTGTTAGTGTGGTTCATTTGAGTAAGTGTGAACGCTGCCATCTGAACCCTGGTGCACACCAAACAAGCGGACCGAGAATGCTAATAAGATGGGTCTCGGTCCGCTTCCAAACGAACTCTGGTGCAGTTTGAATGAAATAGGAACACGACACGGACCAAAGACTTCTAAACTAACCAAATACAGGAAGTAATGACAAGAAAAGCAAAACTAAATATAGCATGACACATCATTAGTGTGAAAAAAAAATTACTCATACCATGAATTAATATTTTGGACGTATCAATCCCACCCCTAACTGACATGTAATACTAAACATATAATATGGCAAATAAACAAGAAAGCAAGACACTCTGCTGGCATCTGAAAAATTTTGCTCGCCGTTGTGGGGTTGGGACAAGATGTTAGACAACCTGTTTTGAAGTAGGTGTTGATGAACAATTATTTGGTATGCTTTTTGTAGCCTTGTTTCACTCATACTTTAAGGGTGATCCATGATAGGGTATAAAAAAAATAAAAAAAAAAAAGTTTAAAAGTATTAAATTTCAATACATATCAAAATAATACCGTTATTGTGAATTCTTTTGGCAACAATAATCATGTCATGAAAATCTGGTATTGTGACAGCCCTGATCACTAACTGAAATGGACATCAAAAAAGTTGCTTTTTGTGTTTTTAATAAACAGCAGAAAAGTTCCTGCAATTTAAAAAAAACTGTGATGAGCACAAAACTCATTACTAGAAGCTAAAGCTGAACAACAATTTTCCATCAATAATCATCAACAACAAACCATCTCATCGAACAACTGAAGCAGACACTCAAATCAGTTATACCTAATGTGTGCTGTTAACAAAGCAAATGTTAACATGTGCCACCCTTCAGCTCTTTTAAAATCCTGCGTCATAGTCTGAATTTTAAAAAAAATTTGTGCTATCATACACAAGGCTATTTTCGATCAACTCTGACCAGCCAAAATCTGTAGACTGGCTATGATTAGCAACTAGCATCGACTCCTCTAGAATGCAAATCTGGGCAAAAGTTGTGTAGCATATTACAGCCTTAAAAACGGAATCGCTTTACGTCAGCTAAAAGAAAAAAGCATATATCTTTCATTCACATTAAGGAGAGATTGCTATAAAGTACTTATGTCATCACTACTATTCAAAGAAAAAAAACCCTAAAGGCTCCAGTTCAAAAATTAAAATGTAATATTGTAAAATGAAATTTGATGTACTTACCCCTACAATTGAATTTGGATGCGTCGTAGTGTCGTTCAGCACATCTGAAAGGAAAAGCACAGCTGTGAGCACCCAATATTCTTACAATACTCACTTATAACGTGTGCTTAAATATAACCAAATACTTACAGGTTATATATTTTATAATGATTTTTATGCTTGGAATCAAGAAACCTGGAAAGAAAACAAAACCATGTGAGAAAGACTAAAATTACAGCAATTTCTTTTGGAGACTGTGATTGACAGTTCAAGTGGACAGTTCACCCAAAAATGAAAATTCTGCCATTAATTACTCACTCTCATGTTGTTCCAAGCCCATAAGACCTTTGTTCCAAGCCCATAAGACCTTTGTTCATCTTCACAACGCAAATTACGATATTTTTGATGAAATCCAAGAGCTTTCTGGCACTGCAAAGACAGCAACACAACTACCACGTTCAAGGCCCAGAAAGGTAGTAAGGACATCGATAAAATAGTCCATGTGACATCAATGGTTCAACCTTAATTTTATGAAGCTAGGAGAATATTTTTTGTGCACGTTGAAGACTGACATAAAAGAGAAGAAACTGTTATTTTTGTTTTCTTTGCACACAAAAAGTACCATTCATAACACTGCGGTTCAACCACTGATGTCACATGGACTATTTTAACAATGTACTTTCTACCTTTCTGGTCCTTGAACATGGTAGTTACACTGCTGTCTATGCAGGGTCAAAAAGCTCTCGGATTTCATCAGAATGTCTTAATTTGTGTTCTGGAGATGAACAAAGGTCTTACGGGCTTGGAACAACATGAGGGTGAGTAATTAATGACAGAATTTTCATTTTTGGGTGAACTAACCCATTAAGAAAACAGTGGAATGAACTAGGTTTTTTTTTTTAACTGGACTTACCGAACCACATCATCTATATTATTTCTGTATACGCCCTCTAAACGCTCTGCTGGGAAGCCCATGGCAATTATATTTGGATAGATGTCTGATATGCTTGTTAAGGAAAAAAAAAAGGTGACTGTACAACACTTCACAAGACTTAAGTTAAAATTATAATCTCAAGGAATAGTTCACCCAAAAGTGACACGAAAGAAAAAGATGATGAACATCAAAAAGATGTCAACACATCTCACAGCAACAGAAACAAGGAACAAGGGGGAAAAAATCCTGTATTAATGCAATCGGTCTGTAGTTCAGAAAGCTTAAAACAAAAGCAAAACTTGTGATAGGAGCTCAGCTGGCTGTAAAGTACAAATGTCACAGTCTCACCATCATTATGCATTGACCTTTTAGCAAACCATCAGACCGTAGGCACATGAGTGTCTGCACTTTCCACCTACGCAAACGAGGTCAAACAGCTTCACAATCCTTACCTACACCAACCAGGTCAAAGGTCACCAAGCAGCCACTGTGCTCAAATGCAACTCACATTTAATCATGCAGCTTTCTGACACGGCAAGACAATGCAGTCTCATTCTCGTCTGTTCTTTCATTTCTCACTTCTCACTCGCTGTGCATCTCCAGGCATTTCTACTGTACGCTCACGCTCCCATGATGTGAGCAGACTCTGGGGGAGGTTCACACCTCGACCACAATACGGTGGAGAAATAAGGAGAGAAGCAGGGCTTCTCTGTTCTGTTCATTTCCTGTCGTACGCTGTCAGAATAGAAAGCCAGAAGCTTTTTAATTGGATGAGTCACGCTTATTTTTAGCCCGATTCCTTTAAAACGGTTAGCGACTCATACATCATAACTACTGTTAAAGAAAAACTAAAACACTAAAATAGCTGGTGTTCAAAACCAATATACAAACCACACTGGAACAGAAAAAAGAAGCAAAAGATGGGTGAACTGTACTGTACACGTACAAGGTGAGTGTATTGTACAAGGAAACGGAAAGTGTCACATTTTAAGGTTATCGCATCTCAAAATAAGACTGATAGCGAGCAAAGCTTTTACAAGAAAGCTCAATTTAAGCCCCTTGACAACAAAATCAATTATCAAACTTCTTGCAAAAAACTTGATTGTCTAATAGATAAGATTCTTGTTTAACAAGCTTTGGAAACACCTCCAAAAAGGTGAATTCCACAGCTAAAAACACAAAATAAAAGATGCAAAAAAAGCTATAGTACTAATATATTGTGCATCCCTACATAATCATAGTAAGGTTGCATGTGTTTCAGCAATGACATTTACTGTCTCATGCACGTTTTATGTAAGTAAAGATGGAATGTCAATGTGAATAAAATGTACAACCAATCAAGGCACGTTCTTCACATGTAAGTAAAGTGTAGCACAGACAAGAGAACAAGGCATCTGCATTGCATCCTTCTCCTTCATGAGCTGCTAAAGCAATATCTCAGTGTCTGCCGTGCAGTGTACACACAAAGTCACACTGATAGAGCCAGCGGTTTCAACATGTAAACCATTTCCACCCAGAATGCTACAACACCCTCCACCCTTCCGAACACAGCAGTATAAAAGCATATTAACATGACACTTAAACCACACACACAGTCTAAAAAAAAAATCTCAGAAATCAAGCAGAGGCGAAAGAAAGTGAAGCTGCGACTTTTGAAGACACAAATGATACAGGATCAACAGAGAATACACTCATTTAAATAAATAGCTCTGATGAAAAGACTGAGGCAATAAAAATATGCCGCTCTGACAGCTTGTATGACATTTGACCTTTCCCAGCATGCTCAGCACGCCAGTGGTGAGATTTACTGCAGCGGGGGAAAAGGCAATGGTGGGCAACCATGACCATCACAGAGTTTAACAACGATCAGCTGGAGATTTCAAATGCGACAGATTACTCTTTTATTTGACATCTCATTCCATTTAAACATTCTTGTCCAAGACAACAGCAGTTCATTTACTGTCAAACACCTGACCTGACACACTTCCTCAAATCTACAAGGCTTAGCAGCAAAGTCGAACCGCTTGTCAGTGCAAAAAACTGCACGAGAACAATAACATCTGTTTTATTCTCCGAATCGTTAAAGTTAAAAAGTCCTCAAAACTTACCTACATTCCCCTGCACTAACACTGTTTGCACACAAGGCTAGATTGTTAAAACAAAAGGCCGTCTGATATTGGCCAGATGAAAATGAGGAAGAGGTCTAAATGCTGAGAGCAAATGAAGATCTATCATAATTCCTCTAACGGTCACAATGAGTTCACAATCAACAGGGAATTTCCACCAAACTTCTGTTTTTCTGTGCATGTGAATGCGTATGAACAATAAAATATTCCTTTTGTTTTATGGATTAATACTACATCGACATCTAGGCCAAGCTGATTAATCAGCTGACATTTGGACATTTTGAGTCAGTTCAGTTGTGTCTGATCATAATTCGATTGTCAAATGATAATCATTTCTGTTTTCAAAGTTTTAATGAATTATGTGTGAAATTAGTTCATGTGCGCCTTAGCGATATACATCAGCCACTAACCAATGTGCTCTCAAGATAGTGTTTTCACTGGCTGATATTGGTCAACCACTATTAAAGATACAATACATAAAATGTTCATCTTTTGGACATCAGAATCATTAATACAATTTATCATTTGCCCACAGCGTTTGAACTTGACATGACTAAATAATGACCATTTTGACAGGCTAAAGAGGTTTGATGTTTTTTGTAACATGTACGAAGTTGGAACTTCTATAGAGTCATAGGGCGTCCCAGCCAGCTCATCTCTCCACAAGCGTGTTTGGAAATCAATTGATTCAAAGATTTCTAAGAATAGCCAGGTTAGAACACACTCTACACTGCATTATCCATTAGGTTCACTGAATAGACCTCTCATGTCTTTACGTGATCAATAGTACTGTCATTAACTAGTAGAAGAAATCACGGATTTGTCAATGCACACCGATTTGTTCAATCTCTTCAGCAAACTGCTGTCATTATAGAAGCTGTCAAACAGCAAAACACACTGATGCTCAACAAAATGACAGGCCATCCCATACTGTATTTAAAACTGGCAGTCTGGAAAGAGACTGTCAGCCATTACAGCCATGTAGCTGTCAAACCATATATCTGCATCCTACAAGACAGGTTAAAAATGATATTTCATTATTAAGGCAGTAAGAACGTCATGACTAAGCATTTCGAAAAAGGTTTTGCCTAACATATACAAAGACATTAAAAGGAGGAAGCCATGTCGGGAAAGCATATCATCATTCTCACAAAGCCTTGTCGTTTACATGGATATGACACACATATATAACACAAAACGCATAGAAAGAAAACAGAAAGTAGCTTAGACAGTAAATATGAGTAAGGATACAAGTTAAGTCCAAATCGAACCCATCCTCTTGATAGCGCCTCTTATTCCGACTGACTATTTCTTTAATTTTTGCAGTCATTGCCATGACAGCAGTTCAAAACACTTCGGTTTTATTCCGTTTTTTGTTAGAAAGGGGGTTGTGTTTGCTCGGAATGGCTCTGTGCCTCTCTGTTTGTGTATGTGTATGCGCAGCGGGCCGGATTACAGCTTCTCGCAGACGGGCCTCTATCCGCTCCGGCGCAGAAGGCCCGACTCTCCCGGTCCCGATCGCTCAGTCCTCCGAGCTGGTGAAAAGGTCCTCCGATCCCGCGGCCCGGTCAAACCGGAACGCATTCGATATAATAACAACAATAGCAAGGCAGAAGTCTGTGTATCCGGCGTGCGCGCCGTGATCAGGTCCAGAGAGAGGAGCGAATCCTCTCCATCTCCGCGGGAAGAAGAAAACACACAGGCGAGCCTTTCCCGACTAGCATCGCCCGCTAGCCACCACTGCTAAACCCCCCCCCTCAAAACCCTCCTAACGAATGATCATCGTCGTCGCTGGATGGCCAAGTTGGTTCCGTGAAAAACGACAACTGACAGTCTCCACCTGAGCTGTGTGTTAGATATGCGACGGTAGCCTTTGGAGAAGCGTAAAGAAGTGCGGTTTATCGGCGGGACTCATCTCTCCTCAGGGCGCTCCGCAGCTCCGCTCTCAAACTGCCATCATGGCTTCCCACGGAGGAAAAAAGAACGTAAATCCGGCACCTTTACACAGAGAGAAAAAACATATCTCGCCGCCAGGAGGAGAACTAGTGCGCGGACGCGTGCCGTTTAGTCTTTGAAATAAGCCAAACGAGCAGTCGCTTTTAAAAATATCAGCTGAAGAAAAAAAGTTAAAAACCACAATACGCTGTGTGGAAGGGAAACGAGCTGAGTTTCAAAGCGCAACGGTGATAAAGCGACATTCGAGTTGAAGGGCGGAAGGATATGAATGTGAGGATGTACGCAATGCTTCTCCCTGTCAGAGCGGTCACGTGCGCGCACGGTGTCGGTACATTGTTTCGTTCCGTGCAGAGCGCTGGTCTCACCCCCACATACATCCAATAGAGTGAGTAACCTATATTTTCCTAGATGATTTTACAGCGGAGTCTGTGGGCCTCCAGGGTCCCTGATGGTACTCCGGGGTTCCACGGAGAAGATATATATAAAACATATAATTTTATTGCATTCTCATTGAATTTATAACTATGAGCTCATTTCTAACTTCATACCTAATGCAGTGGTTCTCAATCCTTTTTAAGGATATGGATTTTTAAAATGAATGTTTTATTAACAATTTTTACACAATAAAAAAATGGTGTTAAAATGTGTTCATTATAAAATTAAAATTTAATTTACATGTATTTCTGCTTCTTGAAATCACACGTAGAAAATAAATTAAAATTGTAAATATTTTAAGTTATCTTGAGGCCAGATTTTCTAAGAACCACTGAACTAATGATCTGTTAAGCAATCATTACCATATGCTTGTTTATATTATTAAGTAACATAAAAAAATAGTTATGTAAATGTTTCTAGTTAGTTACAAATTGTTACTGAGAAATTGTCGCTTTTTACACTACCGGTCAAAAGTTTTTGAACAGCAAGATTTTTAATGTTTTTCTGCACACGAAGCCTGCATTTATTTTTTTATCCACAATACAGCAAAAGCAGTAATATTGTGAAATATGTTTACTATTAAAAATATCTGCTTTCTATTTGAATGTATTTTAAAATGTAATTTATTCCTGTGATCAAAGCTAAATTTTTAGCATCATTACTCCTTCAGTGTCACATGATCCTTCAGAAAACACTCTAATATGTTTATAACTCTTTATTATTATTAATGTTATCATTAATATTTAAAATTTTCAGGATTCTTCAATGAATAGAAAGATTCAAAGCTTTTTTAACATTGTACATTATGCCATTCAAAAGCATGGAGTTATTTATTTATTTATTTATTGGGAAATAAATGATAGAAATTAATACTTTTATTTAGCAAGGATGCTTTAAATTCATCAAAAGTGATGATCAGTGCTGTTCTTCTGAACTTTCTATTCATCAAAGAAACCTGAAAAAAAATCTACTTAGCTGTTTTCAACATACACTAGAAATAGGGCTTATCTTACTTAGTATTTTGTCTTGTTTCTAGTCAAAATATCTACAAATTCTTAAATTAAGATGCATTTACTAGATAAAATAAAATAAAAATGACAAGACTAAATACCTTATGTGATTTTGCTTATTTAGTAAATGCATCTTAATTTTTAGATATTTTGACTAGAAACAAGACAAAAATACTAGGTAGGATAAGACTTTTTTTGCAGTGTAATAATAATAAATGTTTTTTGAGCAGCAAATCAGAATATTAAAATTATTTCTGAAGGATCATAATGATGCTAAAAATTCAGCTTTGAAATCACAGGAATGAATTGCATTTTTAAATATATTCAAATAGAAAACAGTTATTTTAAATATTTTTATACTTGTGATCAAATAAATGCAGTCTTGGTGAGCAGAAGAGAATTCCTTAAAAAGCATCTATAACATTTTTTAGTGTATTAGAGTTAGTAGGCCTACTTACAAAACAAAACTACAGCATGAAACATCTTCAGAAGCATTTTGAGAAATATGACTGACTTATCAGCCTTTTGATCTGTATGCTGGTTCATGCATACTTTGCAAATTAAAGATTAAATCACTGTTGTTTTAGACGTGTGTTGGCCTATACTCGTAATATTAGACTTTATTATAGTAAATGTATGCATATATTTATAGTTTCCAATTAAACTCTTTGTTTCTGATGGAAATTTTTAGAAGCTGGTTAAAGCATTGACACTATAATAATTGACCTTGCGCCACCTGTTGTACACTACATTAAAGTAATCCTTGCTGTTTAATTAATAACACTATGTTTTATGAAAAAAAAGCTAAGCAAAACCTTGAAAAAAAGTGCCTTGAAGAATGAGGGAATAAAAAAGGTAATTTGACACGTTAAACGAAATTGAAATCTCGGTTTTGTCTGTGTGCGTCAGTATTAATTCCTAAATACTGACAAAATTCACCTTTGGCGTGTTTATAGCTGAAGTGTTATCGTTAAAAGGAAATTATTAAAATGATAATTTAAATAAAGCTGAAATAAAATAAAACTTTAAATAAAGATTAGAAAAAAAATGTTGCCCTGGCACTGAACTGAAATAAAATTAAGCTGCAACACTTATTTATACATTTACTAACTGGAAATAAATAAAAGCTTCAATAAAAATAAATTAAACCTAAATAGCAATATTTTTAAAAATCTATCAAATAAAAGCTAATTAAAAATATTAATAAATATTATAAGAGTATATAAATACTAGATTATAAAGATTCTAAAAGAATATAAAAACTATAAATAACCCTGATATAAAGATGTGGCTGTTTCAACATGAAATAGGTGACAATTTCATGGGGTCTTTAAACCCATTCAGCTTTTAGTGTTGCACAACCCTTTTCCTAGAACACCTCTACACACTCTCTCTAATCAAACTCACCCGATTCAACTTGTCAGTACTCCAAGATCTAAAATAGCAAAGGGAGATATCCAAAATGTGTTGGGGGGGCTCCAGGAACAAGGGTTGGGAAACACTGTATTAACACAAGGCACTAGATTTAGGGAAATGGGTGAGTATGTCCTGTCCCCAACACAAAGTAGGTCTCCATGCCTCCAGTGGCTTATTTTATAGATGCTTGTTCCCTGGGAAAATCCATGTCACACATCCTGTACATACTCACTGTAACCTTTCAGAACTGCACAGCACTGCAACTGCAGTTAGCAGATTTAAATAGGGTTACCTAGAACATATTGGATCTAATGCTTTCATCCACACTAAGTCTAATTGGGAATCCCCTAAATCCATTTGGGAATGCCTAGGGTCTAGCGGAGCACACTCATAGCCCTGCTCCCTAAATCCATCCATCCATCATCTTAGGAGTTATTCACCCGTAACAGATTCTGGGACTATTTTCTAGGGCGCATTACGCCTGTGTTCGGGCTGTGACCTCCTATAAACCGATTATGAATGGCTTTTTGCATCATACGGGAATTAAAAGTTCCACAAAACAGTTTGAATGTGCAGTGTAACTGTTAGCCTAAGTTACATTTGCATGATCAGCTATTTTATGTGGTTTCTGTACACTGGTGACCACCAGATGGCAACAGAGGGTCAATAATTCTGTGGATGCACCCAGTTACGCCATCCATCTGTTAAATGTAACTTTTGCCCTTGTTTCAGAAAGCAGAAAGCAAAGCTGTACATACAGTCACACACTGTGAACACCTAAAAAGCAACCACGTGGTCAAAGTTATGTAATCACAGTAAAAAGATTTAATTAAAAGAGACATTCAGATATCCAGATGACATTATATTGCATTCACTGTTAAATCTTTTTTTTTTTTTTTTTTTTTAAAAAAAAAAAAAAAAAAAACAGTGTTATTCATTATTGTCTTTAAAATAAATATTATTATTTTCCCTACTATGCTTTTCCCAATATGGTCCCCAGATAATAGAAAAACAATTGTAAAATGTAAACAAAATTATTCTGGTTTCAAGGTAAAATCTGACTGCTTTTGCAGTTGCATGAACACTGCTTTGATATACACGTCAACTATAAGTTTGGGGTCAGTAATTGTTTTTTAAAAAGAAAATAATACTTATATTTAGCAAGATACAGAAACAATGTTTATATTGTTACAGAAAATTTCATCAAAGAATCCTGTTAAAAGTATGACAGTATCTACAAAAATATTCAGCAGCACTGTTTTCAGCTTTGATAATAATAATAAATGTTTCTTGAGCACCAAATTAGCATATTAGAATGATTTCTGAACAATCATGTGACACTGAAGACTGGAGTAATGGATGCTTAAATTCAGCTTTGCCATCACAGCAATAAATGACAATTTAAAAAGTTATTTTTACAATATTAACTGCATTTGTAATCAAATGACAACTTTGTTGATCATTAGAAACTTTAAAAAGCACTTAAAAAACTTACCATTCCCAAACCTTTGAACAGTACAGTAATTGCTTCATTTAGATTACAACTGATATATATATTTTTTCTTTTAAATGCCATACAAGACACATTTCTAAATACCATTTAAAAACAAGATCTCATAATCTCTTTGGGACTGACAATCTGTTAATCAAGGCACATCAGTTTAAATTTCACAGTTGAAAAGCATGTTCATATTTTCATTTAAAAACGATGCTGTAGTAAAATAATTCTTCACAGGAAATTATTACCACCTCTGCTAACAGCTCGTAATAATGCACCTTCATTTTTCAATGCCTTGAAGTAGTTTAGTGTACTGAGTCGATCTCAGTGTGGATCACATGTGCTTTGATCTTCTGAGGTTTTCTGTGTGTCTGTGTCATCACTGGTCTTTTTGTAGAGAATTGTAATACTCTGTGAGGACCTTCCAGGCTTTAGGGGCCATGAAGCCATCAGGAGGGTTCTCTCCACTGCGGGCCAGCTTGCGCATCCTGGTCCCGGAGATGAACTCAAAATCAGCATGTCTGAATTGTTTGGGGATGGAAGAAAAAAAAAAGAGCTAAAAGCAGGCTACCTTTTCTGTTTCAGTATCACAAAGGAACCACTTTTACATGCAAATAAGGTTTACTTAAGCTCCTGGTTATTGGAAAAAAACATTTGCATACATCACCGCTTTTGGAATTCTCCTATATCAGCATATTTTAAATATGCACATATTTACTGGAAATACTGGAAGTGCTCTGTCTCTCCATTTAAGTATTTTTTATTCATTTTGTCATGAGTCGAGTTGCTTGGTGTGCTTGGTGTGCTTGGTGTGCTTGGTGTACTGGTCTGTATATTAGGAATCACATTCGTTTATTTTGATGTCTGTAAAAAATCTTATTTACTCCTCAGGTCAACCAAGATGTAAATGTGTTTGGTTCTGCATCGAAACAAATTTGGGAAAATTTAGCATTACATAACTTCACCAAAAGTCCAAATTGCTGATAAAACATCACAATAAGCCACAAGTAATCCACATGACTGCAGTCTATCAAATAACGTTTTGTGAAGCAGAAACCTGTGTGTTTATAATTAACAAAACTATCATGAGTTTTGTGGATTACTTGTGAATGATATGTTTTTATTAGCTTGAACTCTGATTCAGACGGCACCCATTCACTGCAGAGGATCCATTGGTGTGCAAGAGATACATGCTAAATTTAACCAGCTCTGTTCTGTGAACTCTCAGTCAGTTTTCAGTTTTTTTTTAGTTTTTTGAGTAAACTATTCATTTAAATTATACCAATAACTGAGTGTTATAACCAGTATGCTTTAACCTACAGTTGAAGTCAAAAGTTTACATACACTTTGCAGAACCTGCAAAAAGTTGATTATTACCTATTTTGCTAAAAATATACTGAAAACTGACTGAAAGTTCACAGGGGATTATACAAAATGCATGTTAATTTTTATTTAGTACTGACCTGAATAAGACATTTCACATAAAGACATTTACACATAGTCCACAAGAGAAAATAATAGCTGAATTTATAATAATTACCCTGTTCGAAAGTTTACATACACTCGATTGTTAACCCTGTGTTGTTACCTGAATGATCCTCAGCTGTGTTTTTTTTTTTGTTTAGTGATAGTTGTTCATGAGTCCCTTGTTTGTCTTTTATAGTTAAACTGCCTGTATGGTGACTGTATGATTTTGAGATCCATCTTTTCACACTGAGGACAACTGAGGGACTTATATGCAACTATTACAGAAGGTTCAAATGCTCATTGATGCTTCAGAAGGAAAAACGATGCATTAAGGTGAAAACTTTTTGAATTTAAAGATTAGGGTAAATTTAACTTATTCTGTCTTCTGGGAAACATGTAAGTATCTTCTGTAGCTTCTGAAGGGCAGTACTAAACGGAAAAAATATGAAATTTAGGCAAAATAAGAAAAACGTACACAGCTTCATTCTGTTCAAAAGTTTTCATTCCCCAGCTCTTATGTGTCGTTTTTCCTTCTGGAGCGTCAGTGAGTGTTTGAACCTTCTGTAATAGTTGCATATGAGTCCCTTAGTTGTCCTCAGTGTGAAAAGATGGATCTCAAAAACATACAGTCATTGTTGGAAAGGGTTCAAATACACAAAAACGCTGAAAAACCAAAGAATTTGTGGGCAGTTTAACTGTTCAGGACAAACAAGGGACACGTGAACAACTACCATTAAACAAAAAAACACAGCTGTGGATCATTCAGGTAACAACACAGTGTGTATGTAAACTTTTACTTCAACTGTATTTTAAATACTGTTTGCACTCACCTTTCTTTATCATAGAAGTCCATAGCTTTCTTGGTCTTATTGTATGCAGCCACTCTGAAGGGGATAATTTCCACAGAGGTTAGTCCAGGAGCCATGGACAGAACTTTACCTCCATGAGATGGATCATACAGGTCCTGTCCTGACTCTGGATGGGGCATCCCAGCAGGATCACGACCCACAATGTAGAAATTAGAACCTGCTACCATCCTTGCACGGCAGTGCCACTGGACCTGACAGACACATGGACAAGGTTAGCCACAAGGGTAGTACTTATATGTTTTGGCTAAAATGAGAGGAGTTAATGGGAATCTTTGGCTGCATCTGAAATCACATACTTTCCAACAACATGGTGATACATTCATAAAACACATATACTATATAGAGTGTATCAGGGTCGGAAACTAACGAGGGCTTGTGGCAAAAATGCCACAAAGGGAGTTTTTAATGTTGTGGGCTGACATGTTTGTCTATGAAGCTAGAATGTGACGAAATTAAAAAAAAAAAGTTTTATATTGTTTTCTATATCGATATTAATAATCATTTTTACTATATAAAAAAACAATAATCTACAATGATGATTTTGGTCATAATTTTGCAGCCCTATGAGCTCCTGTTTTTTTATATGTATAATTTAGAGACAATTTTAAACAGTCTATTGTTATTGACAATAGTTAGTTGTAACGTAACTGGGTAAATGTAAGTATATGACATTAAAGACAACACATGTTTTTTGTAATAATAATGTGATTATTAAAATTGTCTGGAAAATCATTTCCGGGGGCAAATATTCCCCCTTAATAGAAAAGGTCATTTCTGACCCAACGGTTGCAAAGTAATAACTTACTCAAAAGAAGTTCTTAACATTACTTTATTTACAATACCATTCGAAAGTTTAGGGTTGTTAAGATGCTATGTATGTAAGACAACAGTCTTCATACCTCTGTAGGCCCAGCATACAACATAGGGGACGGAAAGATGGCCACAACGGTGGATTTTGGGTCTAGAACGCCATCCTCCAGCACGGCCGCATGCTGTTTCATCCTCCAGTCCAGAGGCACATCATCATCTTTGGTCCAGCCGCCCAAAGGATGCAAAAGCAGCACTGGCCTTCGATACCCGCGCTCCTCCAGTCGTCGACGCGTGTCGGTCATAAGCAGGGCATGGCCATTGTGCACCGGGTTCCTGAGCTGAAAAGCAAACACGGCATCTGGGAAAACAATGGAACGATCAATTCCATTATTTTAATTAATTGTTGCATAAAGTACAGCATATCATTAGTTTCTCAAGAGGGCGCTAAGAAAACAAAAATCCAAGGCTCAAGTGGAGAATCAAATTAACAACTTTGATTCTTATTTGACTTTTTCAAATTGACACCAGCCAGTGAATACTTGAGATGTGGTAAACATGTGACATCTTTTAGCCACACCCTATCTAATAGTATTTTTCCTGCAATCCACATTTTTTCAAGCCAAGAATGTGACAGTTTTTTGATATGGATTGTTACATTATTACATTTTTACCATTGTGCCCTACATGAGTGTTTGGATTCCTTGCTTCATATATAGCCGATACCACCCCTAATGCAATCTCGCTGCCATATTTTTGGCCGCCAAGAACCTGTTTGACCACATGGTTTTACAAAATCACATCCTAGATTTTGAATGACAGTGATTTTTATTGAAGATGCATGGCTACTGTAAAACTTAATTAAGTTTAAACTGTCTCCAGAAGATCACTCTGTAAACCTAGTTACTTGTTAACTCTTAACAGTCCACTTTAACCCATCTGCTTTTACCTGCTTTCATCTCTTTAAATCTCTGCTTCAGCTCCCGTGGAGTGAGACGGTACTGATCCAGCCCATCGTTCCACTTGATTCGCTCCAGTACCTCTAGCTCACCTCCTACCAGCCAATCACCGCTTTCCAAAACCATCTGTTCACAGGCATGTAGTTAGTGTGCATTCGTAAGTTATATCTACAGTCATGTGAAAAATTTAGGACACCCTATTGAATTCCATGGTTTTACGTATCAGGACATCATTAAAAAAAACTGGTTCTTGGCTGGTCTTAAAATTTTGAAAATAAAACCTCAGATGAACAACAACACATGACAAATTACACCCTGTCATTATTTACTGAACAAAAATAAAGCCAAAATGGAAAAGCCATGTGTGACAAAGTTAGGACGCCCTTACTGTTAACATTGGAATTAAGAGGGTAAATAACAGTCAAGCACTGCTAATCAAATACTTTTGATTAACTGATCATCAGCAAGTCTGAGCGCCTCTATAAAAGCATAAGCTTTGACAGTTTGCTGGTTTGGAGCCTTCAGGTGTGTGTTAACACAATGCCAAGAAGGCAAGACATCAGCAATCATCTTAGAGAAGCAATTGTTGCTGCCATCAATCTTAGAAGAGTAATACGGCCATTTCCAAACAATTTGAAGTTTATTCACAAGTGGAAGACATTTAAAACAAACACCTCTCCTTCCAGAAGTGGACGTCCCAGAAAATTCACCCCAAGATCAGACCGTGTAAAGTTCAGAGAAAATGGCAGACAATCCAAGAACTACACCTCAGACTCTACAGGCCTCAGTTAACATGTTAAATGATAAAGTTCATGACAATACCATTAGAAAAATATGGGACAAAAATGGCATGTTTGGAAGGCTTGGCAGAAGAAAGCCTCTTCTATCTAAAAAAAAAACATTGCTGCACAGTTTAGGTCTGCAAAGTTGCATCTGAACAAAACACAAGTCTTCTAGAATAATGTCCTTTGAACAGACGAGGCCTATGTGGAGATGTTTGGCCATAATGCACAGTGCCAGGTTTGGTGAAAACCTAAAGAGCATATCAACACAAACACCTCATACCAAAAGACAAGCATGCTGGAGAAGGGCTGATCATTTTGGGCTTGTTTTGTAGCCACAGGACCTGGGCACCTCACAGTCATTGAGTTGGCCATGAACTCCTCTGTATGTCAAAGTATTCTAGAGTCAAATGCGAGGGCATCTGTCCGACATCTAAAGTTGGGCCAAAATTGGGTCATGCAGCAGGACAATGATCCCAAGCACACCAGCAAATCTACAACAGAATGGCTGAAAAGAAAAGAATCAAGGTGTTGCAATAGCCCAGTCCACGTCCAGAGCTCATTCTGACTCATGCTGTGGTGAAAGCTGTGCATAACCAAATGCCCACAAACCTCAATAAACTGGCATAACGTTGAAAAGAAGAGTGGTCCAAATTCCTCCAGAATTGTGTGAAAGACTGATAAAGTCACACAGAAAATGAATGCTTCAAGTTATTGCTGCTAAAAGTGGATCTGCAGGCAATTGACTCATAGTGTGTCCTAACTTTGTCACACATGGCCTTTCCCTCTTGGCTGTATTTTTGTTAAATAAATAATGACACTGTGTGATAGGTCATGTGATGATGTTGATCTGAGGATTTATTTTTCAAATTTTAAGACCTGCCAAGGACCAGATCATTTTTTATTATGTCCTGATACAGAAAACCATGAAATTCAATAGGGTGTCCTAACTTTTTCACATGACTGAAGCTGTATTTAAATTTTTTATAAAAGCAAATATTACAAATTTCAGAAATACAATTATTTTTAAAGTTTTGTATTTAAAAGACAAGTTTCTGAGTTCCTTTTTCTGGTACTAACTGTATTAAACTGAGACTTCTGAAAGTTTTCTTCAATACTTTGGTGATTTGTTATACATTAATTATCAAGGCATTTGCTGAAAATGATTAATACCTTTATGTAAGGGTGTTTGGGGCAGGTTGTCCCCCACTGGCGAGCACATCTTTCTTCCTTTCGATGCTCAAAGAACTCTGGGTTGCGTAAGATGGCAACACGTTTTCCCTGGTACTCCAGAGCCACAGCCTCACTCCCTTGTAGATGTTCTTTAATCTCCGTTGCAACAGGAAGGACAATGGGTACTGAGAGGTTAATGGTACCACCTGTATTCAGAAATAGGTAAGGCATATATTAGAAATAATTATAAAGAGATGACTGAAATAAAAGAAACTGATTCTTTATAATTATTTCTTTTTTATTAATTATAGAAAAAGCCTCCGCAAATACCCCTTAACAATGCCACTAACAATGTAAATCAGTACACTTTAAATGTTATGCTTCTACTGTTAAAAATACAGCCCCCTCCCCTGACCGATGTTCGCTGACCAACCCAATTAAACCAAACAAAGCCTGTGGGTTTCACAGGAAGCCAGATCATTGCATCATTCTGTCTCTTGAAAGCAGTTTCAGCTCTGGCAACTGCTATTTTATGCATGAAACATCTTCCAAATAACAGTGCAGAGCTTAAATCAGCCTTCTGCTGCTGGTATAAGCACCATCGCCGGCATAAAGACGATCAACCTAAGTCTGATTGCTGCGTGTCAGGGGCGTTTCCTCTGAGGAGGCAAGGGATCCAGTGTCTCCTCAAAATATTGGATGAGAAAAAAATTGTAGTGCAAAAATAAATCAACGGCAATATAACATTATAAAGTATATAAATCACTTGTTTTTCTAAAGAAACGTGTCCAACAGCGACACCAGGAGGTAACGTTACAGCAACAGTCTGCATCTTTCTCACCTCCCATGAGCCCATTGAGTTTTACCACCCCGCCCCCCAAAGCATGCGGTGAGTTTGATGGGGGGGTAATTGCGAATGAATGGGGGAAAGTCACGTAAGAGGAGGTAATGCCTCCATCACGATATGATTGGATATGACTGGTTATGTTTAGCTATGATTGATTCATGCGATAAATCCCGACTCACGTTTTAATGCACGTTCCACATTTGTGAATCAGTCTGAATGAACAATATAATGGCGTTGATGGGAAGACTGATTTAAAAAAGTAAGTAAACAACTCACACACCTAAATATAAACAATTTGTTATGTCAAAATAACACTTAAAATGGCATGAAAACATGATCAGTGGGAAGTTTTAGTGAGTAATCAGCATGGTGAAATTTAGGCTACGTTTACACGACAACGATATAGTTTTTTTAAATGTTTTATGTATACACGACAATGTTTTCAAAAACGATTCACGTTTAAGGTCATTGCACATGGAGTAATTTTGTGTGCGTTTTTCCGGGTTTTTTTTGTATTCGTCATTCTGTCCTATCAAAATGCTTGCTACGGATGTGAATTTTCGGAGGCAGTGTGTAAACGTGATTGACACAACATGAGGTTGTATTTATTTTTTAACGTGCAAAAATTTCGGACTCAGTGTGCAATGACCTTTACACATATCTGTGAAAACTGCCAAAAACGGTGTATTACGTATGCCAGGCCAGTAGTTAGCGCTGTGTTTGTTGGTGCTTGTCTTTAAAATCGACACGTACTGCACGTCTACATACCTAACACGTACTACGCACACGCATAACGTCAAAGATTCAAAGATTCCCGTATTGGGTGTTTACACGGAAACTGTGGTGTTTTCAAAAACTTGCACTTTAAAACCAGTTTTCAAAATTATGTATTGTCAGTCCCTAAAATGCTGTTGTCATGTAAACAAACAAGCAAAATGCATAAAAAGTTTCCTGTTTTTGGCTGAAAACATTGACGTGTAAACGACCCCTTAAAGTAAATTTGTCTGTGAACAATATTTACCGAGCTTTCAAAATAGTCAAAAAGTTAACTATTAGAAAAGAATAGATGAATGTAAGTTCGCAGATAAATATACTGTTTAAATTGTTACTGCCTTGAGGTATTATTTTGGAATAAATGTAAAATGTTAAAAAACACTACCTTGATGAGATTCATACTTGGCTTTAATGAATAAAATAATGATTACATTAATGTAAAAATCTAAAATAGAATTTTCTTTTTCTGATAGTGTAAGTAATGTTTATTTAACCACGAAAATGCGATTGGGGCATGAATTAAGGTTAGATTTAAAACAAAACAAAAAACTTTGAGGACTTCCTCATTGGAACACTTCCACACACCAGTGTGTACTAAAGATTAAAAACTAGTAGTACTAATAAATGGAGGAAGATAAAGGGAGGTGTCTAGTATGGCAACAAGAGTGAGCATGTACGTTACCATCCAGTAGGGTGTTGAAGTGAATGACTTGTAGGTATTCTCTCTCCCTCATGAAGCCCTTTAGAGGACTAGCCCATCCTTCAGCCAACACCTGCACCCACTGTAGGTCCAACTACACACACAAATACAAAGAGCGGTGTTTACAAACGGAACAGTTTGCTAATATCATATTCCTCCAAATGTCTGTTCTGACTGATTGTCTGTAGTATTATATAACATCATGGAATAATAGCTGAGAATAAGTTTAAGGAACAGCATTGTTGTGGTTTCTGGAATAAATCTGAATTGAAAATTGCACACTGTCCACGGGCTGATAAAGCAGTTGTGTGTCATCCTGCCAATAGTTCACTCATATTTATGAACACATGAACTGGTCCCTGGCCTTGAGGACGAATGCTACTGGTTACCTTGGTGATGCTGATAGAGGACAGAGTGCTGGCGTCTGTCTTTGCCAGCTTCAGTCTGTTCTCAGGCACAAAGAGTTCATTAATCTCCTCTACAGCTCCAGCGGGAACGATGCTCTGCGAAAGAGAAATCATGAAAGGGTTGAATAAAAAAAAAAAAAAGAAAAACTTCTATTAAATGGCATGTGCAGCTGATAATCTAGGGAGCTATTTTTATCTGATCTGACCCTTAAAAATGACTTTCATTGCTATAATTGCAATGTTGTCAGGTTTGATCAGTAATAGTAGATGTGAATTCCTTGATGTGAATAAAATTATTTACATTTTGCAACACATTTTTACAGTATAAAGATGATTGCTTATTACATGTGTGAAACTTTTTTATTACAGTATCTAAGTAACATCTATCAATTTTGATCAGCTTAATACATCTTTGCTGAATACAAGTGAAGCTGACATGTTATGAAAAATCAGACTTTTTCTGTGTTTAAGTGCAATAACCATCTCTGCAAGCTTGTGAACAAACAGCACAGATTTCACTCCTCCTGTGACGTACAAAGGAGATCTTATAATATTACCGCCCATTAATCTGCACGTTTCCACCAACGTTGCCGTCAATTTCGTTTGTGCAAGGAACAATGGTGTACCAGTTCTAACGCCATGGCAAAAGTTCAAGCAAAGCATGCTAACTGTTCTGTCTTTGGCTCAGGGTTGACAGTTTTTTTTTTTTAACAACAAAACCCGCCTAATAGCTACTCAAAACTAGCCCAAAACTAGCCCAATCAGATTTTGAGGGGGTCCCCCATTAAAAATCACATCTCAGGGGATAAAATACATGTTTTTTTGTCGGGGTTCCCCTGGTACATTCATATTTCAGGGGCTAATTATGAGGCTATTAGGGTTGCTTCAACTCGCGGACATCAAAAACAAGTCACGGCAACAGTGTTAAAGTAAAACCACAGACTTGGCAACACTACTTTGGCTACACAGACCAGCACAGAACATTATTTAGAATCTCAGCTTCAGAGGATTGATTTATTTACTGTGTATTACGCTGCTGCAACAGACATCTAATATAAACAGCTGTTAACCTTCAGAGACATAACAGACTGTTTTGTAACTCACGGAAAATAGGGCGGGGAGCAGCAGCTCATTTGCATTTAAAGAGACATGCACAAAATGTTTCTGCTTCCACTCAAAATAGG
The DNA here is from genome assembly GCA_012976165.1 of Labeo catla. Lineage (NCBI taxonomy): Eukaryota > Metazoa > Chordata > Actinopteri > Cypriniformes > Cyprinidae > Labeo > Labeo catla. Next base: position 540,979 of record VONZ01000245.1, read on the forward strand.
CATTTTTCAAATTGATATAATAAATGATGGGGTATTTTAAGCTCAAACTTCACAAAAACATTCTGGGGACACCTGAGGCTTATATGTGACCCTGGACCACAAAACCAGTCTTAAGTTGCTGGAGTATATTTTGTAGCAATAGCCAAAAATACATTGTATGAGTCAAAATGATTTTTTTTAGGAAATTAAGTAAAGATCATGTTCCATGAAGATATTTTGTAAAATTCCTACTGTAAATATATCAAAACTTAATTTTTGATTAGTAATATATATTGTTACGAACTTTATTTGGACAACTTTAAAGGCAATTTTCTCAATATTTAGATTTTTTTGGATCCTCAGATTACAGGTTTTCAAATAGTTGTATCTCGACCAAATATTGTCCTATCCTAACAAACCATACATCAATGGAAAGCTTATTTATTCAGCTTTCAGATTATGTATAAATCTCAATTTTGAAAAACTGACCCTTATGACTGGTTTTGTGGTGATCCATGGTCACATATTACATATTATAAAAAGAGGCATAATAGATCTCTTTTCATTTCTTAAAAAGAAGAAAAATCTAACCTTAAACTTTTAAATGCTAATGTATTTTGCCTTCGACAGAAGAAAAAGACAATGGGTTTGGAATGACATGAGGCTAAGTAAATAAATAATGAGTTTTATTGTTTGTTAAACAATAAAATTGTTTAACAAACAACTGTTAATTTTTACTACAAGTGAACTGGAGTAAAACAATCCTACCCTATCTACTAAGGTTTTGTCCTTCAAACAGATATGGTACCAGAGGCTTTGCAGGTAGTTTAACCTTGGACTTCTGACCCTGAGGTACTTTAACAATAAAGGTACGTGCACCAACTGGGAAATGGCAAATGAAGGGTATTCCCAAGCTTGTGTTCAGCTCCTGACTAACCTGCTCCTTCAAAAGGTCAACGAGCTGCTGAATGCATTCATTCACTGTGAGCTCTCCGGTCTTCAGAATCAGCTCAGGAGCATCTGGAGACTCATACTCAGAATCTATACCGGTGAAACCTGAGTAAAAAATGCAGGAAGGCAAATAAATGTTTGGTTTTTACAAAATGCTACTTGGAAATGCACAGTTTTAAAGTTTCGCTTTTTAATATCACCTTTAATCTCTCCAGCTCTTGCTTTTTTATAGAGTCCTTTAACGTCTCTGCTCTCACACACTTCCAAAGGAGCGTTCACATACACCTCAAAAAATGGCAAACCTGATTTGTCATGAATCTTCCGGGCCTCATCACGGTCCTGCAGAGGTAAGATGTTGAGCATTACACATTTTCTATGGTTAAAAATGGTTAAAGAAAATGAAAACACAGCAGTCGGTTTTGGTTACTTTGGTTATGTTCATTTGTAACTCACTTTGAATGACAGTATTTTCTAAAACAAACAACTGGTGGCCATTAATACTGCAGTGGATTTAAAACCTCTCAAAACATCTTAGGGTTGTAATATTGATTTGAATCTTTGATTTAAAATCTAATTTCACAGTATTAGTGATAAAACAATCCCAGTCGTTGGTTAGATAGCTCACTTTGGTAAACGGAGAGATGAAACTTGTAATGCAGACAAGCCCAGCATCTGCAAACAGTTTGGCCACTTCAGCAATACGCCGAATATTCTCCTCTCGATCCTCAGAAGTAAAGCCCAGGTTCTTATTCAGGCCGTGACGGATGTTATCACCATCCAAGGAGTAGCAGGGAATGGCATGAGAGACCAGATACTCTTCTAAAGCGAATCCCACCGTTGTCTTACCAGCCCCTGACAGACCTGCGTTCACACACAAAGTTATTTGTTACACTTGGAGATTATTTGATATGGCTACACTACCATTCAAAGGTCAGTTTGCCAGATTAGATTGTAATGATATTCACATGACATTTTTACTGTATTTTTGATCAAGTGCATAAGAGAGAAATCTTACCAACCCCAAACTTTTAAACAGTACTTTATAAAACGATAAAAAATAGTGTGCAATTAAAATTACAAATTGTGATTAATCTCATGATTTTTTTACTTCCTTTTAAGTAAAGAAAAAAATGTTTGCAAGTTGTTTCCATTAACAAGGAACATGTATCTGTTTCATTTTCATGACATGAAACTTGAGTCACACTGAGGGAGCAGTGGAGGTACAGAAAGCAAAGAAATTGTACTGAAAAACCCATTGTGTTGAAAAACTTTATCATCAGCGCCTGAGGTTTCAAGTTCTGACAAACTTGTTTTACAGGTGTCACGGGTTCATGAAATTATTTCCCCATTTCAATCTGGTTAGTCTGACATCTTGTGTCATTCCTATTTTTAAACAGAAGCATGTTTTGGATTTCTTTATTCAAACATGTTGCACATTTTGCATTATGTATTTATTTTAACTGGTTTGTGTGTTCATGCATTACCTGTGAGCCAGACTGTACATCCTCTAAAACCTCCTCTGGTTCCCACAACCTGCCCTCTCTTGCTGCGACTGACATGATGGGCCTGGTAAACCACATTAGTGGACTTTTGCAGATCCTACAAACACATATGCATATTGTTATGTAGTATTAGAATATTATTTCTATCACGACAACTCTCTGAGGGTTTAGCATGGTAATGTGTTACTCTTTTTGGTTTTGACTTGTTATCGTCCATGCATTCACAACATGCTGCTGTGAGCATGTAAGAAATACTGCTGCTGCACATATAACATATGAAATACCCCCCATATAGCATGCATGAATCACCCCATAGCAGATCTACAGGTGGAGATGGGGAAGGTGGAGGGTCAGATATTTGACTGTTGAGCAGCAAACTCATTGGCTGCTGATACGAAAGAAAACCAATCAGCTGTGCCATGTGATAATGATGTCATCATGTCAGACTGAGTTTGACTTATCTGAGCGATTATCTGAGTTTAGAGCCACATTGCATTCAAGGGATACATTTCATCAGTTCGTGCTTTACCTGGCAATCAAACCCATGACACTGGCATTGATCGCACCACTCTCTACTGTTTGACCTACAGTGCATTAACCTTTAATGTACTTTCTTCTAATTACAGTATGACAGTATAACAGTTTATGACTTATAAAGACACACAGAATGATAAACAACAACGGTTTAAATAAATAGAACGGTTTAATAAATAGATATGGGAATCATAGAGTTCGATGATTCTGTTTCTTTAATGGATCCAGTATATATATATATATATATATATATATATATATATATGTATTTTTTTTAAATAAAATATTTATCAAGGATTCATTAATCAAATCAAAATTAACTTTCAATTTATTTCAATAAGTTTACTGTTTTATTGTATTTTTTTTTTTTAAGTCTTTCTGAACATAATAGACTTCAAAAACATCTTACTAACCCCAAAAATTTGAACAGTGTGTGTATAAATAATAAATCAAAGCAATGGACATAAGTTTTCCAATATGTCTTTAGTATTCCATAGATGAAACTGATATTAACCAAATCATAAAGATGCAAATTACTTTACTTCACTTTTCCTAGTTTGGAAAATCCATAGTGTGCATGCTGTGAAATGTACAAAGTGTTTGTGGTATGAAGGAAAAATAAGTACTTAATATATCATTGTGTGTTACAGCTATTTGCCTCAGATTGGGTGTCATAAATACAATGTGGTCAGTGTGCAGCTGTTGTAGCCTTAATGATGTGGCTAACTCGCATCTCTCGCTCTCACAAACACTCATACGCTGTATTGCCTCAAGGTGGAAAAATACTGGGTTTGTGCAGGACGAGCTGCAGGAAAACCAACGCTGCTCTATAAACAGACCATTACATTCATTAACTAGAAATGCATCAGCTTTGGACAGGACACACACCCTCACACAGGGTCAGATATGAAATTCTTGCTGGCTGTTACAAGTCAGATAAAAGAAAAGGATAAATCATGCACTTACAACTCAAGTCAATGACGTAATTTAGCTATACACTCAGCCTTTTCTTCATACCCCTGTCTCGAATTTACTTGCGGAGTGCGTGAAAAACAAATAGATTCATTCATACACACCCTAATGATTTCTAGTGAATCGCACTGACAGACCACCTCTCTTAAATACACGCTTTCTTTCTTTTTATTTTTTGTGCTAAAGGCATTCAGTCCAGTATAGACTTTTTTAAGAATGAAAACTGTAGAAGTCAAAGATAACAGCCTGAATATATGAATAAAAGGCATTAAATCAGCTAAATAAACTCTAACCTCTGAACAGGGTCTAACAGACTCTGGATCTTTGTAGGCCTGTCTTACAGGCTGCAGGTGTCATATTTCAGTGTTTTCTAAGACAACAGATCTGGGTAGAATCTTGTAATGTTTTTGTAGGTTTGTTTTATAAGATGTTTTTTTTTAACTGACATCTGGCTATCCTTAACAAAAAGGAATGTGGAGGGGCTTCTTTGTCCTTCTGAGTAATAAGTGACAGAGGAGGCAGCCATTTTAAAAGTTTCTGCTGCTTTTATCAGTGAAATCAGTGCTTCAGAGTGGTGTTATTAATTTAGTTATCATTTGAAGTGATTTCTAAAATTTTAAAATAATATTTTATTGAAAGCACATTGAAAAAAAAACTCCTCCCTGGTGTTTTACTTTTATCTCTGAGACATTTTACATAAAGTTTAATATAAAGTTAAACATTTATCTGGTGGTTTATTGACTCAGTATAATGGTATACAGCTTGCATGCACGAAACAACCAAAAAAAATCAAGCATAATACTTCTCAAGTTCTGGGCGCCTCTCTAGTTGAACTCTGATCCATGACTTGGACTATATACACACAAGTATTTTTTTAACCACTCTAGCAGTGGTTTTGTATGTTGAATTCACATCAGTTTCAAAACTTTCTTAAACTTTTTTTTAAATTTTGTCCTCCAAACTATTCCAGTGTTATCATAATGAAGTGATATAGCAGTTTGACGAAAAAGTGAACAATCACACCACACTTGCATACGTTTAGACAAGAATCAACTATATAGTAAAAAGCAGATTTTACTAAAAAATTAAAGTTGACAGATATTTTTCATAAAGTTTTAAATGGTGTAAATGTATAGATAAATGTATTAATTTCAATGCTAATATCAAACAATTATTTTGTGCAATATGACATTTTTCATCACTTAAAACAATTATGAAGGAATGCAACGAATAACTAATCCAAAGCGTTTCTTTACATTCAGTTACAAGAGCCAGTTTTCTGGCAAGCTTACATTTTGACAGTGTGCACCAAGGACAACTGCGTTCAATGAACTATATCTCCGTAAAGTTCAACAGGGCAGTAGAGCTTTAGTAATCAAAACGTGTAGTACAGCTTTAGTAGTCAAAACGTGTGAAAACTATTCAAATTTCTGTTTAGTATTCATAATTATTTTATTATTTCTTTTTTAATTAGTTTTCGTATTTCAGTGTTATGCCCTATAATTTAACTTGCTTTTACGATTTTTAAAACCTAGCTTTACATTGACTTGCAGCTGAGCGCTTGCTCAGTATCTTCCCAAATGGTCGCAGGCAGTTATATAACACATGAAAAAAAAGTTAGCTGACATTCCGAAGAACCCCATGTCTATGCATCTCCGACATCCCCTGCAAAACACGCCGAACGCCTGAGGAACGCCAAAGAAAAAAATACAGCCCTGACAAAATAAACAACCCACTACAGAGTAGTTGTGCTAGGGGCTTCCTGTCTAATCTCACCGGTTTTGGTTTTGCGTTTCCAGGCATCTCGCTCCGGTGCAGTGCGCTCGGGTTTGGACTTTCGCTCGGAGGCGGGGCGGACTCAACTCGCAGATGAACTTCTTGAAGGTAGTTTGTGAAGACGCGGAAAGAGAAGTGTTTTTAACAGCGTCGCGAGACACGTCGCATTCCAACGGCCCTGCCCTCGTCCCACCTCCCGAGACCCGCAATCTGCATACGGCTGAATGGAGAGCAGTGTGCCGGTATGAGACTGTAAGGCACTGAGGAGGTGGGATCATGAGCTACGGGATAGAGAGGGGGCGGGGAGAAGGATGTAAAGAGAAAAAGAACCCCTTGTTCTGCTTTCATGTGTAAAATTGAAATGATTTTTGGGGAGAGTCAAAATGATTTAATGCTTTTTGAGGGAATTTTTAAAAATGCTCGTCAACTACCTAAAGTACTCTTTAAACAAAACCTTTTTTTGTATTACAGGCTTATATGAAAAATAAAATGCCATTTCTTCTCTATCATGAGAAACTTTCAACTTGGACACAAGTTTGCTCCCAAGGTCCAGTTTATTGTACTGACAAATACAACAAATAACACTTCCAGTCCTTCCTGATTAACAGATTCAAAAAAATAAAATAATAATAAAAAAGGAATCTTTAACATTAAGCAATTGCATTCACAAGGTAATTATAGTCTTTTTTCACACACCCACCCCCACTTACAGATTTAATTGACTTCTTTCATAAATTGCATTGACTGCTCTAAAATGAGACACCAATGTTTCAGGAGTTTAGGACACAGAATAGGACACATGCTTATTCGATAACTGTTTTATTTCCTATTTAGGTTTATGCATAAACTTTATTTTTTAAGATTGTTTTTTCCAAGACATTGTTAGATGCTAGTGTTTTCTGTCATAACTATGCAAACATTTGATTTCAAACCCAGTTTCATAGCTATTAAACTATTTTTTGTTATGATGTTATTTATGTTATGATCTTGTTATGACATATAGCGCGGTGACCCGAGTTCGATTCCTGTCACGAGGTCCTTTGCCGAAGCCGCTCCCCTCTCTCTTCCCAGCTCTTTCCTGTCATCTCTCTACTGTCCTATCACAATAAAAGGCATAAAAAGGCCCAAAAAATAAGTAAAAAAAAAGTGTGAATTTGTGGTGGCTGTGCTTTAAACTAAATTATTACACAGCTCAGACTCATTTGGGGCAACTTAAGTCAGTGCTATATGCTTGATAATTTTTCTTAACAGTTGAAAATATTAGAAATTTATAAAAGTAATCAAAAAGTAATTAAAAGTAATAAGTTACATTATTTTAATAAAGTAATTGAAAAGTTACACTACTTATTACATTTTAAATCAAGCAACTTGTAATCTGTAACCTATTACATTTCCAAAGTAATCTTCCCAACATTGCATAAATATATGTATTGGAGATATACAATGCATATAATGTATAACAAGGTGCAGTAAACGGTAACACTGTTTGCACTACAAACCGGTATGCTCATAATCAAGATATCTGGATGGATGTTTGGTCATAGCTAGTTTGTCAGCTTTGGAATTTTAGCTATCTTACTGGTCCATCATATTACAAAGTAATACTGTGGGTTTAAATTTGGATATATTTATATATATATATATATATATATATATATATGTAAAAAATATATACTTTTTCTTTCATTTACTGTTCTATGAGCAGTAAAACATTGTGTAACCTATGTCATTCTGTTTACTTGTTTCTGCAAATCTCAGTTTGCGGGCCTTGTGTTGTACTTTTATGTTCATGAATTGTTCATTTTACACACAGTCTCTTGGTCGCAGCCTTCCAGAAGAGCACGGTAGTGATTCTTCACATCTTCATACATTGGGACTGGGTCGGTGAGTCCAGGCAAGGTCAAAGATTTCTCATTGAGTCGCACACCCATTCTAATGCCCTCAGGGCACTGATACAGCACTACCAGCAGGTTGGCAGTATACGGCACAATGTTCCCACTTCTAAATATTCTGTTCTGCTGGGTTGCAAAGTTAGTTGAGCTGAGAGGGATGTCATCCTTGAACATATCCAGCAGGGTGAGGAGGGGTAACAATGTCTCAGCATGGCCGACCTGCACTGTTACAGCCTCGGAAACAGTACCATTAAAGCTGAGAGAGAGAGAACACAAACGATAATACAGAATTAAACAGAGAAAAGCTAGAACACCTTGATGTAAACTTTTGATGTCAACTGTATATATACAGTGTTGGGGAAAGTTACTTTTAAAAGTAATGAATTACAATATTGCATTACTCCCTAAAAAGTAACTAATTACAACTAGTAACTACAACTAGTTACTTTTTATGGAAAGTAATGGGTCACGATACTTTTGCATTACTTTCGCAATACTTTTTAAATCTGGGTAGGGCTTGCTTGTTGTTTTTAATATAAAGAAATATTATATTTAGCAAACGTAAAAGCCCTTTCACAACAAAACATGAAATGAATAAGCCTCAGGCTGAAGAAAAAGTAAAATCACATCTGTACAGTGGAACTGTAGGGGGAAGTTAGTTCAACACTCTTCAGGAGTAAAAAAAAAAATTAAGCACTAATGTTAGTTAGCGTAATGCTAACATCATTTTTGCTTATTAGTATGGTTGAATTGGATCATCGAAGGTCAGCAGCAAAGACATTCGTTAATAAAATGGCATTAAATGCATAAAGGATATTTGTGTTATTTAACATTTAATTATTGCAGGTTTGCATCATATTCTGAATTTCATGTTCATGTTCACATTTATTCTAGAGCTATCATGTTTACACAGGACACACAATGCCTCTGTACTTATTCCCAATTTCTCTCAACATGAGGGCAGAAGACTTGTCAATAAATAAATGGAAAAACAAAGCAACTGGCGTTATTTGAAAAATATGCTTTACTTTACTAGTTACTTGAAAAAGTAATCTGATTACGTAACTCGCGTTACCCCCAACACTGTGTGTGTGTCTGTGTATATATATATATATATATATATATTAAACTGAAGAGTATGGCGGGTCAAATTCAGACAACACAAAATCTAAAAGCGTCAAATTGATTTGCAACCTTATATATGGCCACTAAAGAAATGCAATATAATAGTTTACATAATCTACCATAAATAGTTCTGATGGCATTTCCTTAAAGTTTAATTAGAGTTTTCTCACATTGCACTTGGGCTTTCATTACAAAGCCCAAAAGACTTGAATTACAACTCGTAGTTTGGATTTTTTTTTTTTTTACAGATGACATGAGTCACGTTGTCTAGGTACTAGATTTCTCCCTTTCTTCTGTTTGCCACCACTGATTGTGAAGGAGTCACCCATAACCTTTGAACATGACTAAAGGTAATCTTTAAAAAGAAAAAAAAAAGAAAAATATATACATATATGCACATCAATGTGCTTACACTGAGAACAATGAAACAAACACAAAGGGATTGTGAACAGGGAGCTCACCAATAAAACCCAACATACTACAGAAGAAAAACAGCAATATGCACTACCTGCTATGTAATGATTCACAAAACACATATCATAAATGGGCCTGTGCGTGGTTTTCTGAATGTGTAGGCTATGTGAATTATAGTTATTATTGAAGTTATTACTTCATAAACATTTGGCAAAGCCAATTAAAAGCTGATGAATGCTAAATAACCAAAAACTTTCCCTGCAAATCTGTTGAGTAATTAAGCAACACTAGCAGAGAAAGGTAGACTTTTTGGTGGTAATGTCAACACAAAGTCATATTATTAAGAATTTCAGGAAGATTTGCCAAACACTACTTAAATATAAACTGGAAAGACATGTTTGACTCTTGTGCTCACATCTTGCAACTTGTGCATGACACAGCATTTTACAAACATAACGCTGAAGTAAATGTAATTTGATTGATTCCACTGCTCGAAAAGTTTAAATCACATTTCACAAACTGTGAAGTGATACTTGGAGATGCTAAGGCTGAGATTTTGTTTGTTTGTTACGTATAGGATGTCTCACAAGGGCATGTTTGGTCAAAAACGAACAGTTGTAGAATATACTCACTTGATCTAATATTGCAACATCATTCTGACATCAAGCAGTGAGTTTTTAAATAACTGGTACCATGGACAATGATAGATGCTAATTTTATCAAACATGGTGACAACTAAACTACCTGCAACCACTTCTTCTGCATTAAAACACATCTTAAAATGACTGATCATGACTGATGTGAATTTCACAGCACCTGAGTGAATTTCATAGCCAAGAATTTAGCCAGTCTAATGGAGTATATTTGTCTTATTTGCATCTTTTCTGATGCTATACTTTTATATTTGCTTATTCATAATGAACAGAATGGTTAAAAAAATATAAGCATCAAGAAGTGAATGCAAAACCTGTTTGTTTGGATTTCTGGAAATGGCTAGAGGAATAGTTGACTAAATTACCTAATTTGAAATTTCCAACATTTACTCATCGTCATGCTGTTCTAAATCTGTATGCCATTTTTCGTCCATCAATCACGAAAGGAGAAGTTAAGCACAATGTTCAAGCTGCTCTTTTTTCTGTCTGAGAAACCAAACAGTGGCTACAAGCTTTTAACCTCTAAAAAGGTTTATAAGATATGATATTATGACTAGAAGTTACAGTAAGTCATACATTCTGAATTATGGCGAAAGTATCTCAATAATTACAAATGACATTTATAAAGTAAAAGAGCAAATGATTATTCTCAAACAGGTTTGACTCCTAAAGAATGGCTAAATGTATACATGTAAATACAAGGACACGTATGCTTATTTGTGGATACCCTCAACCATCTAGTTTTATGACACACACATATCCCCCCACACCTAAGTTTGCTTAACTTTCAGTATGACGTTCAAACACAGAAAAGGATGTTTAACAGACCCAAGAGAATAATGAATAGAAGGATTGCTGATTATTACACAAGAGAATTATATTACTGTAGTTCCGGCTCAGAAGCTGTGTATTCTGTGTAATGTGGCGTGTTGGGGCTCTGTGTGTCAAGTGGGCAGTGGGCCGTATTTGTGGTGTGACGCTAGTTAGACTATAAATTTAACAAAAAACACTTTTATGCATGAGCGACTGCTCTCAAATAAAGATATTATTGGTTAGACAAACACTCTATCTTTCTGGCTGCATTCACACATAATATTTGGGATTGACAACATTTGCTGTAAGGTTCAGTAGTAGGCAGAAATGGATCAAACAATGGGCAGGTAACCAAAGTCAAAGTCAATGCCCTTCGATGGCCTTGAGTAATGCCTGATATCAGAGTGACAGATAATGATCAAGCAAATATTGTCTTAGCCTTCTCTGGTTATATAGGTTGTATTTTTTCTTTCTTCTCATCTCAAACACTTATTTGATCACACAATGTTCACATTTTCTGTATCTAAAAGAGGTTGACAGACCAAAGCATGTGTCTCATGTCAAACACTACCACTCAAAAAACTGAGGTTAATAAGATTTCCATTTCAAATAAATGCTATTCTTTTAAACTTTCTTTTCATCAAAGAACATGTACACTTTTAAAAACAAAGGCTCCAAAAAGGGGTGTTTTTGCTGCGAGAGACCATTTTTGGTTCCCATTAGAACCTTTCAGTGAACAGCTCTTAAACCATTTTGAAGAACATTTTAAAAATCTAAAGAACCTTTTTCGACTACAAAAGAACCTTTTCTGCATTTGAAAGTTTCCACTGATGTTTAAGTTTCTTCATGGAACCATTGATGCCGATAAAGAACCTTTACTTTTAAGAGTGTATGATTGTTTCTACATGTATACCAGCACAACTGTTTTGATAATAATAAGAAATGTTTCTTGAGCACCAAATTCAACATATTAGAATGATTTCTGAATGATCATGTGACAATGAAGACTGGAGTAATGGCTGCTGAAAATGAAGCTTTGCCAACAGAGAAAAAAATAATTTTTTTAATATATTAAAATAAAAAAAAAAGTTCTTTTAAATTGCAATAATACTTCACATTATTGTTTTTACTGTATTTTTGTCAAACACATGCAGCCTTGGTGAGCATGATTAGAAAAGATTTCTACTGTGATTTCAAATTAATACATCTCATATAACATCAGTTGAATTTGTTCCTAAAATTCCCTTGAAAAGTAGGTAATAAAGACATTTTCAACTAACTCTCGCTTTTGCTCCTGGGATTTGGTTTCTTAGTTAAAAGACTAAACAAAGACAAAGGGTGAAACGGATGTTCCCTCGACACCCTCACAGCTAAACTAAGACTCCACTAGCTAAAAAAAACTAGGCTTTTTTCAGTCTGTACCTGCTGAACTTATTCATTTACTTCTTAGCCATAATAACTGATACTGCTGTGAAAGCAGGTACCAGACTCTCAATTTTTTCCCCATCTGTTTTGGTGGGAATAAAACTTTTTTTTTTCCCTCAAGCCCATTGTGACACAAAAGTAAAAGTTATGCATTTTATAAAATAAAAGAGACAGCACAGTGCTCTTACTTGATCTGGGCTACAGCTTGGTCAAGACGATGGAAAAGATCATGGAAGAGGATGCAGCTGGACTTGCTGTTGATATCATGTCCGTAGCTTCGCTTCCAGTACTGTTTCAGGTCACTGGAATACTCCATCACCTGAAGAGACACAACACAGTGCTTTTTAACATCTACAGATGCATTTGATTTCTCACCAGTGATATATTTTTGTGGAAACTATGATTAATAGAAAGATCAAAAGCATTCATTTGAAATAGGATTTTTGGTATAAATGTAAAAGTCGTTACTGTCAACTTTTGATACATTCTTGATTAATAAAAGTGTTCATTTCTGTAAAAAACAAAAAATAAAGTATATATATATATACAGTGCCTTGCAAAAGTATTCATACCCCTAGTCTCACTTAGTCAGACCTTCAGACTGACAGCAGAAGGTCTGGGAACCTTGGCAGCTTTGAATGGCCAAGGCCTCAATAGGCCACATGAGGTAAAGCAACCAATTTCGTTTTGTGCTGCGTCATGTTTAGGGGCATGGTAATGTCCCCACAATAACAGACTGGTGTGTAAAATTCCAAATACTTTAAAAAATATATTAGAAATATTTTAGAAAATATTTTAAAGATTCAAACTGCAAACTTTAAATATTTCACATACTTTTGAAAATCCAGTTTTTTAGTTGATCCTGATAAGCACTCATCGTCACAGTTGTAAACACAACGGCATTATTCTTCTATGAGGGGGTTTGGCATCTCAGCATCTTTGTTTCCAGGTGGAACGTTAAAGAACACAACACACACATCTTCTGGAAATCCTGTATAATTTAGCCAGTCCAGTGACGACTTCAAAACTTCTGAAGTGTTTCCACTTTTGTGTGCCATGTGCATCAGACATTCAGCGATCGTTTCAAGGGTGTGACGTCCGACACTGAAACTATCACACCCCTTCATTTTTTTCACGTTTTATTATGTTGCAGCCTTATGTTAAACTGCTTTAAATTACTTTTTTTCACATCAATCTACACTCCATACACCATAATGACAACATACAAAACAGATTTGTAACAACTTTGCAAATTTATTAGAAATAAAAAATTAATTGAAATTATTTAATTGCATAAGTATTCATACCCTTCTCTGGGACACTTGCAATTTAGCACATGAGCATTCATATTGCTTGTAGATGTTACTACACTTTGAGTAGAGTTAACCTGTGGTAAATTCATTTGAATGATTATGATTTGGAAAGCCACACACCTCTCAATAAAAGGTCTAACAGCTGAAAATCCACATCACAGCAAAAACCAAGCCCTGAAGTCAAAACAACTGTCTGTAGAGCTCAAAGTAGAGATCTAGGGAGAGTTTTTTTTTTTTTTTAATTCTACTGCATTGAATTTGCATTTAATTTCTCACTGGTGCACATTAACATTCAGAAATATATTTGCTGTTTTAGCTTCAAACATACACTACTGTAGAAAAGTTTAGGATTGGTAAGATTTTTAAGATTTTTTTTGGTTTGTTTGTTTTATGTAGTCTATTCTGTATATCGGGGCTGATTTATTTGTTAATAAAAAAAAGTTAATACTGTGAAGTATTATAACAATTTCTATTAACTGTTTTGTATTTTAACATATTATAAAAATGTATTTTTTTTCCTGTGACGAAAAGCTGAATTTTCAACATCATTACTCTAGTGTCACTTTGGCCACTTCGAATGGCCAAGGCCTGGCCAAGAGGCCATATGAGGTTGTTTTCTGCAAAAAAAAAATCTTCTGCACTGAAGGTTCACAGAAGCATGTGTCCTCCATTCTTCATAATGGAAGAAGTTTGGAACAACTAGGTTTCTTTCTAGAGCTGGCCTCCTGGCCAAACTGAGCAATTGATGGATAAAGGCCTTGGTTAGACTGGTGACCAAGAAGCTGATGGTCACTCTAGTTGACCTCCATGATCATATATGCAGATGGGAGAAACTTACAGAAGGACATACACCAACTGCAACACACCACCAATCCGGTCTTTATGGCAGTGTGGCCATACTCAATCCTCTCCTCAGTGAAGATACATGAACACACACTGATATTTACTACAAAGCACCTAAAGAACTCTCAGATTGTGAGAAACAAGTTTTCCTGGTCTGATGAACCTCAATTCCAAGCATCATATATGAAGGAAACCAGGCACTGCTCATCATCTGCACAGCAAAGTGTGCTGGTAGCAGCCTCATGTTGTGGGGCTGTTTTTCAGCAGCAGGGACTGAGGGACTCATCAAAGTAGAAGAAAAGCTCAGTGCACCAAAATATTGATATAGCCTTAATGAAAATCCAGTCCAGAGCATTCAGAACCTCAAGCTGGGCAGAAGGTTCACCTTCCAACAGGACAATGACCCTAAGCACACTGCAAGAGTGGCTTATAGACAACTCTGTGAATGTCCTTGAGTTGCCCAGCCACAGCCTGGGCTTGAACCCAATCAATACTTTCTGGAGAAACATGAAAATGCCAGCCCCCATCCAAGCTGACAGAGCTTGAGAGATGAGGAGGTGAGATAAAGAATGGCAGATAATTGTCAAATGCTGATGTGCAAAACTGGTCACATCATACACAAAGAGACTTAAGGCTGTAAAGGTGCTTCAACTAAGTACTGAGTTAAGGGTATGAATACTTATGCAATGTACTTATTTCAGTGTTTTATTTTTAATAAAACACTGTACTTTATTGTACATTAGACACTTTCTATAAACACTCGCTGCTACAAAGACACAATAGGATTATGTGCACTATGTGCTGCTTCCCTCAAAATCTCTCTTCTGCACAATTTAATGCACAAATTATCTCTTTTGCACAATCTCATGTACAAATATCTCTTTTGTAAAACTTCATGTACAGTACTTATGTAAAGTTTTTTTAGTCTCAGTTTGTGTATGTGTAGTCAACTATTTATTGTAGCTATAGTATTAATAGTATATGTTTAGTCAGATGGTTAACTGTTGCATAGGTCTATAATTGCTTTTCTTATACTTGTACTGTTGCATGTTTACATTATGTTTAACTAGTATGTAGCACCGTGGTCCTGCGAGACACGACATCTCGTTCCACTATATGTCCACACATGTAGCAGAATGACAATAAAGCTCGACTTGACTTGACTTGACTAATAAATTTGCAAAGTTGTCACAAGTCTGTTTTGTGCTTTGTCATTATGATGTATGAAGTGTAGAATGATAAACAAGTAATTTAAATCAGTTTAACATAAGGCTGCAACATAACAAAATGTGAAAAAAACGAATGGGTATAAATATGTTTGCAATCTATCTATCTATCTATCTATCTCCCATGGACAAACAGAAAAACTGCTCTATTCCAGTACCTGTGCATCGACCTTGTCAAACAGCTGGCACCAGGGTGAGTTCAGCGCACGGATAGTAAACTCATACGCACACAGCAAGAAAGCTCCTTCCACTGAATCTGTGAAGCAAAATAAATATTAAGACAATTAGCTATTGAGTCATTAAGTTATAAGTCATTAGCTAACCCATTAGAGAGTAGACCAAATTAGACTTTCGTTCTTTTTCAGATTTCTTTGTAAAATCTAGATATTTGATGAAAACGTGTTTGTGTACATGGAAATCTGATATTTCACTCTGCTCTTGGGGCAAAATAATACTAATAAAAAAAAAATGGAATAAAATAAAATAAAAAAATCAACACTGCCATCTCATGGTCATACTAAAGACTGCAGTAGCTACAATACGCAATATTCTTTCCCTCTCTCACAATCTCTCATTCCCTGTTTGTGCATAGATATACAACTGCTGACAGCAGCAGATCAAGTGAGCAGCCCTGACCTCTAAACTTTGAGTAAGTAAATCCAGCTTTGTGAACTGTGGAATGGATTTCTCGCTTTTGTGGTTCTTATTCCCAATGGATCTCATCTTAATTCTGTTCTCCAGAGAAAAAGACGAGCAACCTGTCCACTATAGAATTCTTCTACACTATTTCATATAGAAACTCAGTGCTTCCATCTATTTTACCAAAAAAACCTGAAATGATATGGATATTATCCCACTATTTAATTCAAAGTTTTAAAAAAAATAGTTTTAAAATGCATATTTGAACGGCTCAAACAGAAAAGGTGCTAGAATTCAAAATTCTTTTTGAAAAAATCTAAATGAATGTGTGTCTGTATGCTGAAATGCAAACTTTTTTCCATGGCTCTATAACTTAACCTATGGGGCATATTATCTTTCTGTCTTTAGATTCTCATCTTTATGTTCTCGTGTTTATCAGACTGACAAGTAATCGGGAAGGAGTGTGTGTAGTAATATACTGATCAGCAAGGTTTTGTGGTTGTGGGTGCAAGAGCATAAACTTTAGAGGGAACTGAATTTACCACACATATTCTGAAATCTGGTGATGATACAACAGCTCTTTCCATAAAACAAAACCAACACAGAGTAAACAAATTATGATCGTACTTCTAAACTGAACAGTAATATTTTGGTTACTGCTTTATTTCAGCATATGTGATTGTGTAACAAGGTCATGATCATAGTAAGCCATCACTGACCATCGGTAATGCTCACATATGGGACTTCCAGCCTGTCAGCCATTTTTTCCGTTACTCTTTTCATCTCAGGGCCTTCATTAAAACGTTTCACTTCCTCCAAGGCGCTCTTGTTGTTCTCCACTTCTTTCACGAACCGTTCGCACTGGTCAAAGTAACGCATCAAAGCGTCGTTCACAGCTGGTTTAAACTCATCTAGTGAATCTAGTGAGACAGAAAATATAAAACACTGTCAGTTTATAATCATGGCATTTTGGCTCTTAAAACCAGACATGGTTACATGGTTAATATGTTACATTGTAAATTGATTTAATCTGTTGGGGAAGTTAAATTCAACATAGCTGAGAAAAGAATGATACTGTATATGTGAATATCAATATATCAACCAGGAGACACATTAGACTAATTTAATATAATTTTAAAGTGCAAGTCTCCATTGAATCTTACTTAAATTGTGGACAAACAATTGCAAATCTTGTATGCAGACCCCAGATTATAGTCTAATGCTGCATTCACTCCATGCCGTAATTCCGAGATGAAAACACGTGACATTCTACTCTATCTGATTTATGTGTATCTATGGCAACACTATCAACGCCAAAGCCCTCACGTGTTCCTGAACCCGTAATTACAATTTGTATACTCGGCATGTTTCTAGAATTACGACTTATACCAGTTACAGATGTACCAAGTGACCGCCGTCAATTTCGTTTTGGCGCTACTTAGGCGCCACCTCTGAGTCCGACAACTTGGAAAGCTAGGAGTAAAATGTCACGTGTTGTCATCTCGGAATTAGGGTAATTAAGACATAACCTGAAGGCAGCATTAAGCAAAATTAAGCACGTTCATTCTGGAAAACAGTGATTTTAACAGTGCTTGCGGTAACTGCGGGGCTGGGCCCTCATGCATTACCTTCCATGGTGAGTCCTTTTATTAGTCCCTCTCTGAAAGCGATGGTACTGTTCACACACCTGTGCTTGGAACTAGTGATCAGTTTCACGCGTCCGTGACGCACATTGTCCTGGGTCAGCAAAGAAGGGAACCACTTGATGAGTCTCTGCGCCAGATGCCTGTGATCCGCACGGCCCTTGTCCACCAGTCGCCCGTCCATATCTTCCCGGTACCACATCGCCCACTGTGACAAACTGTTGCCGGTCACATTACGCACGACGAAATTATAGAATTCTTGCATTTTCTTAAAATTTTTAGTGGTCGGGAACCTCGTTCCGTGCCGGATTATAGCTGTCAAATGAATTTCTCTGCAACTGGATGAAGGCAGCGTCACAAGGGAGTTATTTATGGCCAAAATATCGTCGATTAAGTACGTGTTGGCCTCTTCGTAGCGACCTTTGGTGCCAAAATACCTGGCGATCGCTGGTATGATGGTTTTTGTGGATGAGTGGATGCTACAAGAAGACATAAATGCCCAGTAACTTATAATGCAATGAAAAAGAACAAAACATACTGTTGTTACCACTTGTTTGACCATGTTTGTGTTTTGGGGTGCGTTGCGCGGCGTCTCCTCTCCTTTGCGCAACAGGAAAGTGACTCATTTCAGTGAGACTTTTCTCGCAGGCTGATGTTCGCGGATGTTTACACTGAGGACCTTGGAAATGTTGGCCAAATAGTAGCTTTCACTGCTATTCTTTACTGGTTGTTCTTTCCCATGGCATATAGTAAAAGTTACCGTGGTAAAATGTATTAAATTAACACTACCAGTCAAAAGTTTTTGAACAGTAAGGTTTTTTTTTTTTTTTAAAGAAGTCTCCTCTGCATAAAAAACAGCAAAAGCAGTAAAATTGTGAAATATTTTTACTATTTAAAATAACTGTTTTCTATTTGAATATATTTTAAAATGTAATTTATTTCTGTGATCAAAGCTAAATTTTCAGCATCATTACTCCAGTCTTCAGTGTCACATGATCCTTCAGAAATCATTCTAAGATGCTGATTTGCCGTTCAAAAACATTTTTTTATTATTATTATCATCAGTATACAAAACAGTTGTTAATTTTTTCAGGATTCTTTGATGAATAGAAAGATCCAAAGTTCAGCAAAATATTTTAATAGAATTTCTGTTTCAGATAAATGCCGTTTTTCTGAACTTTCTATTCATCAAAGAAACCTGAAAAAAAGTCAAAAGGAAGTTTGGCCAACTATGGTATAATTGGTATGTATGTTGTTGGCATGACCCAATGAATGTTTTGAGACCAGTTTCATTACAATAGGCTAATGCAATCAGACGTTATTAGCATTTTTGGAACTTTTATTATTAATGTTTAATGAATAATGTATTACTTCTGACCAATAGGTGGTGCTGTTACCAAATTGATGTGGCGTGGTCATCAAATTCCTTGATACGCTAAGCAAAAAACGTTTGGTATATATCGACACGAAATCCATAACTTTTTGCCAGCATGGCCTGAAGATGGTCAAATTTGGGTGAAAATCGGACCAACGGTCTAGAAGGAGTTCGAAAAAGTAGGTTTTCAACATTAATCAAAATGTTGGACAGGATGTATGGCCAATTTTGGGTACCCATAATGGGTATTAATGTTCTCAGCATGACCCAAGAAATCTATTGAGACCACTTTCATTACAATAGGCTCGTGTAAACAAAAGTTATTAGCATTTTTGTGTCTTTATCACTGCTGCCCCCAAACTTTTTGAGTACTGTCCGGGCATGGTGCCGATGACACATACCAAGTTTCGTAACGATACGTCATCGGATGCTGTTCACTTTTACATGTTGTTTGAACATTAATGTGTTTTGGCAGTGTATGTACAATAATATATAATGATAAAAATCCATGCAGTGGTTTTTAATTAATCTGTAAAAATAATATCCCCTTTTTTTGCTTGTCGTTGTGGCGTCACACCGACAGAGACCGCTCCCACGATAGTTGATTGACATGAGCATTTTACCTCAGATCAGCTGTAACAGTCCGCGCTCTTTTGTTTCGATGCTGGAGCAGGGATGTAAGTTAGACAAGAATATCTTCGATTGCGATTGAGTGATTGAAGTGTTGTGTTGCTGGATGTAATAATGAACGTAGTGGTCCTCATTTACTCCTGACATCTGGGCAGTTGAAGATACAGTAGATTATGTTTGTTTGTGAGAGGAATGCGCCTCCCGATCTACATATATCCATCTATGTTCACGCGAATCATTCATGATCCAGCTTCACTTACAGCATTATAAGGGTTTTTTTTATGAATTTTTGAGATGGCCTTTCCTAATAAAGTGCTAGTTAGCAAGTTTAGCGGCTAAACGCGGCTAAATGCAGCTAAAGTAAACAGGCTCGTCTTTCCACAGAGAGAAGAGAGGGGCGGGGCGAGCAGAGCTCATTTGCATTTAAAGCATCCTCGACCAGAATGAGATGATTTTTGCAGAGCTGATTTTGGCAAGGTAAAAAGGGTGTTGTTTTGAACTACCATTGAGACTTTTAAACCAAAGTATATTATAGACTTTTCATAAAGAATCATATCAACTTGTGGAAAATGGGCATTCGATGGCCTCTTTAAAATATAGCATTTTTTTGGGTCAATATTAGAATGATTTTCGAAGGATCATGTGATTGGAGTAATGATGCTAAATTTCAGCTTTGAAATCACAGAATAAATTATATTTTAAAATATATTCAAATAGAAAACAGTTATTTTAAATAGTTAAAATATTTTAAAATGTTACTGATTTTGCTGTAGTTTGGATCAAATAAATGCAGGCTTGGTGAGCAAAAGAGACTTATTTAAAAAACATTAAAAAAAATCTTACTGTTCAAAAACTTCATGTAACTGTCAGAATTAACAAAATGTACAGAATTAAATAAATTTTAAAAGTGTTATTTCTAAGACTAGATAGGTGGAAATTCGTATATTCTGTGCTCTGGATACATTAGAAAAATTAAATCAAGTGACGTAAATTGGTGACTATAATTAAAGTGACTATAATTAAAAACATAAAATCACGTAGAAATTCCATAAATTATTCCATAATTAATTCACAAAATGCTTAAATGTGTCTGTTCCTTGTATGGGTTGGTTTTGGGTGTAGTAGGCTTAAATACGTATGCATGTTAAGTATGATTACTTACTGATGTTACTAAAATAACACACTATCAATAAACAAACTACTGGACAGTATGTGCCTAGATGTTTCAACAACATACATCCTCATACCCTTCATACCAGTGTCATAAATTGAGGGGAAATTTGAATAAATAAATAAATTTGAATATGAAAATAGGTGATATCACTAGGTGTGTGTAATATGTAGATAGATTATTTAATACACTTATATACAAATAAATCCAGTGTTATGTTTTGGTTGGACCTCGAAGAGGGGGCGGGGCGCTGAGTACTACGTCACGAGCAGTGGGATAAGACGGGATCCCCCCTCCCTCCCCTTTCTTCTTCTTCTTCTTCATGCAGGACCGACCGCTTTAAAACCGCCCACTGACGCGCACGTCTCCAGCTTGGTATACGCGGCCAAAACCGCCAACCCCATCACAACACAGTCACACTCTTTTGACGGGGATATATTACCCGACAGCGGGATTATTAGGAGAGGCGTGTTGTTTTGGCCTGGGCCAGGATCGCGTCGGATCGGACGAGCTACAAGTCTTCTTTGGAAAAAAATAACAACACGGTGAGTTCGACTCAACGGAGCTGTTGATCTTCACTTCCCCGGGGCCTTTCTAAAAGCACGTTTCTTGTATTTTGACGTCCACTAGTCATCTATGGGTCTCTTATAACCGCACACTGTGGACTAGGGGAATTTATTTTCTATTAAGATCGAGTGATCCTTTGCTGTGTAATCTCTCTTTAATCGCTTGCCTAATCATCTGTACCATCTCTAACGTTTCTAAAGGTTATAAGCCGTTATAAGACGACACACGGGTGGGAATCTCAGCTTTTGCCACGTATTAAAGCATTTGTCGTAATAGCGCGTGATCTCGATGGCCGTAATAAAGTGTATTTTTTTTTCTCTCGTCTGACGCGTCAGTTGACGAAAACCGTAGCAATTTCTTCCACTCCTAGCTTTTAGTGACAGCCTGGTGAGTATAGTGCGAAAAGCGGGTGATACAATTTGTTAGAGGCTGAGTGGCCCACATGTTGCTTTCTGGGGTTGTTGTTTACGTAGTCCGATTTAACATGTCCTATTTAAAATCGTTGTCAAATATGCCACCGAGCGTTTAAAGGGATCGTTCACCCCAAAATTTGCAATTCTAAAATTCTCTCTGAGAAATATAATATATATATATATATATATATATATATATATATATATATATATATATATATATATATAATAAGTTAAGTGGTCACTTAAAAATTATTTATGTTTGTAATATTCTGTGCATAATAAACCAGTTTTCAGTGCGCTCAAGTCAAAGTGAAACTTTGAACAATAGTGACGCTTGCTTGCTCTCATTGGCTATCGCGGGTATCACGTCAGAGGCAGCCTGATCGATTCGAGTTCGGGGATGCTTCGTCTCGATTGGGAGCAGTTAAATCATTGTAACGATGATTTAATAGAGGACAATAGAAGATTTTTTTGTACAAAAAATTAGTATGCGATAAGCTCGATTCGGGACACGTCCCCGGTTTGGGGGTGCAATTCGGGGCTAAAATCTGCCTAAAAATCATCTAGTGTGCGGCCAGCTTAGCGTCCTCAGACAGCGTTATCTAATTTTTCTGTTTACCAAAAAGTAAACATTTTTTTGGTAAATTGGTAAATCAAATGTATATATAGAGATACTTGTATTTTAAAACAACATTTCCACACACACACACATAGGCCTGCATTTTTCATTAACCTGTACGAAAATTAACCATGGTTTTATTGTAGTAAAATGCAGTTTTACTATACATACCATGGTTAAACTATGGTTAGTGGTATCAAAACTGTGGTTAATTTGTGGTTACTATTTGTGTTCAGGTTTTGTACTAAAACCATGGTAAATTTCGTAAGGGAACCTAGGTGGCTTCAAGCCAAACATCATTCCAATGTTGTTCCAAACCTGTATGACTTTCCATCTTCCTGTTTTGTATTTGTAAAAGCAGATGTTAGAAAACATTCACTACTTTTCTCCCTTTTTACATAAACTTTAAAAAAAAAAATAGTGACTGAGTCTGTTGTTCTAACTAATTCTCATTTTGTTTTAAGGTTAAAAGAAAATCATTTGTGACAGCAAAACCAGTCATAAGGGTCAATTTTCTGAAATTGAGATTTACACATCAACTGAAAGCCGAATAAATAAACTTTCCATTGATGTGTGGTTTGTTAAGACAGGACAATATTTGGCCAAGACACAACTATTTAAAAATCTGTAAACAGGGTGCAAAAAAAAATTAAATATTGTGAAAATCGCCTTTAAAGCTGTCCAAATGAAGATCTTAGAAATGCATATTACTAATCAAAAATTATGTTTTGATATATTTACGGTAGGACATTTACTAAATATCTCCATGGAACATGATCTTTACTTAATATCCTAATGATTTTCGGCATAAAAGAAAACATTTATTTTTGGCTATTGCTAGAAGTATACCCATGCTACTTAAGACTAGTTTTGTGGTCCAGGGTCATATGAGTTTGTAACAACAATAGGGTGAGTAGAAGACAAAGTATTCATTCTGAGGTGATTCTGGTAAACCTCCAAGTCTGAAACGGTGGCAGGCAAAATATTATTTGCACCTGATTTCCAGTTTATTCTTTGCACTCTGAATCCAGACACAGTTGAGTAAGACCTTATCACTCTCATGACTGTCTCTAGATATTTGTTACTGACTGATTAACATTTGTCCACTAGAGCTGTAAAACTACAGCCTTGCTTCACAGTTGATACTTAGTTCACTGCCAGGAGTGAAGACTTTGACCTTGTACTTTCTGTTTTATGTGGGGAATATCTGGAAGATAATATTGACCCAAAAAAGGCTGTAAAACCACGTCATTTTGATAGGAGAGTTAAAACTTGGTCTTAAGCCACCTAGACAATTGCTTGATCTTGTTTGATGGCATTGAGTGAACAAAATCTGGAGTCAGATGTTGGCTGCAGTTTTGTAGTTTGAGACCCAAGGTTTCAGTTTGTTTCTGTCTAAAGAAGCACAAGAGTGCCTAAACCACTTTTTTGTTTTTTTTCTCAGGAATGACTTGAAACTAGGCCACATCACGGAAGCCATAGTGAGAAAAACGTGTTTCTAATTACTGGAAAGGAGAGCAGGAAAGAGGGAGATAACAACATACTCACATGGCCGTGTTTTACAAATAGGCTTATGCATAAAGAAGCGTTTTAGTCTTTGATCTATCTTTTTATTCTACGTATCTATGTAATCCTAAACATCCAAGTGATTTATTTTTTTATAGTCAGATGTGATGTAAGTTTAAAACCGGTGATTCGTGTGGTTTTGCAATGATTGAATGAGGATGTGGAGTCATTGTGACATTCCTGTTAGTTTCTTTTACGCTCCACCCTTCTCTATCTCTAGTGGTTTCTCTTTCTATCACTCTGTTTTTCTTTTTTTATTCAGACACACATCCTCTTGTCCCTGTTTTTTTTTTTCTATCATACAATTTGTCCTACTTAAAGTGAAATGGCATGTGGGCTAATTATAGGAAGAGGTCTGTATTTTTATCATCAATATCCCAGTGTATGTTAATAACAACATTCACAAGCAGGCCCTTGAATTCATGGAACCCAGTTTTTGTTTTGTTTTTTTTAATGAGTAGACCATACATCATGGAAGACATTAGTAGGTCCCCCTTGTTGTCACAGATTTTCAGTACTTTTCAGGTGTGTTGGCTCTGTCTTCTAGTCATCTGTTTGTTTCACTTTTTCTATCTGTAACCTTGTAATCGTGTTTGTATGAATGTTCGTCAGGCTTCTATTAGTGCGTTTAGATGGCAGGTGGTGTTTTGATGTAGTTTTAAGTGCAAGTCTCTAGAGTATTCCAACAGTGTTTTCAACCAGTTAATGCACTGATTACACACTTCACTTCATCGCATGCATAAAAATACAGGATTACTGTACTCAATGCATATTAAGGAGGCTAAATATCAGACTTATTAACAACATGTGCAGACTAAAGTACCGGCAGAGGGTGAGTGAGTATAATGAGGTAATAACAGCCCTCAAAGATCTTTTAATATCTGAATAAATCACCCAAACACCCTCAATACCCCTCTGTTTGTGGCACAGAAAACTGTGTGCTTGTAATTTGAAATATAAAGATTACTTAATGAGACATTTTACTCTCTGCACACAAATTTGGTTTTCAGTTTGGTTTCGTTGTGCCGGTGTGTGTGTGTGTTTTTTTTTGTGTTCGGTGGTTCAGTATCCTGTGGGCAAAGAATTCAAAGTAAATTGCGTAAGCCAAAGTAAATGTTTACAAAAAACGGTCCAGGGCGTACTCTACATTACTGTTACTGGTTGTATGTTTATTCAAATGAATTGTGTGGTGTTGTAAGCCAAATTAAGAAAAACCAAATGTAGGAGGAAAAAGTGGAATAGAAAAAGAGAATAAGGAAGAGAAATTCGGGAATGTGTAGCAGTGAATTTAAATTCGAGGAAATGCTTTGCAGTTGAGTTATTAAATTGTAAACGTGTGATCTGCAGGAATTGTGCTTTCTAGTTATGTAGAGGTCAGATTGTTTCTGCTTAGGGGATGGTTATGAAAATATGCATACTAATAAGGTTAATTAATAAAAACAGGCAAAACAGAGGCAGAGGCAGAGGTGAGGTTATGGGAGTTGCAGGTGTTTAGAGGAGCTGGGTTGAAAGAGGACCTTGTCAAGGTCACAGTGAAGGAGTACACGTTTTGCAGAAAATAAAGTACTGTATTTTGGTGATAACAGTATCCGCTGCTACTTTTTATTATCCACATGTACAGGCTGGGTGTGGGAACCACAGGACCTTCAACAGACTTATGCAACAATGGACAATTTGCAACAGGAGATGCAAAAAGTAGTTTGGCTTAGTTTAACTCTCAAACTCCCTGCAGCTCTCTTAAGAAACCCCACTGGTTCCCAAACACTAGTTTGGGAAACTCTGCTACACTCTTAAAAATAAAGGTGCTTCATGATGCCATAGAAGAACTTTTTTTCTCTAAATGGTTCCGTAAAGAACCTTTAACATCTGAAGAACCTTTCTGTTTCACCAAAGGTTCTTTGTGGTGAAAGAAGATTCTTCAGATTATAAAAAGGTAAGAAAGAGATGGTTCTTTAAAGAACCTATGACTGGATGGTTCTACTCTAGCATTGCTTTGAAGAACCTTTTAAAGCATCTTTGTTTTTAAGAGTGTAGGACTTTGTTTCTTCTATGGAACATAAAAGAAGATATTTGTTTATCTGTCAATACAATGAAAGTCAGTGGAGTTCAGTGTTGTTTTGAACCCCACTGACTTTCATCGCATCAACAAAGCCTTTTGTGTTCCACAGAAGAAAGTCATACAGGTTTGGAATGACTTGAAGGTGATTAAACAATGATGAAATCCTCACTTCTGAGTAAACTGCCCTTTTAACTGAACTGAACTTTAAATAAATCGCTTTCTCTCTCTGTCATATAAATAGAATGCAAAAATTCCCCTGGCATCAGCTGTTTAAGCTGCGTTCCTATAGCCTATATCTGGTAGAGCAATGCTAAGGCCATAGCTTTGATTCCAAGGGAATATGCATATTGTAAACCTATATAATGTAAAAATAGCATCTGTGGTGGAATCAGGCTTGCTGTGCTAGGTAAAGGTACACATCTGTGAGGAGGATGTGGGTTGTAGATGTAGGGCAGGATAGCAAGGAGAGCACCAAAACAGTGTTGATGTCTTAGTCTTGTAAGCGCTGATGAATTAATCTGTGCTGTTACTTGCTTCTGAAGTCTGTAATTTCCTCATGCAGCGCTGGTAGAGCTAAAATGATTTATTTCATCTCTGAATCACAGAGACGGACATTGAAAACTTCTCCTAATGAAAAAATCCACACACACATACACGCTGCAGAGCACAGTTGGAGATTCTAGTAGATGGTTTGCTTTCCTTCTCTAAAGAAACATTTGCTTTCCCACACCCTGCCAAATGGGAGAAAAACGCTGCTGCTAGAGCATGGGAAAGTAGAGAAACTGAAGCTTTTAAGGACAGTATCTCTAAGTGATTGTTTACACAACTGGTGGTTTTGCCATCTCTTGCAAAATCGGAAGATAAGTTACAAACAGCTTTATGTTCATAAAATGCTTATGTCATCTGTTAAATTAGAATTCTTAAATATCATGCAGATTTTAGTTTTCAGATAACAAAATGTAAAAACAGTTGTTTTGGCAGACGTTCACAGTTGATAAAACTTATTGTGTATGACTTTTTAAGGCAAGTTTGGTTATAACTGCATGTCCACTTCTGCATTTTTACAAAATGGTGATGTGAACACAACTAACCTTACGTAACGAAACGCAAAAACCTATCAGTTTTTGGGCAAGTTATAAAGTATTGACTTAAATTATATAGTTTTAACTAAAACAAATGTAAAACTATATATTGCAGTTCTACAGTTTTGAAATGACAATCATTTACAATCGAATGAGATTCCAAATGGATTTTACTGCCATGTGCATGATTCATTTAACTGCCTGTAAAATTTAAATATTAACCAGAATGTCCAGCTGTAAGCAAATCCAACTAGTGTGCTTCATCTGAGTAAAGGCAAATAAGCTATTTATTCCTGCTGTAACTTTAAAGAGAACTGCTGCTTCTTTGCCAGTACACACAGTGTGATAATTAGAAAACCGAGAGAGTGCTTGGCTGTCCTATATCTGTATTGACCTGAACAAGTGTGTATGTGTGTTGCATGACTAACTGCAGTTAGTAAAGACGTCAGTGTGTGCTGTTTGGTCAAACATTGGTCTTTATATTGGTAATGTATTGTCTTTTGAGTTAGCAGGCGTGTTTTCATTAATTTCATGTGTGTCATTGGTTTCACTGTTTCCACCTTTCCATGAGTTGGACTGTGTACTAAAGAATGGACAATATTATTGACGTGGACTTCAGTGGCCAGATGACTTCTCTATTCACATTGCTAGCTTGCGGTGATCTCTTTCTCCTTTGCTTGCATGCATGTGTGTCTGAGTTGTGTCCTGGTATATGTGTGTTGTGTAAATATTTGCCTCCTTTTGTGAATAGAAACTGAGCCAGGTGTGTTAAGAGGCCATGTTTGTTTTAAGATGATGTAAAATGAGATGTAATCAAAACTCACAGAGCAGCTACGTTAATATCTCTTGTATATACAGCATTCAGTTTCTACAATAATGTTCTTTCAGTATGAGTCATGCAAAAATGTTAAAGGAAAGAGCTGTTGAAATTAGTGCTGTCAAAATTGGTGTGTTAACGCAGGTGATTAATTTTTCCAGTTTAACGGTGTTAAAAATGTCTAATGCAGTTAACGCAGTGGCGGAGCTAGGGTTCTGCAAAGACGCAGAATGTGGTCTTTATGACCACAACAAATAGGAGACTTTTAGACACTTCACCAACTGAGTGCGGAAATGGTACATGTGACGAGGCAGCTTCAGTAGAACAACAGTGAACTGTGGTCAGATGAGATGTTGTCAGGCCATATGTCAGTAAAAATTAATTTACCTGTTCGTGTCGGAGCACATTCTCTTCAATTGCACGCACAAATACAGCGGCATGCCCTGTAGCCTGTATTATTTCATATTAACCCATTTAAACCCACCGGCAACTATAGTTGCCACAGTTTATAGTTGTTATTTTCCTTTTGATATTATTTTTCTAGATGTTATCCATGATTTATTTCTCAATGACATGCAAGCAAACAACCAAATAAGAGGAAAAAAAAGATATTCACTCACTTCCTGTCACATGAGGCTGTCAACTTCCTACCCCTACTTCCAGGAAGCATGGCGAGGGCAAACCCTCCCAAAGAAAGATAATTTTCATGTTACTAAGTGTTTTTTGTTGTCATATTAATACATAATCATGGTCTCTAGAAGGTTTCTAGAATCATCCAAACAAAACAATTATTTAGTTTGTTTTATCTGTTTATTCATTTTTGGTTATATAGATGTAATTTTTTCTTCATTCTTTTTATTTTTCTTCATTTATTTTTATTTACCTTTTTGATACACTATGGGCTGTTGGGGCAACTTAATGGCTGCACTTTGTTCTGCACTAAGTTCCACCACTTTATGACAAGTAGATATGTTGTTTGTTGTCGTTTTCATATTCTAGATAAGCTAGATTCAAATTTGACATTGAAGGGGCACATACAACATATTTGACACATTCAAATACGATTTAAAAAAAAAAAAAAAACACGTGGGGGAACATGCCTTTTAAAGTAATAGCACCCAAATAAGCTAGTAAACCAGCTGCTATGATGTCTGGTAATTAAAAAGAACAAAAGAAAAAAGAGGAAATCAATCACTTTTGTAGCTTTAAGGATTCATCTAGGTTTAATTTAGTGTTTGATAACTTTATCCAATTTTTGTTTCCTATATGTATATTTCCTACTTTCTGAAAGGCACAGGTAATTAATGGGCTTATGTGAAGATTGTTTTAAAGGAGAAGTCCACTTCCAGAACAAAAATTTACAGATAATGTACTCGCCCCCTTGTCATCCAAGATGAAATGTTTTTTGAGAATTTTTTTCTCCATATAATGGACTGCTATGGTGCCCCCAAGTTTGAACTTCCAAAATGCAGTTTAAATGCGACTTCAAATGATCCCAAATGCGGTTGTAAACGATCCCAGCTGAGGAAGAAGAATCTTATCTAGCGAAACGATCAGTTATTTTCGTTAAAAAAAAACAAAACAATTTAAATACTTTTTAATCTCAAACGCTCGTCTTGTCTTACTCTGCCTGAACTCTGTGTATTCTGGCTCAAGACGGTTAGGGTATGTCGAAAAACTCAGATTGTATTTTCTCCCTCAACTTCAAAAATCATTTCAAAATCATCCTACATGACTTTTTCGACATACCCTAACTGTCATGAAACGGGGGAGTTCAGGTAGAGCAAGACAAGATGAGCATTTGACATTAAAAAGTATATAATTTGTATTATTTTTACCAAAAAAATGATCGTTTCGCTAGATAAGACCCTTCTTCTTCAGCTGGGATTGTCTACAACCACATTTGGGATCATTTGAATCCATCTAATAAATGTTCAAATTGATAGCACTCAATTATACTGTAAAGTTGAATGGCTATAGTCAGTGGTTGAATATTAGGGGAAAAAAGAACAATTTCCTAGAGAAATCAGTAATATTGGTATCAGTGATACTCGCCTTCAGTCATTAAAAAGTCGTAATACCAACTTATAATAAATGTCATATATAATAAATTTTATATTTTGGAATTTTGTGGAATTAAATTCAATTTCATAGAATTCAATTTCACAGAATTCTGTGGAATGTTATAGAATGCTGTCATGTGTTTCCTTGGAATTCCATGAAGTTTATGACATTCAGGGTTTTAAACTAGTGCGTTTTCCTTTTAAAATGCATAACCTTTGCTACAGTTACGCCTGTCGTTTACACTACTCCCTCGTTTTTGACCCTCGAAAACTGAGACTTTTGAAAACGCTACAGACCATGTTTTAGTTTGAAAACTCCGGGGTTGCATTTCAGTGTAAACGGACCATAGTTGTACCTGCATGAATGGTCATGTGACATGCATTTTCGATTGTGTAGTGTTGACTGAGATCGTTTCTGAAACACAGTGAAAACGCCAGTGTAGATAAGGATAGTTTTATTTTAAAACACTGTTTTAAAATGAAAAAACTTGTTTAAACAAGGCCTCAGTTTCATAAATGTTCATATTTCATTTATGTAGTAATTATCAAGCAGTGAAACTGGGTGAACAAAGCTATGATCAGAATCTTAATCCAGTTTCATTTATGAGATTTCAAGAAGTCAGGTGTTTTGAAGAATCACCAGTGTTTTATGCTTTTCTTGGGCCCGCCATTAAGAAGATTTATTGAAATATGACTGACAACCTTGGAAAACTAGTCAATGCTAAAACGGTGTTACAGTATGTTTGAACTGAATCCAATGAGTTTTCTGACAAGAGAATGAGGAAAGAAAACCTCTGATGTTTGATAAAAGAGAGGAAGACAGTGGATGCAGGCAGGTGAGAAATAAAAGCCTTGTGTTTGCAAAGGGATTTTTGTGTTTTATAATTTAATATTGTGTTCCTGTGTTCATCAGTCATGCAGGGTTATTTTTTTTTATTATTGTACTGTCAGCTGTGTATGCTGAAGCCTGTGTTTATCCACGTGGGTGTTCTCGCACAACATCTGCTTGCTTAATTTTTTTTTTCCAGTATCAAATGCTGTCACTTTTTCATTCATGGCTGTTTTGGACATCACGCTTTGGCTGTGCCTTTCTTTGGTTTGCGTACAAAGTATCAGCCATAATGTTAAATAAGGATTTATCGAAAATCTTATTAAGCAGGTTTACTGAGCCAAGGTGAGATTTGTTGATTCATGTTGTCAGTTTCAGTTCATTGTTTATTGGAGGCTTTTTTTAATCCAGTGTGCTTAGATCATTTATACATCATTAATATAGATAATTTACTGGAAAAACTGGTATGAACTGTAATGATGCATGCGTAATTAACATCTGAACATTCATTGTTAATGATTCATCGTTTTAAATAGAAATGCATTGTTTTAGGACTATTAAATAGACAGTGTCAAGAGGCTTTATAGATAGATTAATGTTGGCTAATGTATATTGCACACAGTAAGTT